>OZ020613.1:21209588-21674349 GCA_963971575.1 Liopterus haemorrhoidalis | reverse complement strand
CAAAATGTTTGTGATCGAATTCTCGAGTCCAGTTGAGAAGAATATCTCTCAAGGAGGAGGAAAGAGGTGCCAGTATATGGATCTCTGGTCTAAGCTTAGAAAACTATATCCAAGTGGTATTAAGTTAAGCTTGTAGTCCTGATAGTTGGTGTTTTAGGTGGTATGAAAGCCTCCTAAGAGAAATCGAGTCCATTTCTGCGCCTGTAGATCTTCTGCCTCTTTGATCTGCTGGATACAGAAAGCAGTGTTGCTCGAGTCAGTTCGCATTGTACAGGCTCTTGACCTGGCATAATTTCCGTGTCTGCATATCGACAAGGTTTGGGATGTAGCCGTTTGTATACAGCTCTACTAGTCTCTAGTATGACGTGAATCAAACGTTACTATAGTTTGCGACTAGTAGATGTTTGGTAAGATCTGACAAACCTCAAATAATAATGGCACAAATAGCCTTTGTTGCTGTGCGCAACAAATTTTTTTAACAAACCCAAATAATAATAATAAATAAAGCATTTATTAATTTCTAATACATTTTCTTATCTTATATACGTTTTAGATGTAAAGTAAATAATGTACCCCCGTAATTCCTCAAATATCAATTCAGTTGAATAATACATACGACATAAAGATATGGTTTCTTAATTTAATCAGTTTTTGTCATATACGTTTTTGCTGTAAACTCAATAATAAGAGAAATATTCCAAGAATTCAGTTCTCGGGGTACCCCCGAAACTCCTCAAATATTCACCCAATTGCAAAAATACGTACAGCAAAATATATTTGTTTTATTACTATAAACAATATCATTAAACCAAAAGATTTGATTTTCTCACATGTTCTTTTTGTCTGTAAACATGCCGACCAATTCTGTAACTCAGTTACTATGATCATAGTAACTAAATTTGTCACTATTAGCAAGGTCAGTTACTATCATGAATGAAAGTCATTATACTTTTTATAATATTTTATCTTGTAGTAACGTAACTACACAGTAACTTTTTACAAAATTGATCTGATAATTTCTTAAAATTTGATGCAAAACCACAAACAACTGTTTTTTTACAATTAAGTGGTGTCACAATTTAAAATAAATAATTTATTTAGAAATAAACGTAAAGGAACTATGTAAATTTATGTACATATTATTTATTGTAAATAAATATATTATTATTATTATATTTTTTACGTACGATTTTGCTGTTGTCAGTAATTAGGAAGATATTTCAAGTTTTGTAGTAAATAGTTCTTAACACCCCCTAAACATGTTAACACCCCCTTAAAAAGAAAATTTTAAGTTGCCATATATTCTAAACCTGGTCTTACCTTATCATTATACCAAAAATCGTTAAAATATATCCAAGCGTTATTGGGTGAATTTCGGACAAACAGACAAATTTATTTTTTTGCCGATATCTACTTATAATCATCCGAAATGTTTAGAAACCAAATATGAAGCCGAAAAAAACTGATATAGCCTCTAGTTTTATTTATACAAATTTCCATTTTCCCAGGGACACCATATTTTTCTTTCACAAGTCTCCTTTACTATTTGGGTGTCTTATTAAACAGTTTGATAAACTCTGATATACACAATCTTTATACTTTTGGAGACGAAGTAACAAATGAAATTAGTGTAATATTAAAGTGTTATATTCTGGGTAATGTGAAGATAAGGTATCTTCAGAGAATGAGGACAAAACTTTGGCTTTTATAATTATTGTTTTGTTAATAACAAACTATGAGCTATGTTGAAAGAGTTTTATGTTTTACGATGCTGGTCTGTTTGTAATAGCCTCAGTGGCGTCGAAAATATATTTGGCACAACTTCATTTGAGAAATGATAAAGAAAATATAAATGGAAATGAAACAAGATTTCGGTTTAAGCAGAAATTAAATCACATAGCGCCTCATTCCACATAAATATTTAAACGTTCAGAAAAGATTTTTAATTAACTGTCACATGTTCTTCTTCTTCTTGAGACATTCATGTTTGTCCAATATTGACCATAGTCCTCTTTCCTTCCAACTTCATATCATACCATCATTTCTGGTCGGTCTACGCTTCTTGTCTGTTTCTTGGCTTCGTATCTGGGACACCAGTGAACGATATTTGCTGCTAACAGCCTAGTTCCACTTTTGCCTTGCCACCGCCAGTAAAATGTCCGTCACCCATGTCCGTTGCATGTATACTAAGCTGTATTTAATGCATTACTAAGAGTTAATAGCTGCGTTTCTGAGTGCAATCCTTGACAAGTTATAATAGTTACGATAGCCACAAGCGAGGCAAAACGTATAAGCCGTCGGAAAAAAATAAAAATAAATAAAAACAATAGCTGAATATGTACCTAGATGGGAAAGTGAACGTCGTCTGGGTTTAGCCTCCACAAAAAGATTATTACATATATAAACTTCTTTAAATATTGTTCTCTATTTTTTGTTAAACTATCTGGCCACCCTAGGGAAAGTTATTATAGTAGTGTTTTGATAAACGATGGAAGTGCCATCTGTACCTCGAGGTTTATTTGTACAGCTTTGCGCGGATAAGTTTTTCAATATCCGCATCCGAAAGACATCCACATATCTGCATATCCAGAAAAGCAACTTTTGTAAATAGTTATGATTAATTATCTGTACTCTAATCAAGACTGCTAACCGGTTAAAAACGGTTAACCGTTATATTTCCCATTTCCCAAAATTTTCTGTGATTGTAATAACAGGATATAACATATAAAAACTACCTATCACACAAACTATGTACAAAACCAGTATTCAAAACACTTAATTAATTTAAAATTATTAAATTACACATTAATTCAATTAGCAATGTCATTTATACAAGAAATTGCGCAAAAAACCCTTTTACTATATGCTACTGCGCAAACATTTTTGAAGAGTATTAACGCAATTTGAACCGCAATTTGAACTATACAAAGAGTAAAGTATGGATAAGTTTTCTATATTCACATTTGATGCGCAAGTGCATGTCCAAAATCCATATCCGCACAGTCCAATTAATAAATTAACCGCAACCGCAAAAAAATTGCGGACATCCGTGGATAATCCGCAGATGGTTAGTGCTTTCTGTGTTATTATTGTGCTAGGCGGGCAACTATATACATTTGCGCGCTTCTCTGAGCCCGAATGACGGATTTTCACTTAGGCTACTGTTACAGTGGAAGCGTGTTCGCCCAAACTGTACTACGCTCAACCGCATTCGGTCGACTGTCGAAAGAAGGACGCATGTGTGGTTACAGTGGAAGCTTATCAATCGCGCAAAACTGTAAAGTTCGTTCCACATTACACTTTTTTGCGTAGCACTACAGATTTTTTGCGTAGCACTGACGCAAAAAGTATAATGTGAAACACAATACTTCTTTCCAACTTTCGATGCTACACTTCAAACTACACTATTTTCAAAACTACCTCCGGTCAAATTTTTGAATGACAGTTGTATACTTCTCAGTCGTACCAACTACCAACTTTTAAGTTTTTGTTTACAACTTAACTTTTAGAAGTTTATTAAGTTGATAAGAAGTTTATTTAGAACATATAATTAAATATAAGCTTAGCACATTTAAACAATATATCTAAATTGGTTACTAGAATTGGTTCTATAACTGTTGTCACCTGAACCTAAAATTTTGTAAGTTGGCATTGAAGAGTATCACAAAGTAATAAAAGAGGGAAGATATCGCTGTCTCTTATTTTTTCCCCCCACTATATTCTGTAGTATCAAAAGTTGAAATGACGACAGAGTTGGATAGTAATGAAAGAAGTATAATGTAGAACGGACTAGAACCAAACACCACCTATCTACTCGCTCGAATACGTTCAAATATGCCCGAAGTGTACTTCGGGCGAACACGCTTCCACTGGAACCGCAGCCTTAGTGTAGACTAAAAGATTTTTTTTGATTTTATCTAGTTAATATCTAGAAGAAAGACAAAAATAAAGAAGACGGCAGTAATAGCTATAAATGCTGTGCGTTAACCATACATTAGTAATAAAGTACCAACTTAATAAGTGACCTCGCCGATGGTTAGAAATGGCTAACCTTACTGCAAGTATCCTTAATGTATTCTTAAAGTTTCAACCTTAATTTTGAAATTTCCATAACAGTTTAGTGACTACTTAGGACAGTGATGACATTCGCTAATAATCTTATATGTTCTGTGTTTAAAATTACGTATTCTTATGTTTAAGTGTTTATTTATTTGTTTGTTTGTGTGTTTGTTGTACGCTACTGAGATGTAATGCGTCTGTTTGTTGCAGGACTCCGAGGGAAAACCGTATCTGCCGCATACGGGAACACAGTGGTGAGTGTAACTAAGAAATTACATTTTTCAATTTTCCTCAAGCCATAAACGACCTCCAGACCGGGATCCGTAGCGAAACTCTATTGAAACTTGTTTATGATACATTAAAGTGGACTGCCATTTCTCACAAGGATGCCAAATATAATAATTCCTTTATTCTTTTGTCAATATTTGTTGTGTGAATGTGTGTTTGAGATTTAACAACCGAAATCTATAGTCGAATTTTTATTTATAGAATTATAATACGTACATTTTGGCCAGTTTTCTTGGTCTTATAAGTTGGCTCTGGTTCTGCGACTCAGTTGGGTCAAGGCGAGCGAAGGAAACACACGTTAGGGAGAATGACGATGATGACAATAACAGTGAAATGGCAACTCAGCTACTGTCTGATGTTAATGTCAAACAGAAGGCTGCTAGCCCAGGTAGAAGTTGTAAGATTAATGGAGGATTGCACAAAAATATACTTATACCCTAAACGGCCAATAATTCTTTCATCTGCTTGACACAAAATCTGGAAACAGATTTAGCTATAAAAGTTTATTTAACAAAAATAATAAATAAATATTATCTTATAGTATTTCCAAAATGAAATGGCCACCCTTACTTTCTGGTTCCAATAATGAATAACAGTATAACCATTATACCTGCTAAGTTTATGGTTTTGTTAAAAATTGTTGCCAGGAGCGTGCTAATTATTTAAAATAAACGTCTTTTCTTATATGCTGTTTAGAATGAACTGTATATACTCATATGACATTCCTTCACATTTTATCAGGCCTAGGACTGGCTATATTTGAAATATAAATACAGGCATGTTTAAAAATCGTTTTGTTTTAAAGTCTTTTTAGTCTATATTAAATACTTCAAATATGCACAAACAAAAATCATTCTTTTTTTGAACTTGTCAATTTATGGTAATTTAAAATTATGAAAATCTTAATCATTATCACTATTATCATTGTTTATATCACTATCAGAGTTTGTGTCACTACCACTGTCATTTAAATTAATAATTAGACGATTTATTTGGTGGATTTATAAAAAAAAATGTTTCAATTGTCTTTACATGTTCTATACACTTTTTTCCACAAATCACTACTTATTGCACTTGTTTCATCTTTAATTAAATGTACTGCAGTGTCACTTTCTGTCCGTGTTGAATTTTTCCGGCGCACATTACCTTTTAGTTGGCCCCATATTAGTTCTATAGGGTTTAAAACACGAACAATGATACGTTGAATTGTTCTGCATAGAACACTGGTTAATTCCGCAGTAAGTATAAGTTTGCCATTACCTTCCGAATTTAACTTTTTATAAACGTTCAGTATCAGAACTTTGCAATCTTCTGACAAATGATATTTTTCTTTAGTAGCCACGTCCATATTTTCGCATTCCTCGTCAACGTCCACATATTCGCACTCCAAATCACCTTGCACAGATTCACGATTTTCACTACAGAAATTAGGAATTTCTTCAAAACCAAATGGTCGCCAAAGATCCATGTTGTTAATGTATGGACGCTATGAACGTTGCAAATTAACTACCAAATAAGTATTACAACCCCTAAAATTTAGAAACAATAGGATTATAAATTTGGAAAATATACTTAATGGTTTTTAAGAAACTTCAATTGAGCTAGTGTTACATCTATTCAATTTAAATTTACAATTCCCTTAATACCTCCTATATTCTTTTTACAGCAGCAAATCCTAGGCTTACTGCCATAAGCCCATTATCGCATTGTGAAGCTTCTTAACAAGACTGGCCATTTCATTTTGGAAATACTATACAACAGAAAATAAACGTTCCTTTATTTTAAACCACCTCTTTTGAATATATTTTAAATGTTAAGTAAATAATAATTGAGAAACGTCGTTTAGAGATGGATCGCCCCATACCTCCCCAAATATATATCTTATAAAAACTGCGCTGAACAGAGAAGATTAGTTTCTTTTCTCATATACATTTTTGCTGTTAAGTAAATGATAGATGTTTCAACCTTATGAGTAACACTTCCCTTGCCCCCTAAATAATCTTCTTATTAAAATCTGCATTGAAGAGAAGAAAAAAATGTTTCCTCATACTTATTTTTGATGTAAAGTCTGATAATAAGTAAGTACCCCGTAACTCCCTAAATATGCAGCCAATTGAAAAAGTTTATAGAAAAAGAAAAATATGTTTTCTTGTAATAAACTATTTTTGTTATATAAGTTTTTTCCGTTAAATCAATAATAAGGGAGATTTTAGTTTTAGTGTCTCCCCGTAACCAAATATTCATCTAACTGAAAAAATGCGTTGAACAAAAAAGATTTGTTTTCTTACTATAAACATTTTTTGTTATACATATTTTTCTGTGAAGTCAATAATAAGAGATATATTTTAAATTTTTTAATAAGCAGTTTTAACCCCGAAACATCCCTCTGGAATATGTTCGAATCCTGGTTTTACTTTACCATGATTTTTTTTTGATATTTCCGTAACTCTTTTTTTCTCCCAATCTCTCGTTTTGGATCTTATCTCGCCTCGATTTGCCAAGCATCCACCTAACCATTCTCATTTCTGTCACTTCCATTTTCCTTTCTTGGTACTGCTTCAACCTCCAGGTTTCAACCCCATAGAGCAGCGCAGGTCTTACTACGGTTTTATGTAATTTTCCGTTGACTCCAATTTTATTAATATATATTGAAAAACCAAATCTTCCATTGTGAGGTCAAAAGAGTTCATTGGACAGGGCTTGTATATGATATTTATTCACTCGTCAGGTGAGTAGAGGGCTGAAAATTATTTCATTATGTTGTTATTAATGAAGTAACTTTTAGATCATAATCACTCCTATTTCATTATATTTATAATTAATTTATAAACTAAAATATAAATAAAATTTGTTGATTAATTATTTTTTTCAAGCACTGACGTTTAATTTATAATAATAATTGAATTATTATCAGTTGGTTTAATTTTATATAATTTAAAACAAAAAATCAAATTAACTAAATTGCAATACAATTTTCAACAAATGCCTGCAATGAATTTTAAATTGGAAAAAATCTCCATTACTTGGAACAAGTGAAATAATGGAATGAAGAAGAGGGAGATATGAAAATGAGACACGAAAAGAATGAAAGGAAAATGGAGGAGAGGGTAAAAACACTTGAAAACAAAGAAAGGTTAAAAAATATAACAAGTTGAACTGTTTCTAGCGTAACATTATAATTTATGAGTAAAACTTATCAATTAATAATAATTTAGAAATCATTTCTTTGCTTATTTTCTTGAATTACTGTCCGAAAAGTCCCGTGTAAGACTTATAACGACAACTGAAAATATACAGGTAACAATTCCTAATTACTTATGTCATAATTCCTTAAAACTAATCCCTAAAAGTGGTGAGTTGAACATGTCTGTAATATCATTGAGTACATTTTATTTATGTTTATAAAATTTTTGGGAGTTTATAAAATTGTTGGGATTTTTGAACCATAAATCCTAGCATAGTATAAATAAGTTTTAGTTTGTAAGATTTGCATCATTGTTACTTTGAAAATGGCGCAAGCCGAAACCATGGTCAGTAAAATAAATAAATCTGTGAAACAAAACAACAGTTCTTCATTTAATAATCTTTTGTGCATTAGCGAGTTTCACGAAGTCAAATTGTCGACAATTAAATATATTACAGTTTCATTGGTTTATTATCTATTTTATGAAAGTATGAACCTAGTTAATGCATTTATTTATTTATTATTTGGTCCTATATTTTACATCAAAGTGACACTTATGTGGCATAGCTGTATACATAATTTATGTGTATTTCAAAATATATAAAAAATATGTAGAATGTTAGATCGTGCTGTATCAAGCAATTTTTAATCTTAATGTTGTGAAATTTCTGCTATCCTGTAGAGTGCAGTATGTTAAAAAGTAGATTTTTTTACCCTATCCGTCATTTATGATTTGAGAACCTATTTTTATTTTGTCTGGAAATCTTCAAGTTTTGTATATTAGTTGATTTTTTGGTGCCAAGTAATAATGGCTTTTCGATTTATATATTAACTGTGTATATAGTGAATGTTTTAGAAATCTCGTCATGTATTCTAGAAATAAGTCAAATAAATTCCA
Source organism: Liopterus haemorrhoidalis (assembly GCA_963971575.1). Lineage (NCBI taxonomy): Eukaryota > Metazoa > Arthropoda > Insecta > Coleoptera > Dytiscidae > Liopterus > Liopterus haemorrhoidalis. The sequence continues at coordinate 21,665,920 of OZ020613.1, read as the reverse complement.
GTAGAAACTATCTGAAAATATCTCTCAATCTTCATTCTTGGCAATAAGTTAAACATGGATGTAGAGATGCATCCATGCATTACTGTCTTTCTGGCATGAATCTGCGTTGAAACAGACATGATGCAGGTGCATTTAGCTACACACCTTAGATCAGACGGAAGCCTTTGCCTCCCTCGAGCATCTATGAAAGGAGATGTGACGCCCGATTGGATTCCTCTAACAGCTATTGTATCTCTTCTTATCTACTACGGTAAAGCTTATTTGCAGAGGCGCGCATACGATTAACAGTTCATATATTTAAACAGATTATTTCATACACAATCGTCAGACAATTTTAATGGGATTCCACAGGATACTGTTTCTTTATGACACAAATTGTTAAACTGAAAACTTCTCATTACTTTCTCATCGAGTTAACGGCAACACATAACTTAACAAGAAAGAAATTAACCCTACATTGTGACAAAAATTCAGTTTTTAAGAGAAGTCTGAACGTCATTGGTTCATTTATGGTTGGTTTAGTCAACATTTAGCCGTAGTTTTAGTCATATGTTTTAATTTTTACCTTAAAAGATAAAACTATCATATGTTCACGAGTAAGTTCATAGAATACTTTGTCTTAGTTTTAGTTTTAACGATATTAAAACAACCTTGAAAGTTAACTATCCTTTATCTATTCATATGCTAAAACTAAAATGCGTGTAAACACACACTAACGTAAAATATGTAGGTTATACATTACGAACAGTTAACAATGTCATTGTTGTTTTTATTTCGTTACATCTCATGTTCGTTTTTCTAATCGTTATCTATAACCAAAGATTTTTTAAATTTCAGTTAACATTGGGTGCGTTTTGTTGGTGGTTGGTTGGAAGTACTAGAATTGATGCGCAAGAAAACGACAATTTTGATCGTGAAGTAAACATGGAATGACATTTGCTTGGAGGTTAAGTCATATGGTTATACTTAGAACAAATAACGAACATATTTCACCTAAATGGATAATCTAAATAATAAATGCAGAATAAAAAAACTTTATAATTGAAGCAAATATTCAAGAATGTTTTAGAACGAATAATTGAATTGTACATACATTTTAAGTTTAGATTTATCAATACTATATTAAAATCATATAGGTACATATATATTTATTTTAGGACACAAAATGAGAAAATACCTAAAAGTAAAAATTATTTTCAAGCAGTAATACCAAGATTCAATTCTAATATGTACATTTAAAAACCAAATGAAAACAACTGCATTGAAATATTACTTTTCATCCCCACCACACTTATTCATTCCAGTCGTTCGACCTCGAGTCATCGAATGAGTAGAATGAATAGAATGAGAATATAGTCGCAACAAAACGCGTATTCTGATTAAACCGAAAACAGAATTGGCACAACAAAACGCACCCATTGTCTGCACTAAACGAGAACTATACGCGCGTGTTTAAAACTCGGCCTTTTTTTTGGCTATTTATTAAAACTTAATCATTGTATAAACTTAACAAATTTTAAGACTAAGACTAAACGTTGATTAAACACACCATTAGAGTAAAACTAGAATCTAAGACAAACTCATACACAATGAATTCTCACAAACACGAACAGTGAATATTCACGTTTGTCGTAGCTATGATTAAACGAGGAACAAATCAGATGGACAAACTGTGCACTTATAATTCTTTTACAAGCTGCCAGAGTGAGTGGAATAGTAACACATCAATAAGTTAATTATTATCAGTTATATGGCCTTAATCAGACTTCTTTTAAAAACTGAAATATAAATTTTAATCCACGACATATTCATCATTATTTTCTATTATTTTATTACGTGTAAAACAACAGACAAATCCTCTCTGAAAAAAAGATCGGCTTGAATCGATAAATTCTTCAATCCTTTATTGGATCTTTTTTGAAGTGCGTGTCAACCAGTTGTTAGAGCAATTGAAAACTATCCAATTGGGCTAGCAACCCAAAGAAAAAATATAGTCCTTTGTCGCTTTTGCGACATGTGCCCGACTGTTGTGCTTAAGAAGAGCTTGTCTAGTTTTGTGGTCAGTAAATGTCATCTTTCACTCTATTTCATCATTCAGATGGTCGAATTATTATAGTTCTGTACGTAGTGTCATTCCTAATAGTTTATTATTATCAAACACAAGCGCAATGTTCTTAGGAGAGCGTTAAAATAATTCTCCGCATGCGCTGACGATTATAAACTATTATAAATGGCTCTACGAGCGACCTTATTAGTAATGCTTTGAATTAGAAGTCTGACCAAATTATAGTAACTTATAATATTAGGCTGCCAGTGTTCACTACTGTTTTGTGATGTTTTGCCATCTGCTTTACCAAGATTACATTAAGATTATACATTACATCATGTGATTTTAAACAAGTTTCTTCAAAACTGGCTAGAAAAGAGTCGCTTGTGTTTTATGGAATCGTGGAGTTCTGTGATTAAACCCGCGACCATATATTCCGTAGCCAACTGTTTTATCACGGAGCTACATCTCTGTATGTTTATAACAACTCTTGCTATATGCTAGTTGCAGCTTGCTATACGCATTTTACAGCTTATTTTTTCATAGTCCCAGATTTATTATTCTGTTTTGATTATTTCTTTAGCTGTCCCATTTATGATGGTGTTTCCTCCGGCACTGGTTTATCAAAGTACGCGTACATAGAGTAGTGTAGAGGTAGAGCATATAGATATATGCAGTAGGTATGCCCGGGAGAGATGTCTAATGCAAGACGGCGTCACCTGCCAACCAAACATAATGTACCGTCGCTCTTTGCCGCGTACGTATACCACCAACCCCTGTATAACTGCCCCAGAACCCTGCATATGTATCTAGCCGCGATTCAACAATAATTGTACTATATTCTACTAATTCCATATAGAAAATTATTTAAACAAAAATGTCCAAAATAGTATCTTATGGGATCATTATTCCGAATAATTCGGAAGGGATATCCATATGATGATATTATGTTTCGTATTTCAACTTTTCTTGGGTTTTAAAAATTTCTTGAGTTACTTGTGTTGCTGTGTGGAGTGAGTGATCTGTTAAGCTCGATCCAGATTAGTGAGCTGAACCGGTAATATACCGCGTAACGTAAAGCTCGCTTGAAATCTACGTGTCGAAAATGTATTGCGAGCTTCCTGTGAACCATCCGAGAGCAGAGAATGCTACGAGCAAACGATATAGTGGTTTAAAGTTAATGCAATATGGCTGATCGTATGTATGCTCGCAAGCATCTAAACCCTGGAAGGGCGAATGCTTGTCCAGGGTCTATAGCTAGATCTTGATGTGAACACATCTCAAGTAGGCTTGTAAGTTTCTAAATGGAAGGACGTGGGTTATTCTTTCAAAAGTGATCGAAATGTATGATTTTTCAATAGTAATCGCAATCATAAGCGGAACTCTTTTTACAAAAAGGTTATGAAGAGAATTAGTTAAATTTGTCGCACAGTATCCGTGGCTATTAGTGCATTATTACAAAGAGAAATAGATTGGTCTTTTCACTTCGTTTTGTTCGGAAATTCTTTTCAGACCAGTAAAATTAAAATATGTAATACTGGATCGTAATTTTGAAATTTATATAAATAATTATTCCCCATTTAAATAATTTAATAATATAAATGCAAAATTTAATTAAGTTATATAAAGAGGGAGTTGTTTTAATGAAATTATTGATTTGTTTTTGTTTATAGTATCTGCATATTAAAATCATATAGTATACCATTTAAATACACCCCAGCTATTCGGCGAACATATGAAAAACTAACCATTCAAATCGAAAATAATTTGTGACTTGATTAAAATTTTAAACTCATGGGTGTGAAATTGTTTATTTTATCTGTGTGGATTATAATGTATAGGACATGTGATGAGAATAAAAGAGGATACAATGATATAGGTCTAACTGAAAATTATAGCTTCTTAATAATAGCTTTGTTCGTGGTGGTGATTCACGATAGATTCTATCATCACATACGTGCGCAGTTCTTTTAGCATTCATGGTACAAATAATTCTGATTCTAGTTGGATGTTTGTTGTTCCGAAGTTAAAATACGCACACGAACAATGCATTTACGAAAATAGTAGAATAGATTTAACTTTTTTAAACACCAGCAAAAATATACTGCGCGATATTAAAAAAAGAACACCACGTATTAATTAGTTTATTTCAATAATTTTTGGTATACAAGTTTGTTAGGGTATGGTAAGTAAACGATCAAAATTTGAAGAGAATCGAACAGTTAGAACCAGACATAAATTAATAATGGGTTCAGCCTCCATGGTACGCTATGCACTCATTAAGACGTCTGGGCATACTCCTAATTAGATGATCGATATCCTCCTGAGGCATATCATCCCAGGCTACCTGTACTTCAAGACATAGTGCGCTAGAGTCTATGGGGGATGGGGTAAATTTAGCAATTTTCTACCCATTATGTCCCAGATGTGTTCAATGGATGAAAGATCGGAGATCTTGGTGGCCAAGGCAACAACTTGATTTAATTATGCTGAAAGTAGTACGACCCAACTCTAGCTACATGTGGTCGCGCATTGTCTTGTTGAAGTTTTGCCTACTGCCATAAGCAATAGCCCCTCACACAATAAATCCAACGGTGCGGTGCACTGGTCTTTGCACATAAAATTTAGGATCACGTCTTTTACCACGTCGCCTTCTCACCCCGGCCATCATATCTAAACAGAATCAGGATTCGTTGCTAAAGTCTACCGTATTCCATTCTTGGTTCCATTGTAGTTGGTCTCTGCACCATTCCAATCGGTTACGTCGAAGTTCAGGGGAGATGGGTAACACAAGATGAGGACGGTATGAAAACAGTCCAAGACTTCTTATGCGGAGATAAACGGTTAGCATCCCAATAGGCCTTCCATGTTTTGTAAACCATTGGTCTGAAATCACCCTTGTAGAAGTGAAGGAGATTTTCGCTTTCTGTGTTTTTTCGGCGACATCCTGTTCCTCCTGCTCTTCGTGTTCGGCCTTCCTGGAACCATGCCCAACAAATCCCACCACAGTATTGAGACTTCTATTCGTCCTAGTGGTAATTTCTCTAAAGGATATACCGGCCTCTCGCAGACCTACTATTCGCCCCCTATCAAACTCGATAAGTTGATGAAAATATGCGTGTCTTCTCACTCTGGGCATAATGAACAGATCAAAGAAATTCTTAGAAATGTACTGTACGAAAATCGAATGCTCTCTGTACCTAGAAAAGTCCATTGTCTCCTATCATGTTTTAAAAACAAACGTGTTACGACAAAAACCAGTGTATCGATATGGTTGAAAAACTGATCGTTTCTTGTCTTAACCTAACAAACATGTATCCAGAAAATTACTGCGTTATATTCATAAATACTGAGTGTTCTTTTTTAATGTTGCGCAGTATAACAATATAAATCTAATGAAAATAATTGTACATTTTAAAATAATGCTGTTGCTCTAATAAACACCTATGCCGACAGCTATAGTAGCTATAGCTACCGATGACTATTATACTTTTTGACACCTTGCTTCGGAGAAGGTCAAATTTGAAACCAAACCATTGCGATCATTCATTTTATTCACCTTTACTTTATTTTTTTGGTCCGTCTCTTTGTTATTAAGTTGGAGAATCGGTGAGTTATTTTAAATTTACAGAAGATCTAACATAGGTGTATAAGATATCTGGAAAACCCTTAAAGATCAAGATAAAGGTGTGAAACTAAAAGTCAACCAAACTGTTGGTCGCCAAAAAAAGAAAAAGGTAGAATGTTAGATGGCCTTATCGCCAATGCCGGCTTTGGGGACTTGGCGCTTCTATGGAATTTTAAGTTGAGTGCCCCCAAAAACAAAGGGCACATTGAGATAAAGCGCAGAGCAATAAAGAGAGGAAATCAAAATCAAGAGACGAGCAAAAAAAGAAGAACCCAACTTCATCTTCGTAGCGCCCAAATGCGACACTTCGTCTGCTTACCGTGCTTAAGGTAAGCAGACGAAGGTGGCACTGCTTAAAGCTGCTTTTGAAATTTTGGATTGCAATTTAAGTTAAACTTTTTATGGATATTGTTATTGAAGGTCTATTTGGTTTGTTTTCGATCTGAAAAATAATTACAAAATTTTAATAATCCAGTTGAGAGTTCGATAATGGCCGCGCATTATCAATAAAATATTGTATAAATTCCATTATTAAAATAATTAGCTGAAAATTGAAAATTGGATCAATAGAAAATTATAAATTTCGAGTTTGTAGCTGAAACAGCGGCGAGTGCTTAATATTGTCGATTAAACGTAATTATGAATTAAAACGAATTATCTCGAATATTCACCGGCAAACGAATTAATTGTTTCACTAAACTAATTAGTTAAGTATTCTAATGTTAATAAAGAGTCGAAACCTCACAGATGGCATCGTAAAGTGCCAGAGAGAGACGGACAACCAACCGGGAGGTTGAGGGGGAAAGAGTACGGACAAATAAAATCAACATACATCCGGAATGGCATCCGTATTGCACGGAGGGAATCAACAGTGACAACCAAAAGTTTACCCTACCTGATATGGATATTTTCACAGGTTCACTTTCCTATTAGGTATTCCAATAAATAATATTGTATTTACTAAGCCTCAAGGTAAGAACACGTAGAAATATTGTTTTCGGCGCTAATTTATCGGCGCCTATAAACTTGTTCTTGGCGCTTCTTGATGCCAGTTAGTGCACACATATAAAAATTATTAGAGTGCTTTTGTCACGAGATCAAGCCGGCGACATCATCGTATATACGCCAAATAATGACTTCAAATTAATCGCAATACAGTTTACAGCCGGTTCTACATTCGAAGCTTAGCAAAGAAATGACTAAACGAATTCTGGTTTCTGCTCATGTGACTTTACTGACCTGATCTCCTAACAAAACACTCTACTGACGGCGGTTTAATAATTTTTTTTCAGTAAGAATAGCCTTGTTTAAAATTTATATTCCTTTATCTGCTTGAGGATGATATATACCTACTAAATCCGAGCAATCCTTCTAATCTTGTGACGTCACCAGATCAATCTGAGCAATCTTGTGGATTGAATAAACATAAACGCCTATAGTGAAAGAAATTCAAAACAAAATATTAAAATTTATTCTACCAACAAGTAGAGGTCAGTAATTAGATACAACAAAGAAATTTTATAAAATCGACGAAATATAAATTGTTAGGAATATAAAAATCAACAAAATGTCAAAAACAGTGACCTTCTTGTAAGGTGGTAAATAATGTTTTAGAGATACCTATTTACTTATCGGTTCAGGCTGTTTACACCGATTAGCTTTCTACCTATCCGGGTACATTTGAAAGTTAAGGCATATTTATTCTCTGTGGTTGGCGTGGGTTAATCAGCACCTTTAGGCGGCGCTGGCAACATTCTTTCTACTTGTTAGGTACCTTAAACTATTTTTATAAACGTTCCATTTTCAGAATATATCGAGGTAATTTCTTGACCAAAAAGATTAGTTTTATGGCATGTATTGTCTAAGTAACTTAGTCTTCTTCAATATGTCCCCTATTTTGAACCTATTTAACGATACCTATTTCAAGAACCTATTTCAAGATAAGGTTTTTAAATACAGCTCGTATTTAAAAACCTTATCTTGAATGGAATAGGATGAAGTGATGATTTGAAGACATGCGGTTACTTGCAAATTGAGCCTGCCAGTGGAAAAAGGATAACATTCGGAAAAGTATGGAAACTACATTAAGGTCGCCATCTTGCAGGTTTTAATATATGCGATCAATTGAGTGAAAGAAGATTAACATCACTGGTAGATTGGAGAAGATTGGATTGGTAGATTGCGCTTCACATCGGATTGAAGATTTCGTTGATTGGAAGAAGGATAAAATTCGAATGTTATCCTTTTTCGCCAAAATGAAACCTATATGCCTGAAGTCCACAAGCTATTTAATGAAGCACTTCTGACGTATCTTGTAACCAACATAAGGCAGAATGGATGAATGAAAAATAGCCTCACTGAACATCGTTTTAAGCTGCACAACCAATATTATTTGAACAGCTGCTTTATTATACATTTTTTTATCATGATACTGTTTTTATTTTCTATTTTTAACTGCCATAAAATAGTGAGTGGAAAAATGATAACATTCCGGACCCTTTATTTAATAATAATTAACAAAGTAATGAGAATTTTGCATTGATTGGGATTGAATACTAACTGACAATAACTAAAATTTATTATTAACAAAATGTTTAGTGAAACCTATATTTTCATCCATGTTATTATTTTCGTTTTTCCAAAAAATAAGGAAAACGTTATCATTTATACACTCACCGGTTCAATTTCTTTTTAATGCCTAAGTATGATACATACAACTGGTAAATATACTTACTTAATCCTGAAGCCTTTCTAACTTGCGGTGTAAGGCGATAGTCGGGTTAGTTATTTTCTGGTGTTGTTCTCCATACTTCTTTCCATCGTGTTCTGTACTTTGTATATATCCTTATTTCCTCTCACCTTACACCTATCTTCGTTGCAGCTTATTTTCTTTCTTGGCGCCTGTATTCTCTGTCTTCCTGGTCTAACTTTCTTCACTAATTTTGCTTCAAAAATTCTTTTTCCAGCCATCTTAGCTGTCTTTCTTCTATTATGCTAAGTTTTTCTCTAAATACTTCATTTCTTATTCTGTCTAATTTTGTTTTGCTTTCAATTTTTCATAGAAATCTCATTTCAGAGCTTTTTATTTTGGACCTGTGCATACCTGTGGTGGTCCGGTTTCTGAGGCGTATGCCAAAATCAGTTGTGTCACTTTTTTTAAGATCTCTGCCTTGATGTTGGTTGGTTTTTCATTTTTAGTTAGGAACGATGAGTCGATGCTGTTGGACATTCGTCCTGCTGCGCATCTCTTTCCATCAATTCTTCATCTTATTTGAATTACCTGTTCTATTATTTTGTCATCTATTTTTATGTTATGACTAGTAATATGTAATAAACAAATACACATAAATACAGTGAATGTTGTAAAATAATTTATTTATCTTTAAATCTGTGAAGCAGAAATTGTTCAAAATGTGGATGGTCTGAACATTGTACTACAATTCTAGATTTTTCTAGTTCATCACACAGTGAAATCCAAGAAGAGTTCATTAATTAGAAGAAGCGCAGGAATTTGTCAACTAATGTGAAGGAAATTATAAAAAAACGTTTATAATTCTTTAGTACAAAGAAATTACAAGAAAGAATGTGCGTTGGTAGAAACATCAACAATGACAAATATCCCAACAGCTTCTGTGTGGGATATTGTAAAGAAACTGACTGCTGAGAGGAAAAATTGATATTACGCAAGAAAAGGGAGAATGTTGAATAATTTTCAAGAAGATTTGATTCATGTTCATGATTTTTTTTTTTTTTAATTCATGATTTGCCGAAGGTAAATTTGTTTCATGTATCAAAAACAGATTGTACTCACAAACATTTAGAAAAGAGCATCTAGAAAAATTTTAAAAAAATGCGTTTTTGAAAATGACCTGAACACATGTACAACATGCACAAGATATTTTATAGTATATTGAGTTTAACGTACACTATGGGTTTTATTTTTAATTCAAATTTTCTTTATATTTCAACATGCTCCATCGGAAGGCAATAGCTACATCAGTCAGTTCCAAAGAATAATTTGTGAAGATTGTGGTATAGCTTGTTCAAAAACAAGACTGTGGTGTTGTCTTCGACTAACAGGATTTCGCTACAAAGTTATTAATAATAGAAAAGTAATAATGGATTCCAGTCGATTGCAAACAACCTTCAAATAATAATAAGAATTGGTGGTGGACAATTCCATTTGCCGCATTTATTAGAATTACTTCTTCCACACCGCGAGGTTACTGACAGCCACTAAACCGGATATGACCCTGCTGGATATCGCGACCAAACGGATGTTTGTGATTAAATTCTCAAGTTCAGCTGAGAAGAATATATCTCTCAAGGAGGAGGGAAAGATGTCCAAGTAAATGGATCTCTTTTCTGAGCTGAGAAAGCTGTATCCAGGGTATAAAGTTAAGCTTGTAGTCCTGATAGTTTGGATGGTATGAACTTTGGGTGGTAGGTCCTTAGGTGATTTGGGCGGTATGAAAGCCTTCTACTGCAGGGAAATTGAGTCCATTCCGCTTGTAGATCTTTTGCCACCTGTGATCTGCAGGATACAGAAAGCAGTTTTGCTTAGGTCGCATTGTATTGGCACTGGATCTGGCTTAATTTCCGCGTCTGCTTATCGCCAGGGTTTGGGAGGCAGCCATGTGTACTTAGTTCCACTAGTCTCTAGTATGACGTGTGTCAAAATTTTAGTAAGTTTGCAACTAGTGGACCCTTATCAAGAACTGACAAACCCCAAAATATAACAACTGCAGTCGTATGTTTAAATAGGAATACTTTTTATATAATACACACCTACGGAGCGCTATAAATAATTGAATGACGTTTGAATTTCGCGCCCATTAGATTAATTTTAAAGGCTGGTATTTACCAGGGGCTACACAAAGAAAAAACTTACAAAAGCAGATTAATATTTTCTAATTCCTTGTTCATTACGGACCTCCAATCGAAAATAGATACGCTTCAACGATAAATTTATTGTGCAGATCTGTCAAAGCCATCATTAGCCTAAAATCACATTGCATACATTTGCTTATGTGGCTGTTTTGTTTGTTTTTTCTTACCATTGAAATATCTACACAAGTGGCAATAAAAATAGCATTTTTCTGATAATAAATACTCTGGAAACTAATAACAACGGTAAACTAAATATTCAAACGTCATTATCAAAAATATCGGATGTACATTTAAATGAGTGTTGTCAAACTTTATTCCTCCCACCACTAGGTTGAAGAGAAGCCTATCAATTGAAGCAAAATGATATCTCTTTCTCAATCTCAGAACGAATTAAAACCCTTTATTTGAGCATTTAAATTTTATTATTATAACCTCTTGTCTTGAACCATACGCTCTTTTAAACTGTTATCGGCCAAGTTAAATCTCCCCAACTACCATATATATTTATAGGTGCCTTTCTATGTACGCAAAAAGAAATTTAAAAGAATTGACGATATACTGATTATATTATTTCTGAATGTACACAGATTGAAAATATGGTCATAAAACCTGGAAACAGGAGGCCGAGGCTTATCTAGGGCTGTCGTGCTTTTGATAATGATCGAATCATTGGGGATAATTAGGCAAAGTGTCATAGTTAATAATGACGATTATGATCAATTAAAAATTAAACGCCTTTTGTGCTAATTTGTAAGAATTTCGTTTCAAATAACTTGGAATAAAATGAACATAAAACTCACATTACTTGCCAACGGAGTGGCCGAGCTCATTAAATCGTGCAGTTTGGACTGGTGAAAACAATCTAGATTGTGAGGTTGGTGGTTCGATTCTCTGTTGGCGATATTATTCGGGCGAGAATAATATGTTTACATTATTCTCATTTCACAATCATTCACCCCTCATCCAGGTGTAGGAGCTCGCCCCCTAGTATCGGCGATTAGCCTCGTTGCAGAAATAGGCCAACGTAAAATTAAAAAAAGACATTACTTATGGAAATACCTAATACGTCCATGTAACCGAATATCTGTTGACCGCCATCACTTACTAGATATCTACGAAATTCTTAAATTAACACTTTAAATATATATTTTTTAATTGCGCTGCCACCAAAACCCGCTTTATTTCCGTAACATTTTGAAGGTGACTGTAATAAGACTCCCTCTTTCCAGCATACATTTAAACATCATTCATTAAGGCAATTTCATGCAAAAGGTTCTCCAATTTCAAATTATCCAACAGAAAATTTATTTAGATATAAAATGTCGAAGCATTTGACGCGAATCAGACATTAAAATTCATCTCACTCAAACACGAAAACAATCCTTAATTTATCCTTTTCTTTTCCATTTAATTACGTCTACTTGTATCCTTCTCTTATCGTTATTTATTATCCGTCTCTCTTCTGTTATCTTTTTTAAATTAATTGCTTAAAATATACATCTTGAATTTTAAGATTCACAGTAAATAAGATGGGATAGAAAATCGATTTGACTTTTTGATGTATTAAAAATATAATATAAACAGTAGCGTAGCTACATTTTTCAGGCCCCTATGCGGGATATTCTTGTGGGATGTATACTTTTTTTTAAATTAATAATTACTAGCTGAAATGCCCGTTATTTCGACCTCTCTCTCTACATCCCGTTGCTATCAAACACTGTCTGGCTCTGTGAATAGTGACCCATCTCAGGCGCTCTGCTTTAGTGTTCGTAAAAATTATGTTTTAAGGCATAGAAAATAGGCTCCAGTTTGCGGGAAGATTTTCTGAACACGTTTTTGCAAACCAGACTTTCATATACTAAATACGTACATAGTAGGGTTTCTGGAAACTCGAGTTTTTACTAAATAAAACAAAATTTTGAAAACTCGTCGAGTCCGGATCTAAATCTAAACTGAAATTAATAAGCGAAAACATTGAATATTTTGGAGCTCAATAATGATTCTCATAGGTGAAGTTTTTGTAAATACATAGGTGAACAAAAAATAAAATACAAAATTTGTTAAAATTAGAATTATTTATTACATCACAAGATTGTCAACTGAAATTTATTTATTAATCAATTTATTTATTTTCAAAACTTAAATTTTAAAACTAGATATAATAATTTAATTGCTTTTTTTCTTAAGGTAGAAATATTTGAGAAATACTAACGAGTACTATCAAAACATTTCTAGAAAGCAACTTTTGAATTTACTGGGTTTTACTTAATTTTAAAAACGTGGACTCGTCGAGTATTAGAGTCGAGTCCCGAGTCCGAGTAATTACTCAAATATTCGACGAGTCCGAGTCCAGTCGAGTCGAATCCAGAATTAGGGTTTCTGGATTCGACTCGACTTTACACAGTTCTAAAAATTTATGTTTTTAGGGAAATTTTACCAAATAATTTTAAAAATTTGCTTGATTTTATTTATTTAAAACGTACGTTTTTCACTGTCCAAAATAGCACTTTTAAGCACTAGTACGTAAAGTGTTGACATGGTAACCAACTGACAAAAATTATCAAATGTCTACTTTCATGTTGTAAAATATACGCTATTCCAAACCTTTAAGCGGAACTTAATGGAATTTAAATTTTCTTAAGTTGTCACTAGCTAACTGTTTATATATTGAAGTGGGCTTTTGTTGAACAAAATAATCAAAATCTTTAATCAATCGGTAAAAGTTACTAGATTTGAAAATCTAGTTCCGCAAAGCAAAGGATCCGACTATACGTAAATGAAGGACTTAAGGAAATGAAAATACTTTTGTAAAAATATATCATTTCAGTTGACGTAAATCTAAATAACCATAATAATTAAAACACTTTATTTACAAATAACCAACAATTAGACTGGGTGGCCATTTTATGTTGTCTTGGTAACCAGTTGTCATGGTAACCAGAATTCAGTATTTGTTGAGTTAACGTGAAGTTAATTTAATAAATGATTATTTACTTCACAAATTAAGGCTATAATTTGTGGAGTAAAGAATAATATTTTAATTTTACCTTACACATTATGGACATTGTTTTGCCATTTTGTGTGGAATTTTGTTACTAAATTCCAAAATGATGGAATGCCATTAATAATTACCCAATTATTTTGAATTTTTATTCAAATTTTCGGTGTTAGAAATAAGGTTGTTTACTATACGTGTGAAGGATTCTTTTCAATATCATCCTACTATTTCCAGCACTCGATTAAAAATTAACTTTTGCACCTACGTGCAAATTGCATAAATAACTCTTAGACCCTTCCACAGGTCTAACAGTCTTGGTCTGGCCGCAAGCGTTAAATCATTTGTACCTGCTGTTTGACAGCCAATCAAGGGCATGCACTTGAGTTCAACTCATACTTATGTCAAATAATTTGTGTCAAAAATATTGATACAAATTACAGGTTCTTTTAGCCGTTCGCAACCGGCTATATAACTATAGGTGCCTTTCTGTAAACGCTTAAAGCATGGACGTAATACTGACCATATTACTCCTGAATGTACACAGATTGAAAATATGGTCATGAAACCCGGAAACAGGAGACCAAGGAGGCCAACAGGAGAACTTCGGACTGTCGCACCGATGATGTCATATTTGTAGGGCCGTCACCACAGACTACCGCTCCAATAATGATTGTAGTTGGTGGTCTATTTTTGCTGCCATCTTGAATCTACCGAGATTCTCAATATAGGTGCTGTGGGTAGAAAAATAATTAATAATTAATCTATTATTATTGTACTGAGCGATAGCATTTTTACATTTTTTTCTACAATTACAAATATTCCAACGAAGATTCTAAACTAATAAACGAAAAAATATTGACGTTTTATTTGAATATTTCAACACAAAACTGTATAATTATAAAAGATATTTGAAACCCAAAAATATATGTAAAAAATTACAGAAATCGTTATCTGATATATATTATTAAGTTATTGAGCGATAACATTTTTACAACAATTATTTCTGCAGTTAAAATTATCCTATTAGATAAATAGAAATACGCTTTAAATTTTGATGTACAGATTGTTACTAATTTTACTTTAGATTGCTAGTTTTGTATAAGAAACTTGTTATCTGTGGGAGTTAAACGTACCGTTAAGGGAACCTTACTTGCTGATAAGTGGTGAGCTATAGATGGTAAGTTTATAAACCTCCGTCTAGTCATACATCAGACAGCTTCCCAAATTAGAGCGTTCTTGTATATTTCTGTTCAACATATTATGTTTTCATTCAAATTTTTCATTGATATCTTTAATCCTGCTTTCTTTACTGGTCTTTCCTCGCATGGTAGAACAGTTTGAAAGCTTAATTTCAAGTCCAGTTGGTAACTTTTGATGTGTACGATCGCTCTGAGTTGCAAGTAGTTTCTTTAGAGATGTCTATATGTTAGAACTGAAATGGCAGAGTGCTTTCAGTTCAAGTTTGTGAAGGGCCGAAACGATAGTAAACTCAAATCTAATTCATCTGATGGCCTGGTAAATGTACAGTTAAATAAGATTAACTTTTGACAAAGATTAAGATTTTAAGTGGATCAAGATTTAATTAAAATTTTCTTAAGTGTTTAGTTAAGATATTTTATGTCAGTTGACAAGAAAGATATTTAAAGAAATTCTCATGGTACTGAAATGTAGCTGTAATATAGCTGTATATGAAACCTGGAGAACGAAGTCTCGCTTTATAGGATCACAGACGACCCCGTAAATCGTTATATTGACGTTTCTCATAGCTAATTATGAGTTTTTATATATGACAATTTGATATTAAGGGTGAATTTTCACACATTTCGGAGTTTTGTAGGTATTTAATAATGCTAAGAAGCCAACAGTATGTTGGATGAATAGGACAATGTTTTTCTACAATCACATCGAAATAAATAGTTTTTTGATAATAATTTTTATCGTTGTTTGAGTACTAAGAGCAAGTACATTTAAATAATTTGCGCCACAATAATATCTAAATTAAAATAGCCCAGCATTTTTTTCTGTATTTGCTTCGCATTTAAGTTTTCATTAAATTAATTGATATTAATTAAATATAATGATAAATGGCTTCAGTATTGTCAATTTCAGAAACGTATTTCTTACTAATAACAATGTGTTATTTCGCTGATGGGCGTGAAAAGGGTGGTAGTGCAATCTTGATAGGACCCTGTTGATGCTTTGTTGCCTGTTCTTTCGAAAGTATTTGAAACATTTTTATATAATGAAATTATGTTATACTTTGAAAATCACCATCTTTTTAACAATTGCCAATTTGACTTTCGAACTAACAGGTCTACAACTGATGCCATTTTAAATTTCATAGAAGTA
The DNA here is from genome assembly GCA_963971575.1 of Liopterus haemorrhoidalis. Classification (NCBI taxonomy): domain Eukaryota; kingdom Metazoa; phylum Arthropoda; class Insecta; order Coleoptera; family Dytiscidae; genus Liopterus; species Liopterus haemorrhoidalis. The sequence goes on along the minus strand of OZ020613.1, from coordinate 21,650,008 downwards.
GTATGCCAAAGCTTCGATAAAAATAAATATTGTCTGGCCCATTTTTTTGATTTAAGTAAGGCTTTTGATTGTGTGTCACATAATATACTGTTAGAAAAATTATCAAAATACGGTTTCAGTGTACCAAGCTACAATCTAATAAAGTCTTACTTATCAAATAGGCTACAATATGTATATGTAAATAATATCAATTCAAAATCAAGAAATATTAATGCGTGTGCCTCAGGGGTCAATTCTTGGGCCACTCCTATTCATTATATTTATCAATGATTTCCCGAACCATATCAAAGAAAATTGTGTCCTATATTCTGACGACACTACCATAACTACAAGTTCTTCTACATTTGCAGACTTGATTGATAATGGCAATGCCAAGCTTGAGTTGGCCAAGACTTGGTTTTCAGAAAACAAGCTTACGCTCAACAACACGAAAACTGAAAATCTAATAATTTCACTAAAATACTTTACCTTTGAAAACCCAGCCGCATTGAAATTTCTGGGTATACACATTGACCCTAAACTCAATTGGTAGCAATATGTCAATTGCACTGCTCAAAAGTTGTGTAAAACAGTTTTTCTACTAGAAACCTTGTGAACTGTGTCTCTGAGGATATAGTAATGACAGTTTACTACTCACTGTTTCATAGTCACATCTCATATGGTTTGCTGGAATGGGGACATTCGACTGCAAGCGAAAGACTCTTTGCACTACAGAGACGGGCAGTCAGAATTATAAACCATGTTTCATACAGAGCCGACTGTAGAAAGTCTTTCAAAACATTGAAAATAATAACGTTATCCTGTAGTTACATATTTGTATACCTAGTATATATTCATACCAATAAAGACAAGTTCGCAACTTTTGAGCAAAGGCATCACTATCAGACAAGAAATAGAAATAAGATCATCTATCACAGGATTGATAAAGCCAGATGTGGCGTGAATTATTATGGAATACAATTTTACAACTTATTGCCAGCAAGTATCACGTCACTATCAGTGGATAGTGACGTGATAATTGTATTTACTAGTGGTAAATACAAATTATATATAAAAAATCTATTAACACACAATCCACTGTACTCCATTGATGAGTTTCCACCGCTCATCAGTGGAAAATTACCGAGGCCTGAGGCCGATTTAATATCAATATCTTTATCATTGACTATATTATGTTCTTTATTTTTAATTATGGATGTATGTATTCTCTATACTATATTTGTGTCAAATATGTATTCCAATTTGTTGTAAATGACTGACTGTAAACACAATTTTTGTAACATGGTCAATAAATGAATATGAATATGAATAGGAAAAATATTAGCTGCATCATTTCAAGTTTTGTTCTCCCTCTCCACTTAGTGCATATTGCGCAACGCGTTCAGATAGTATTTTTTTTTATCGCACCTAGTATTGCGAATTAGTTTATTTGAAGAGGAGGTATTGATGAGGAATTAAGTCTTTCGTACTGGAAGTTAAGCTTCAGTTATTGTAACATCTGTTTTTATTTTTAATTAACAGATTATTAATATGCAGGTGTTAAAAATTATTCTTCATTGTGTTGTATTAATTCTTTCCAATTTTCCACACCCCTGTTGAAAATCTGTATTTTCGAGCCACAGAACGGCACGTACTGAGTTATAAAAGCCGTGTGCCGTCAGCCGGCGGCCTTGTCGTAAAATATAATTTCATTCCAGTTTTGAGAGTTTTCCAAAGGATGGATAATTTCGTGCGCGCGGTGCGGAGGGAGTCTCATCCCGGAACCCGGACTAAAGTGACGCCGGAGACCGTTTCCGGCCAGTTTACAACGAAGGGGAAAGAAGAGGGGAAACGCATAAAAACAAAAACAAAACTCCAGTACGTGGGTTGCAGAAAATACTGTTTTTGCAAAAGTTTCATTTAATTTCTGATGCGTTAAAAATGTTGTGATTATATTGAATATCTACAGAAGTGTATTCAGTTATTCTCGAGACTAAATTCAAATCAACGAATAGGAATTAATTACCTTAGTAACTAAATTTTTATTTTAGGTAAAAAAAAAATTTTTTTTTTCTCCTGAGGATTTTGTAGGTATGACAAATAAAGAAACTTATAACGTCACTGATCTATCTGTTTCTCTGTCTGTACATTGGAAACTGTAGCCAAATTGCTACAACAAAGAAAGCAAAGTACATAGAAAAAACATAGAGAGTTGAAATTTGGTATGATTATACAACTCTTTGACCCACAAATCTAAGAAAAAGAAATGTACATTGATCTGAACCGAAACGTACGAAAAGAAATTTTGACAAAATTTATATTATTTTAGTTCGTGGGTACATTATGGTTAACAATGCTATGGATTTTTTATATTTATGGTTAAGGTAGTGTATGCATTCCTTTGAAATTAAAAATATAATAAAAACTTTTTAACAGCTATGAATCGAGATCATGTGTGCTAGCTCTGCCCTGCTATTATACATTATGAACTGAAACCTATTATTGTTTGATTAATTTTAGTTTTTTGTTTTTAAAGGGAAACATTTTATAGTAGTGAATTGTATTTAATAGCCCTTGAATTTATTTATTTTTAACTTAGTTTTGCAACATTATTTTTCTGTATCATTTAACTGATATTTGACAGGCGAGTTTGAGATTAAATTCAAAACAAATATATTTGTGAAAGCATATTTATATTTGTTTTATCTGTAATTATTGAAAAATAAACATTATGATCACAAAAAGGAAAGTAAATGATCGAAAACGATAAACAGCGCAGAATTTGCAAGTTGACATTTAAAAAATTTAAATTCGAGGCCTACTAGATACCCGTTTTCTTTAATCATATTGTTGTAATGGATCATTTAGTCCACCTGGACAATGTCTATAAAACTTTTAAAACCACCCGTCGTTTTTTTGACAGGAACAGGAATTTGCGGGTTCATTGTTCAAAGTGACATTTGTTCAAAGTTATTGCCTAATAACTTCGACAATTCCTTGAACGATTTCATACCTTTATTCCTGAAAATAATATCAAACCTTTATATATACACCCGTCTCTCTGAAGAAGAAATCAGAAGTATTCGGTCCGATTAGTGAAAACATCTAGAACGTTGAATTCTTAGAGGCATTGTGTCGGCATTCTGGTGGCTATCCGATTCTGTTTATTTTTATTTCTTCATTATTTTAATACATATTTTAACATTCAAACTAATTGTAAATATTACATTTAATAAATTTTTAACTTAATATTAAAAGACCGCATTCTTTACTTAACGTGTGGAACCATTAACTTCTAAGAACTTAAGTGAACAGTTAAGATCCAGACTAATTACAAGATGCCTGATCAGTCCGTTTGTAAGTACTAATACATATCATAATGATGAACCCTGGATAAAACACATGTCTAGTACCCGAACTCCTTTAGTCAGAAATCTCACTTCAGTTTGAAATCAGACTTTATATTATATCACAGGATACATTGTTTTAAGTGTCATATTTGGATGGGAGTCGTTGTTGCCCTCAATTATTCAATATTTGGCTATAAGTCTACATTTTATAAACATAAGTAAATTAATTTGAAAGTAATAAATCTACAAATTAATCTGTTGGTAGTTAGACGAAGAATTAAATAAGTTTAGGTAGATATTGTCTGAAGTTTCTTTGGCATTAGATAATTAAAATTGCTTGTTCTACTGTTAACTTGTGTTCAAACTGTTCATTTTATTAATTAAAAAACTATTTACCAGAGAACGAATAATTTACTGCACTTTATAATTCATTATCGATCTTTATAGGGGGAGGTCTTAATTAAAATATTCCGTTATAAGGGGTACACGGCAGGTTGTAATCTGTAGATCCAGGAACGGTAGATCATCTTTAGAGATGCCCAACGGCTTAATTAGTGTAACATATGTGGGATATTGTTCGGAAACCAGAGGTTTCAAACTGTTTAACAAGAATTACTACACTGATCAACTCACAAAACAATGGTCCATCTTATGTTAATTATATCCCATCAGAGACAAGATATTTTAGGTATAACTTTGAATTATAACTGTACTTGGATGTAGACATCATCTAGCTCATTCAGGGCCGGTTTCTGAAAGCTTAGTTAACTATAGTCAAATTGTTGCTACGGTCACTTATGGGATTGTTATATTGTATCCGAGTTTAACCAAAATATTAAACTTGGCATTTAATCTTTTTGAGTTGGATAGGGATCTCCATCCTAGGGATAAGACCGATCGTCACATATAATGAGGAAATGTGGATAACCAAACAATAAGTTGTAAGGCAGCAACTTGTTTTTGAAAGAAATATTCTGCGCAGAATATTTGGTCTGGTGAGAGGGACAATGCTAGTGGAGAATCGCCTGATTATCGATCTTGAAACTCTATGTTTGCAGACACAGATATCCTTGCATATATCAAAATACTTAGACTAGGTGGCTCAACCACATCGAATAGACAACGGAATCCCCAAAAGAATTGACAAATGTAAACCATCTTTATTGAGACTAGTCGATAGACCTAAATACAGGTGATAGATAATGTGGAATAGGTCCTTATCAAAGGCAAATATTCGAAACTGATCGAATCTGTAAACAGACAGGAATAGAGGCGGGTAGAATACTTTTCCTACGTGACCAGGCTAATGGTGTCATCGCACGTACTTCAAGCAAAGGCGTCAATCCAATGGTAACACGACGTGTAGACGGTTCTACGTTCGAGCTTTGCAATGACTACGACTGTACGAATTCTGGTTTTTGTGCATGTGACGTCATTGGCCAATTCTCGTGGAAAGAACATTCTAGTAAAGGAGGTGCAAATCAATCGTGGAGAATAGCGCCATGAAGAAAAAGGGATTTCCAAAAAAAGTACTTATCAAAGAGGACCTTAATAGCCTGCTGCTACTATTATTTTCACTTTGTTGTTATTTTCCAGTCATTCTTCACCGTTAAAGTCTTGTGATGGAATAAATTATATTCACTTGGTTCAAGGTCGGCACTGTATGACAAGGTGGTGCAGAAAAATATCGTTTGGTTACTAGAAACATGAAAGCCATTTCTATGAAAACGTTTGGATACATTTATTGTAAAAATCAACTAGTTTCCTAGTGTCGTTTTTAATTCGTCGTCCTTTTCCAGTATTAGACCATCAACAAAGTCCTTGAAATGGGATAAATGATAAACAAATGACACAAGTTCGGAACTGTATGTTGTATGCGGAAAAATGTCCTAAAATTCGTCAAATTGAACTTAAAGCCTGGTTTATAATAGATGTATAACATAACGCTTTGCAGGAGTCTAAAGATGTATCAAAAAAATAATATCGTTGTTCTGTTTATAACACCAACATCTTTTTATAATATACAGAACGATGATACGCCTATGATACATATTTATGCTCATGCAATGCGTTTTGTTATAGATCTATTATAAATGAGATTTAAGTCAAAAGAGTAACATGTGAGTGAACGTTGTGCAACAAAACCACTCCGCAACAGTAGACCTCGCCACCGATTTTGGATGGCATGCTCCACAATAAAAATTTGTTGTTGCACATCGTTCCATTGCGTTCATGCGGCGGGATTTTCAATGAAATTGTTCGTGCTAAAAATTAAGTAAAATGCACTTAACATATCAATCGTGCTGTAAAACTAACTTTTTGTCAGACCACACTGGTGCTAACTAGACACAAAATGGCTGTAAGGGTTGATCTCTTCGGGTGCTATACGCACATTTTCTTTACTTACAACCTCTTATTTTACTAAATATATTTTTTACTTTTACTTATTTTCGGGCCCATGCGACTGTTGAACCTTTAGAGCAAATGCTCTTCTGCTCCCCAATTAATCCTAGAATGAAGAAGAATTCTTGTGAAGTTTATGCCAAAGCTAGAATAATGGTTTAGAGCAACTATGGAACATTTTTCCATTAGCGGACCAAAACTGAATTTGAAATTTTGTTCAAATCGCGAGTCAAATATATCACGAGTAAATAAAAATATTTCTCTTTAGAACCTTAAGAGCCAAAAAAATCTTCTTTTGTATTGAATGCATCATTTAGTCGCTTGAATTCATCAGTGGTTCAGAACATCTCTTTCTAATAATTATACTTCTCCAGTGTTTTTTTGGGTCTCTACGTTTCCATTTCTTGGTTTTTGCAACCTACGCCCATCCAATTTTCTAACCTAATTCGCGCCATTACGTGGGTTTGTTATTTCAAAATTAAATTTAATCTCGTGATACAAATCATGTTATTTAAGTAAACTATTATCTTTAAAATAATGATAGAGTAAATTTCTGTCAACCTTTAAGAAAAACAGAGTTTTCATCACGAATATTATCCCCGAAAAAGGGCAGTTATCGTCGGATCGAAGGTATGTATATGCGTGCCCGCCATCTAGTGGTTTTATTGGTGTTTAAATAGTTTTCATGTACATAAACTGGGCGATCATAAAGTATAAAATATCGTGTTCGCTGTTACAATTACTGTGATGACAATCGCCCTTTATTTTCTTGCCGTTTTCGCCATAAAATAGTTATTGATCTGAACTTAGCTAACCCGGTTTACAACATAAAATACCTTTGCAAACATTGCGTTTACCTTAGTGGCTTGACATAGCCTAGAGGTTACACGTGCTTAGAAAAGAATAAATCCTAATTCGAATTCTGTTGTAGCTGTTTTTCAATTATAAAATGTTAGGACAAACCCTATTGCTAAATAAAAATTTACTTGGACTGATCATGTAATTGGAAGATATGGTAGTCGATGAATTCTAGGAATATTTTTTGAATTGGCATAACAAATTTAGCTTAGCACTCAACCTGTTAAGATCAACAGAATTAAATGGTCGAGGTGTCTCCAACGAATGATGTCCAGAAGGGATAATGAGCAGCAGACGGAAAGAGTTACAATTAATACGTCAAAATCACCCCCCTCCCATTATGATTGTTTATTGCCTGAAGCTTTGTCCAAAAATACTGATAATGGAATGCTATTTGGTACAAATGTTATCGCACAATAACTTAATAATTGCTATCACGCAACAATTTTCCTTATTTTTAAACATATTTGTGGGCTTCAATTTATTTTTATATTTATTTATTTATGTATTTTTGTTAAAATGTTCAAATAATATATTTTTTTATTTGGATATGATTTTTCATTACTTTAGTCCAAAAATATTGCATTTTATGATAAAGCCACTTGTTCTTTACGAATATTAAACTATTTTGACCCGTAGCACTTATTTATGAACCGTGGCAGATTCAAGATGGCAAAAATAGACTACCGAGTACATTAATTATACGTAATTTTCACAAAGGATCAAAATATCTACAAATCTATTTGTAGAATGAAGTTTTAGCTACAAATGCATTGGTTGGTTTCGTAATTTTTTTTTTCTTTCAAAAAACACATCACGGAAAAAATATAAACAAATATATATATAATGGAATATTATTTGGGAAAAAGGAGTGAAGTGAAGGATAATGCAATTATTTCATAATTTATCCAATATTTCGTTTATTCTTCATAAACTTTATCAAGGATTTCTATAACAAAACGTATAAGCAAGGCATTATGGTAACGCCGGTTGGGTTATTTTAAGTTGCACGTATAGTATGTGAAAATTTAAAATTCCAACAGTGAAACCATGGAAACGAATGACATTTATTAAAAATATGACATATTTTAAAGACAAAAAATAAATAAATAAATGAGAATTTTTTATTAAGAATGATAAAAAATTAAAATGCAATGAAAAGGACATTTTATAATGACAATCAATTTAGTCTAGAATTTGCAATGTGAGTATGATTTACAAAGCTTAAACAAAATTACCAAAAGTCCGAATTAGTAGATAAAAATTTCTAGATTGCAAAATCTAGTTCCGCCTAAAGGTTTGGAATAGCCTCTCTTAACAACCCTGGAATTTATTTATTTTTAAATTTGTTTGGCAATATCGAGTATCATTTGACTGATATTTGACCTTCGACATTTGTATTTTCGTCATATTTATTGAAAAATACATGTACAAAACCAAGGAAAATAAATGCTAAAAAACGATAAACATAATTGCCAACTTAGCATTTTTTAAAATAAAATTCAAGACCTAGGTGAGGATTTTTTTGATCATATTGCATATTTTTCGCTGTTCAATTTGAAATCTAAAAATCTTCTGTACATTTGCTCTTTACATTTGACTTTTATATGCAATATTCGAAGTAGCACGCACACTCGTGCGACCACTTATTAACACTGAACGTCGACTTCATAGCTTGATTCCCCTTACACCGCAACACCCCCATCTCTGTGGGGGTGTAATGGTTCTGAGGTCCGAAGTATCGTGACTTTGCAACCCACGCTTCCTACATTCGCGTGTTACATTCTCGCTTCTGTTTACAACTTCGTACGAGGAACCCTATTGCCTCCCTCTTCCCCTACCTTAACAAACCCCTAGATTTTATCGTATTCTTGAAATGAGTTATTAAAAATTTTCGGAGAACCTTTATCTGGACGGTAAATGAAATTTAGTTAATTAACTGGTAGAAGAACAAAGCTGTCAATATAATGATATTTGAGATTTTAATAAATTTTTGGGACAGAATTTCTGATTGTTTTCACGGATATTAAAATTACATTAAGAGATAAAAGTTTTTTTATAAAAGTTTAAAATTAACTTGGAATTTCGGTAAATATCAGATTCTGGTTACCATAAAAAGGTTTAATTTTTTATTATATTTTTACCAGAAGCATTTACGTAATCGATTACTTAATGAACAATTTCAAAATTATCCGCAAAACAATTTAAAAATTCAATATAATGCTTTTTCATTTAAAATAAGAACTAACAGCATGCAATGGAAAATTAATGTATGTCAGTTTCTTACAGCAACACATGTTTCACATTTGTTTTACATAACCTCAACTATTTGGCTAGATCATGTTTATTGTTACCAGTTTATCACTTTCTATTAGTTCATCCATCATTTCAAATTCTGCTTGTTTTTTATTTGTTTACATTTTATAATTTAGAGCAGAGTTTTCCAAACTTTTTGAGCCTGGAACACTTTTCACTAGAAGAATTCGTCGCGGAGCACTATCTTTGTTATACATATTGCAACACTAGTAGATTGCGGAGCACAGTTTGGGAAACTCAGATTTAGAGGATATGACTGCCAACTTAAACATGTGGTCTAAGACAGCGTTTCTCAACCAGGGAGCCTCGGCCCCCTGTTGGGCCATGAAAGCTTCTTCGGAGGGCCGCGAAATCATAAGTGGTCAAAGCGTGAAAATATAATAGAAATGCGCTTAATTTTGCAAGACATGAATTATATCCATATTCATAAATGCGAGGGTCATATTTTAAATAAGAACCGTTCTGGTTTGAAAGTTAACACACATAATGTTTTTTCAAAATTTTTATTGCTAAAAAACCATTATCCTTTCTCTATTTTTCGACGTAAGCCTCGTTCCGCTCGAGGCATTTTTCCGTATGGGTGATGAGTTTGACGATCGCCTCGTCGCAGAAGTTGGCCACCAGTCAATTTAACCAACCGTTGACAGTGTCTTTTACATCATCTGTTTGCATCCGTTTTCCGCCTAAAAATCGCTTCTATTTTGTAAAGATGTAATAAACGGAACGTGTAGTTCCTCAATAGTAGAGCGCCCGTTTTACCGAATGTATGCATCAACATCTGCTTTCAGTTCATCCGTGATTACGGTTGAGCGACGAGAATGTTCCTCATCATGGATGTTTGTCCTTTCACCACTAAATAAATGACACCACTTTCGCACAATTCCTTCATTAATCAAACCTTCCCCATTCACTTCAACGAGTTGTTGATGGATTTCGGCAAAACGAGTGTTTTTTTGATATAAAACCGAATCCCACGCGTACTTCGCAATCGGCGGGATGAGTAATGGGCATAGCTGATATTAAATTTCCGCACAATATCGTCTACCTCCGCTAACAACTTCAGACTGACTAAAAACGTTGGCAAATGGTCAGAGAAGTCGGTAAAATGACTTCGGGGGATAGGATTCGCAAACGGTTCTTATTTAAAAATTACCCTCGTATATTACATTTATATTCATAAATATATACCTTTCATAACAAAAATAAAATAAATATTTTATTTATTATTTGTGTCCCTCCAATACCGTGCAGGTTTGCCCGCAACGTGTTCGGCACAGACGACATGTTATAGGGTCACAAGAATGGATATGATCAGAAATAAAGAGATGAAAAGAATAATAGATGTAGAAAAGAACATTTTAACACAGATAGAAGAAAAGTTACTATTGTGATATGGCCATGTTAGAAGAGCAAATGAAATAAGATGGACAAATAGAGTGAAATACTCGATCCCAATTGGACGAAGAATGACCAAGAAGATCGTTGCGGGACCAAGTAGATGAAAACATGGAGAAGAGAAGCCTAGAACAGAGAGAAGGAGGAGATAAACATAATTGGAGAATCTGGTTAAGAGAAGAAAAATGGCGTCATCCGAAGAAAACTCTCATATATAAGAAAATAGATCATAAATCAGAGAAGAAAGCAAATAAAAAGAAAATTAAAATTAAAAATTAGAGTTCATCTAGTGAGAAAAAGACGAGTATGTGGTATTAACAGGTACAAATAACGATGAGGATCCAGATGAAGAAGACACCGAATGTTTCTACTCTTTACTGCTTTATACATTAATATGGAGAAAGTTGGATTAAGTGCTATAGATGGTGTCATCAAGTATTTGCAGGGGTGGATAATGAAGATAAATTCATGTGTGAACTATGTTTAGCTGTTTAATAAGACAAAATATGTTTCTGTCTTACTGAATAAAAAGTTATCCGATATTAAGACCACATTTTTTAAAACCTTAAAATGTGTCTTTTTAATTAAACTTAAATATATTTTTTCTACAACCGTTATAAAGAACTAACATTTCAATGGTTTTTTTGGTTTGGAAATGTGTAATTTTTAAGCATTAGTGCCTAAATCATGTAAATTTTACTCACTAGAGCCTAACATGACAGATGTAAATACAAAAATTACTAGAAAACCATAATTTGAATACATTTTATTTTTCATAAATATTTACAATACAATTATTAAGGTTATGACAAAATATTTAACCTACAGATTTTATTTTTAAGAATGCAAATACATTCGAATATTTACTAATATCTATTTATTTTTTATGTAAATTGTCATCCGAAGCATGGAATAATTACTCCATAATGTAAACGGTATCAAAAATTTAAATATTTCTGCAAAATATGCCAACACCACTTTTTTAGACACAGTACGTACTTTTTCCCGTCACACCGTCTTTGAGAATTTGTTGTAGTTAGTGTCTTAGGGAATTTTGGATTTATCAGGTATTAACGTAGATGCGGCTTCTACTGCTTTCTCGATATCTGAAGGATTCTCCGGTTTCACTAATTTTATTGACTGTAATTTCACTTGCTATGTATTTTATCAAATAATTTATTTATTTGTTTTTAATAAATGAATAATTATAGGCAACCCAAGTTTCAAATGTTACTGGCTTAATTTAATTTAAAGATTTTTAGAAAAGTTTCGGGAATATTTAATTTTATATATATATATATATATATATTTTACAGTTGTAGAAAATTTTTTATGATATACGTGTGAAATTAGTTTTAGGAACATGACGGGTTATCCACCTTAGTCTGCGGCCGTCGGTGTATAATTTCACGTCTAGTGCCTCAAACAATCCCATTTTGCAACTTGTTCCATAAATAGCAGCTCCAAAATTGGTCAATAAGTTTAAAAAATCAGCTGTGGCCACCACATGACCGACCGCCATCACAAAGTACTTGTATAAAATACATTCTAGCAGCAGAGTAGACATAACTTGGCCCAATATTTTCTAACAGAGATATTATTTATCATTACAATGGAAACGTTACATATAAGTATGAAAAAATAATTTTTTTCAAATTTGTTTCGTTTTATCAAAAAATGTGTCAAATAAAAGTTGTTAGTTATTGCTTTTATAGCAACTTTTGTTAAATAAGTTTTTTCGAAATATTTTTCTGTTGTTAAATATTCGCAAAAATCTTATAATCGGCACGAGTAAACTCCCATTTCTAGTCAAACGATTTTTAGCAAAAGTTGATCAAGTCTGATTGATCATTGATGTCAAAAGCTTAAATATGAAGTTTCATAAAAATCCTTTTAGCCGAATTTGCTCTGCACGTGTACACAAACAGACAGACAGACAGACCAGCAGACAGACAGACAGACAGATCGACAGACATCATGCTAAAAATAGTCAAAACGTTATGTAGGGACCTCAATTCGTGGCGATCCATCGAAATCTCGAAATGTTAAAATCGGTATGATCACAATACCTCTTATATATGTTGGCGGTCGGTAAATAATAATTGCATGTGAAGAATGCATAAGAAGTCTAGAAAAAACTACATATAAACTTATAATTAAAAAACAAGAAGTATCCAATAATTGGCTACTTTCTCTATATTTATTGAATATTTAATTGAATCGAATTCTCTTAATCTCGTTCTCCTACAGACGCTGTGGCAAGTTACGGTAAATGTTTACATTTACCTTGCTCCGCGTATCGTGTGTACGAATAACACATCACAAGTCGCAACTGACGCACGTTGGGCTTGGCGCTGGCCGAGTTTGCTTCCAAGGTTGTATTCTTATCACAAGTCAAAGGGTTTTGACCAACGTTGGCGCAAACTTGCATACGCATGTCGCTATCGTACACATGACGCGCACACACTTGCCAATCATATCCGTTGAGATATTTTGTTGAAGGCAGCGGCGGTCGGTGAAGCATGTTTGGGAGGGCAATTAGTATGATCAAACACGCTCGTGCTTTGTCGTTGCTATACTACTGTTGACCTTGTCCGATCATACTAATTGCCCTCCCAAAAATGCCTCACCGACCGCTACTGCTTGAAAGTTAACATTTTTAGTCTACTTAAAGCAAAAAGTAATTTTTTATTCTTTTAATATAATTTAAATATCAAATGCAAGATCGAAGCTGCCTACATAACTTTCATTATCAGACGACATTTTACTAACGTTTGTTCATGTTCGCCGTTTTTGCACTGGGCAAACGTTGGCGCTTAATCGACACATCGTCTGTATGCTATCCATATATAAAAGTCCATCAGTGCTAAATTTTATATCCAACGTTAGTACCAGCGTTGGCAAACGTTAGACATATCATCTGTAGGCGGCTTAATAAGAATTATAAAATTCATTGGAACACGTTGTTTTTATGTCTGTGGTCGTAGGAGTAAAAAATGCTGTTCCTGATGTCGTCCAAACAATAAAATATAAACATGGAAACATTTGCATATTAATATTTTGTGTTTAATAGCATCATGAAAACACAATGAATATATTCGCCTTGAAACTAGCATCGTCATAAAAGCGGTGCGATCGCCGGGTTGGCATTCGAACTATGTAAAGCGTTATAAAACAATTCCGATTGTTTTGAAATGGGAATCCGTGCGCGATATCGACTTTTAATTGTGGCATCCCATTTTGGTATTCATATTTGTTCCAGCAAACAGCTTTACGTGCTCAATGCTATCACACCGTGCGGAAAAATCTCACCCTCCCCCCAACGTTCCCCTTAGTCGCGCGCCACCCAAATATATTTTTAAAATCGCATTACAATAAAACAGATTGCTTTTTAAACGCGTTTATATGCAATCAAACAATACAATTGTTTCACAGTGGCGTCGATGTACGAACACAATGTCGTACGTCATACTGAAACTAGTATACATTTGTGGCTTTCAAATAAATTTCAAGTGTTCAAATATACGTAACATATTTTTCAACTGATGATTATTTATAGTTCAAAACTTTCGTTGAAAAATCTATAATTGGTTAAGAAAAATGGAAATAGGGGATAGGCATAATTTTTTTAATTTTTTTTTTATTATATTCCTCTTGTTGCATATAAACATAAAAAACAGTTTTTAATTTTATTTTTTGTAATTTGAAGGCTTAAAAAATTCATAAATGTATGTAGCGCGCGAAAACGACGTGTGATGTCATACCCCTTCTAACTGACGCATGACACTACTAGCTTACCGGCGTACATAGTCTGTTGTGAACTTATTTGTTTGTATAACTTTTATAGGTTATGTAAAGTTAAAATGATTTTAATTAAAATAAAGTTTAATTCTATAAAAACAATTTATACATGTTTACCGAATTAAATTTTATATTAAAATAGATAACTTATATTGCAGTATTTCAATTATGCCTCTAACGTTTTGTAACTTCATGTAAACAATGTAGTAATTTTACAGAGTTGCAGCGTTTGTTTACATAAAGTTATAGAATATGAAATAAAAATTACTTACAGGTCTGCTTTGACACCACGTATTTCTTCAGCACTGTAGCATTCATTATTTTTCATATATTCCATGAGCATAAATGCAACAATGTTGGGTAAACTATCACTCTGAGCCCTAACAAAATCTTTATCTGCCATTTTAATAATAAATGCGTGAAAAATTGTTTAAAAACAAATACAAAACTCTCGAACAATACAATATACACACGTGTAAAGATTATGTTATAGCTGTATCTGTGACGTGAACCCCTATCGTTTGACGTCATACTCAGTCGTTTTTACTCGGCAACCTTCGCTCCGTGGTCGGCTTATTTCAAATTTACAATATTTTAATTCCAAAATTTGGCTATAATATTAATTAAAATGTAATTTTTGTTTTGTTAGGTGACATAACTAACATTAACATATCAAAATAATGTAGTTTTAAGGAAATACAAATTTTATACGTATCCCCTATTATACTACTTGTTTTACTTGGGATATACTTGTTTAGTCAAGTCTCAGCACAATATTAAAATTTTGATGTTAAGTGTAAATTTTCACACATTTCTGGCCTTTGTAGGTATTTAACAAGTGACAACAAATTGTGGGTATTTATTAAAAATCATAAATTACGATATCTTTTAAAAATGTTATCCACGTGCTTTCATTAAGAGACTTAAAAACGTACTCACTCACTTACGCGTGCATCAAGACAGCTGCACTGTTTTCCAATTAGTCAATTAAATACTGCTAGCACGGTGTTGCAAAAAATGTAATAACTTTCGAAAAATAATCAGATCAAAAATACTATTCCGGTACTTCCAGTACTTCCGGTATTCTTGTACTATTCCGGTACTATTAATGTGCATTATTCAGAATTTTTTCACGATTTTAGATTTGGTGGGGGGCTGTGGGACAAAAGTGTCTTTTCACATTTTTGGCAAAAATTATTTAAAAATAAAAATATTTAAAAAACTACTAAACAATTTTTTTCTAGCTATAAAAAATTCCCGTCAGTTTACATAACAGATTTTTTTATATTTTTTTACTAAACTCTATGGAAAATAGGGTGGGAAACAAAAGTTATGAAACATTTTTGGCGAAAACGCATCTAGATGTTTCATTTAATACCACAATCTAAATTTTAAAAATATATTTGTTTTTTCGTCGAATACATATTTGTTTATATTTTTTCCGCAATGTTTTTTTTTTTTTTGAACTCCCAATAATTTTCGTATCGGTGGCATATGCATGCCAAATTTTAACTTAACTATAATTTCTACTGTACGGACGATATAAGGTTTTTTTGGGTCATACCTACAATACGCTAAAATGATTTATTGAAATTAAGTATCAAAATCAGCCTTTTTGATTTGTCAAAGAAAAATATTTTTCTTTGCGATGCTAAAAAATACAGGGGTTAAAAAAAATGTATTATTATTCTTTTTTTAACTCGTTTATTTGTTAGTCATTTGCTTTTCCAATTTAATATTCTCATTTGTAGAGTAAAATAGTTAATCTTTCCTTATTTAACCTCCTTCGTACCTCTTATAATAAAAAAGTTAGCAATGCTTAAACAGTTCCCACTAACACTCAGTTTACTCAAAATATTTTTATAATTTTATGTCTCTTGTTTATTGTGATCAAACGAAAAATCTTAAGAATATTCCATAAATGTATTAAAAATAATGCATTTAATTCGGCGCACAACCCTATAGTTCTCAATAGTATCTTATACAATACTAATAATAGGAAATAAAATTAATAACAATCTACATATCAAAATTTGCAGAAATTTTTTATCTATCTAATAGGATATTTTAAATTGTACAAAAAACGGTTATGTAATTGTAAATAAGCAAATTGCATTATAGACGCCATCTTGTAAACCAATCGACGCATATTTGCGTATAACGCGGCAAATTGTAGCTAAATCTGCATTCTACAAAAAGGTTTTTAGCTATTTTGTTCTGTTGTGAAAACTACTTATAGTTATTGTAGTTGGTAGTCTATATTTACCGCCATCTTGAATCTTCCACGGTTCTCAAAATAGGTGTTACGGGTAAAAATGATTTTTGTGAAGAATATCTGTACCAAGTGGCATTCCATTATCATCAAGTATGATATTTTTCGACGAGGGTTCTACACTATAAGTAATCAAGTCGAAAAGAATGTTGACGTATTATTTGAACATTCCTACACAAAACTATAAATATATAAGTTATTTGAAACCCATAAATAGATTTTAAAAATTACGGAACATTGTTCCTGATGCTAATGCCAATTATTAAGTTATTTTACAATAAATGTTTCTACAATTAAAAATATCCTATTAGATAGATAAAAATTCGATGCAAAATTGTGTTTATTATACTGTTTTCACGGCGTTTGGAATTCAACTATGGCTAATAGTTATAGCTGTTGTGCGACAAAACGGTTAATATGTATTAATTTTCCACACAGAGTTGTATACCGAGCCTTAAATAAAATATGTGCTCAATGAATATAAATAAATAAACAATATTTTTATAATCCCGCGAGAGTTTAAAATATTTTTGTCAATATTTTGTAGCTCGTTTGAAATAATGTCCCTACATCCTTGTATTTTATTCCCAAAATCATGATACATACTGATCCGATTGCAAGCTAATTAAATAATGAACAAATTTATAGCATTGAGATCAATTGTGCGATTTCACCATAAACAATTGTTATAATTAAATATAAAATTAATTTCGTAAATTAAAAGCAATCAGCGGAATGAATATTCGTGTATTTGCTGTATAAATAATTGTAGAAAGCGATTCGATTGAGCCCCACTATAAATTACCTGTTATTACAACTATCTAAATATATGACTGTACAATATGTGAAGGGGGCAAGCTAATAATTACTACCCTTAGCGATGAGGGGGCAAGGGAAAGCTTGTTGCGATTAGGGTAACTGTACCCCACCAACACAAACTTATAGTCATTACAGATTCTTTTATTCTAGACTTCTAGACAGGCAAATTATAGTTTAACTAGCACTGCTTACAGTATCTGAAACGATAATCTAATGAATAATCGGTAATATGTCTAATATTAGTTATGGATACTCATTCGGGTTGATTTTTTGGCTTTTCAATTCTTTTGTTCCAGCGCGGACTTGTAACTAGGGATGTTCCGATACTATTAGTACGATACCAGTATCGATATTTTTCATTGGATATCGTGATTTTAGTATCGATACTAATCTTCCGATACTTTATTAATATCAGTACATTTGACTCAGTATCGAATCGTTTTATTATTATTATTATTTTTTAATATCGTAAAGTTTTATTTATACACATATAAATATTTCTGTGATTATTATTATTATTATTATTATTATTATTATTATTATTAAATAAGAAACACTTCTAAAAATTGTACTCTTGTAAAAACTGGTAGAAGAGGTACGCAATCGAAATGGCGGAGGACATAGTACGCCAAGAAACATGCGTTGAACGGTTTAGTAGTTAACGTAAAAAGTTGCTGGCGTTTGGCGCATTTTTCCTCTACGTTTGAGGACATGAAATTTTATTCGTTATTTTTGTATTTTAATTAAAAATATCATCACCAAGAAGCAAAGTGTGGACCTATTTAACCAAAATAGACCAAGGAGTTTTCTCGGTGCTTGCAATGAAGAAGAGTGGAGTGTTTAAATCTATTTTAAACAATCACTCACACCTATAGGCTTTAGCTAGAGTTCCTATAAGTGAAAGATCGAAAATCTCTTTTTAAAATGTTTATTATCTATTATTGTTTTCTTAATTTCTCTGTCACTTTAAGGTCATCTGTCACTTTTTAGTCGTGTATACTACTTAGTAGTAAGTAGTATGGACATTAATAGTACTTTAAACTATTTATTACTGTAAAACAATTAGATTGTTATTATAAGAATATATTTTTTCTTTTTACGTTTTATAGAAAATATATTCCTTTTTTTTTCTTTCGATATTTGAAAATAACGATATTATTTTTCGATACGATACCGGTATAATTATTCAATATTATCGATATCCAAGCGTTTCGTGGAGAATGAATGACCCAACCTCGATCAACTGAGATCGGATTTTATGCATTTTTCTGCGCAATTTTTGCATAAAGTCACGTGAATAAACCGCTGTGACACTTGTTCCACATGGAACTCTGTCTGTCATGATGATTCCTTGGTAGTCAAAAGCAAAAATCATCATATTTTTTGCCAAGTATGTTACTAGGACAGTGTTGACAGTTCTTACCTAAATATTTGAAATCAATAACTCCTCCCTTATAATCGAATCGTGCATATTTCAGTTCCGTATAATATGTTTTAACTTTTCTGTTCTCTCTTCGACACCAATTTAGAAATTTTAATTTATTATATGTTTAATATTAAAAATATAAATGTTATAAATACATGTACAAATAAATTCAATAACATGTACTTACTTAAAAATTTTTGTCATTTAGCACATTTCATAACTCATTTTAAAATTCCCAACTTGATGGAACAAAGACAAAAGAATTTCATGACTTCTGATGCCTTTTTAATTATCAGACTCTACTAGGAATATAGTTAGATGCACGGATGACACCGGAAATTATTTATTGATATCCCAAGAAAGTTAAAATGCAATATATACAGATCCCTAATAAGGCCAGTGATTTCCTAGGGATCAGAAACGTGGAAAAGTCCCACGAACATGTACTGAACACTTTCGAAAGAAAAATTCTACGTTGTATTTTAGATGGCAAAAAGGAAGGGAGTACGTGGAGCAGCATATATAACCAAGAGCTATACGAAACAAATAATGAATCTTCACTCGCCACCTACATCATAACTAACAGGCTTTGTTGGTCGAAACATATACAACGAATGGACCAACAATGGATTCTCAGGGCGGTTACAAAAATTAAATGAGTCAGAAATGAAGAAGAGACAGACCGAAGACTAGATGATAGATGGGGTGGATCATGACCTAACTACACTCAATATCCAGAATTGGAAAACAACATTACGAGGTAGGGTCGCCTGGAGAATACTTCTTGAGGAGCCAAAGGCCCACACCGGACTGAATCTCTTAGCGGAAGGGTGAGAAGGTGATCTCAAGACAGGAACATTTGCAGATATAATTGTTAAACATATTCATCAGTAATATTGTTAAACATATTAGTAATTTGAGTAATAGATGGCAGTGCACTCATTATTGTAATATATAGTTGTTAAAATGTTCCATTACGTTACTCTGGTTTTAGTTCAAAATATTTTTATGTTAGCTCTTAGTTCAATGAACACAAATCAACTTTAACATATCACTAAGTAAATAGTGAGTTATTTAAAGTGTCCTGGTACTGTGGTACAGAAGTACCGGTAGTTAAAGTAAGAGACTTAATAGCATCATGAATTCTGAATGTGAACACGTAGAACTTATTTAAAAGATACTCAATTTAATTTTGTATAATGTATTTACCGACAGTCAACAGTGTCTCTCGAGTCGTCGAGGGACGGGAAACAACACCAGAACTGGGACTTATTGAAATCGGAAGATATTACATTAATAATGGGTATTATTTATTTTTAGTCCCCAGAAAATTGTCAGATCTCAGTAAATGACATACCATTTTCCGTCAATTGTTAGAAAATTGCAAAACAGGAGAATACAAATTTTGAACAATAAAGAGATAAGGACTCAGATGTAAGTAGAAAATGCTGCATTAAAATGCACAGAAACAAATACTAGTGTTGTATGGACATGTTATGGCGACAAATCATAAAAATTGATGTGAAGTGTGAATTTTCACACATTGCAGGGTTTCGCAGGTATATAATAAGTAAAGGAGGCATGCTTAGTGTGTAGGACAAATTTTGCTTTGTACTAATCACGGCAAAATGAACAATATTTTAAAAATAATTTATCGTCTGTTAATCTAAGAGCCTTAAAAACAAATTTTATGTTAAAATATTTTTTTGTTAATTTTAACCCATTCCCAAGCCACACTATCGTCATATAATTGAGCAAAATTAAGGGCCTGTAACTTTTCGCCGATGTGGTATTTCGAAATAAATTTTGCAGGAAATGCATCTTTATTATTTAGTTTTTGTGATTTGAAGTATTTTGAATAATTATGTATAATAAATTTTAAATAGTTAATTCTTTTTCAGTTGTTGCTAGTGAAGGTACGAAAAAGTTTATACGTGTTTCTATTTATCATTTATAAAATATAAAGTGTTAATGAGCAAAAAAAAAAAACATATCAATTCTGCAAAGTACACAGAATAATATTTATTATTTGTTTTGCGTACTTTGCAACTTTTGTAACCTTGAAACTATGTCTAAATTCACTGTAGTCATATGACGACAGTGGGACTCACAGATATAATAACGCTTAAGGGTTGTTTCACTTACTAGGTGGTTCTACTATGCAAATGCGTGTATATTTGTAGTGATTATTTAGTGAATAATATAACCGTAAGTTTTTCAAGTATTTTAAAATTATTTCCATACTTAGGATGATTTATTTTTTTTTAGTAAAATGTCTACGAAAAGGGCTTTATCAGTTCGCGTATTAGAGGAAATAATTAACAACGATTCCTTTTGGGAAGAAGTAGATGAAAATGAAAAGGTGGATATTGTCGTTTTACCTCCACCGGTTGACGAACAGACAGATGAAGAAGATATAGATGATGAAGTTTTACTCCATGACACACCTGAAGTGAAAGATACTGCAGATGAAGTTCATTTCAAGTAAAAAAATATTATTTATGCGCCAAGTTCTATGCCCAGCACTTCTAAATCTAATAAGAAACGTCGATTTTGTAATGAAGAACCTATGTGGAGCCCCCATTAACCTCATTACACAAAGTTACCTATCTTTGAAAAAAGATTCGAAGAAGTTCTGTTGAATATAAAGAGTAAAATCGGACATTTATCGCCTATGCAATTATTTGAAACTATTTGGACTGATGAAATAAACTCGTAAAATAATAAAAAGAGAGTATCCGTTACTCTTCAACAAAAAATGAACCATTTACTTTTTCTGTAGAAGAGTTGAAGACTTTTTTGAGAATTTTACTTCTACAGAGTGATTATTTAATGGCGAGACGACGTCACCGAATTTTACGTGCTGTCTAGCAGAAATACTGGTGAATACTATGACTATAATAACTATGATTATGAAGAAAAAAAAAGATTATGCGCATGCGCGCATAAACGCCTGCTACGATGTGTATGAGACGGCAAATTAAAATTTCCAGTGACGTCGTCTCGCCATTAAATAATCACTCTGTATCTGGCTACCATCAATTACCATCTGAAAAAATGGATTGGTCAAATGATCCTGATTTAGGTTTTTTTTTTTCTATAATTAAACAGAGTTTTGTGTGAAATAAAATTAAAATTGTGCTACATAAATATATTTTAAAAAAATCGTATTATTTAACAATGTCATACAGTAAGTCCCGTTGTCGTCATATGACGACACCATCCCCTGAGGCCCCTATGGATGCGAAAGTTAAAATTTGCCAAAATATCAATTACTTAATTTTTTTATGTGATATAAATGCAAAAAAAAAACAAAAATAAAATAAAAAATATATATTTGGGACTTAATGGGTTAATTCGAATACCTAATACCATTATTTAGATTTCTAAATATGTGCAGTATTTTTTTTATATAGCAAGGTTCATTATGATTTTAAAATTTGCGTCTATGGCTTACATTGCTTGTTTTAAGTCATATGCTTCGCCCCTCTAGTTTTGTATACATGACACATATAATGATATGACATTTGCCAAAATATAACAAAATTTTATAACGAATTTTCACAAAATAATTTAAACAAAATAAAAATTAAAAAAAAAAAACACACAAAATAAAATTGTCTTCTCTGCCCGGGAGCGAATTGGTTGAGAAAAGGCTTGAAATTTACTAATCTGACACGATTCTGGTTTTCGCTTCGTACGGAGTGGAGAAGACGAAACATAATTCATGCGTTCTGAACCTATTATTATCGCTAAAACGTTTCTAGTAGCAAATGGTTAAATTCAGACATTACGTTCCTGTACGCGTATAAATAATCAAGCATTGGACCATTACCAAAATCCAGCAGTCTACTAAATCGACCATTATTTAATTAACTCCAGGGACGGCCTTAGTGGATTTCAGGTATGCCATTTATGGAATGAGGGTTGGACTTAGTATTGCAAGGTATAATGTGTCGTGGATCAGTTTAGGGGTGGTAATAATTGGCGGGCGAGTTGCGAAAGTCAGTAATGGATTCCGTGTGGCTCTCAAGTGCGTGTTACATGCGATACCAAATGTTAATATCACGAACAAATTATCTAGTCACTTACTATGTCTGTGGCTTTCTTTATTCCACCATACATTTCGATTATTCGATTTAATTAAAATACAAAAATCAGCACCATTATATGACCGATCGAAATGTTACCCTTACCATGTCGTATATAGTGTCAAAGGTTTACAAACGGAGGACTTATTCCTCTGTCCTTATGCGCCACTAGAGTGTCTTTTTAGGGAAGAAATTAGAGTTTTATATATCCCGAAACCCGAGAAAAAATGGATATAAAATCAAGAAAACAGGAAAATTATTCTTTGAATTCGGGGATTACGCACAATGGGATATAAATGCTAACATTCGTATTATATCTATTAGATATTAAATTTAATTATCTTTATAGAGGGTTTTGGCATTAAAACATAATTTGATTTGAAGTGTGAATTGACAATATTAATTTCGATATCGAAACCTAATTCTGACAAGCAGACATAATATTTGGATCTCTAAGGAATGAAATGAGCTTATATATGAAGCAAATCATTCTTTCGCCCCAAGATGCTTTTATTACCGGAGTTGAATGTTTTAACTCGAGTTTTATGTTTTTGTTCGTTGTTTTGGCTTGATTTAGGCATATTTGAGTTAAATCACATAACGTTCTTTAGCAACCTGTCATCGGACTCGATCATTACAATTCAGCCAACGTCAACACAATATTAAAGACATTTTTCAACATCTGGTAAATTTGTTACAGTTAAGTAACGATCACGATTATTTGATAGAGCATTTAATATGGTATGCCTCTTAAAGTTTAATTTAAAAA
Organism: Liopterus haemorrhoidalis; assembly: GCA_963971575.1. NCBI lineage: Eukaryota > Metazoa > Arthropoda > Insecta > Coleoptera > Dytiscidae > Liopterus > Liopterus haemorrhoidalis. The sequence goes on along the minus strand of OZ020613.1, from coordinate 21,626,529 downwards.
AATTGATGTGAAGTGTGAATATTCACACATTTCAGGGTTTTGCAGGTATTATAACTGAAGACGGCATGCTGAGTGTGTAGGCCAAATTTTACTTTGTAGTTATCACGGCAAAATGAACGATATTTTTAAAATAATTTATCGTCTGTTAATTATATAATAAGACTGGTTATTAAATTTACACTCTTAAAAATTAAATGCAACATTTGTCAAAATATAACTAGAATTTTGACAAAATAATTTCAACATAATAAAAATGCAAAAAAAAACAAAAAATTAAATTCACTCCGTACTCGAAACCCTTCGTTTCCAGCGAATTTAAGCTTACGACACCAGTGCTCTAACCACTACGCTATCGTACGCCTTTCATTGGTATAACTTTTGTACTTTGTGAACCAAAAACCACAAAAAATGCGTTATAATCTGATCAAAAATTTCTGTTGTACTATTTCAGTTCACACCAATATACATTACTTAGAATTTTTTTAGATTTTTAGTTTAAACCATCTGGGCTACAGGTGTGGGACAAAAATTTTTTTGCGCAATTTTGGCAAAAATCGCATCAAAATAATTTATTTTGCAAAAATAAAAATTTGATCGTTAATCCACGTACTAAGAGCTTTCATTTGATACCCTACTCATAATTAAAAAATTTGTTTTCGATGAGCACATTTTTGTTTATATTTTTAGGGGGATATGTTTTTTAGATGTTTTAATATTTTTCCTATGTGCGGTTCAAAGAGTTGTATAAGCATGCCAAAATTCAACTCTCTAGGTTTTAGCCGTTTGGCTACAATTTTTACCGAACAGACAGACAGACAGACAGACGACAAAATGACGGTATAAGGGTTTTTTGGTCATACCTACAAAACCCTAAAAATGATAATTAAATATTATTTGAAGTATTATTTCAATTTTCAAACGGACAATATTCACATTAGTTTTTGTGTTACTATTTAATTTCAAGACTAGACTATTTAAACGAGTTTAAGAACGTTTATACTGTTTGTGATGTTTGTAAAAATTTATTATATACTATAAATGTACGAACACGTAGAAAGATTATTTCCGGAACTGATTTATCGGCGCCTATTAGTGTCTACACGTACAAAGATTGATACCGACGCTGGTGTATTGAAATTTCTTCGTTAAAAATGACCTGGTTTAGGATGAATATTACTGCACTTGCTTGGGAGTGTTTTATATTCACTAAAACTGACCACTTCTGCAAACTAGTACCGATTTCACAATAAACTAAACTAGTTATAAGCTATTACTACACCTTTTCCAAATGTAATTCAGATTAAAAATTGTAATTCAGAAAGCGTTCATTGTAATTCAGATTAGTAAATTGTAATTCAGAAAACGTTAGTTGTAATTCAGAAAGCATCAATTGTAATTCAGACAGCATCAATTGTCGACAGTTCATAAACCTAGTTTTTTTTTGCCACATGAAGATTTGTGTAGTCTACATATACTAGTTTTTTTTTTTTTTTTTTCTTAAAATCTGAATTACAATTGTCACTTTCTGAATTAAAATTTACTAATCTGAATTACAATTGACACTTTCTGAAATCCAATTGGAAAAGGTGTAGGTATAAAACACAAAAATACCTAACAACGCATCGCGTTGCTACGCATTTTTGTGCTTTATATCAAGTTTTAGCTTATAAGTAGATAAAAGACTTTTATGCAACTGAACGTAGATTCAGTTGCATAACAAATCCATAACAAAATAATAAAATTTATTCTGTCGATAAATAATTGTAAACATCGATAATTAATAATATCGAAGATATTTGATCAATTTTGCTGTTGAACTGACAAAATATAAACTGACTCAACAAAATATAAAAAAGTGACTACCAGCGTCTTTTCAGCTGGTAAATAATGTGTCAAAGATTTTCATTTTCTGATCGGCGCATGATGCATACGTCGACAAATTTTCTTCGTGTCTGGGTATATTTGAAAGTGTAGGGATATTTATTCTGGCCGACCATTACTTTATTTATATTTTGGGAAAACCACATTATAGCAGATTCCTATTCAAAGCGATGCTCTGTTTATTAAGAGTTACTATTATGGTCATTACGGAACAAGGCGGAACTAAGTGGAAATTTCGTTCTTTTAGGTTGTCACGAAAAGGGACCTTGCTTGGGTTATTTTATGTTTCAGGTTTGGTATATGAAAATTTAAAAGTCCAACAGTGAAACCATGGAAACGAATAATATATGTCAAAAATTTTAATTCCATTTTTTGAAGACAAAATATAAATAAATAGGAATTTTTTTTTATTAAGAATGACAAAAAATTAAAATGCAATGAAAAGGACATTTTATAATGACTATCAATTTAATCTATAATTTGCAATGCGAGTATGATTAAAGCTTAAACAAAATGACCAAAAGTCCGAATTAATAGATAAAAATTACTAGATTTCAAAATCTAGTTCCACCTAAACGTTTGGAATAGACCATATCTATTATGTATAATATACCGTATGTAGATCGTACTATTATATAATGTATCTCTATAGACTGTATTATTATTGCTGTTGATCTATAAATCTAAATAAAATAGATTACTTTGGAAATTCCCGATAATTTCCGGGAAGTGCGATATTCTGTTCCTAATTTCTACAGGGTCAAAAATGTCGGGAATTTAATAAACCTAGGTTTTAGAAACTTATTTATTGTGACTTTGTTTGGAATTATATATACTCTTTCCTATACTTATCCTTTTAAAGGAGTTTTTCTTTCTATATCAACTGAAATAAAATTAACGATAAACTCAATAATGTTGTTATTTACATTATTTCTCCCTAGAGGGTGCATCTGGCGTGCTTTGATGGTTTGTGTCCCTGCTAAAGATACGCTAATTACGCCAAAGTAAATACCTACTACTTGGAAATGTTTAAAACATTTTTAGTCATTCAAAATAACTGTAGCATCACGAGAGGATATTCTATACAATATTTCAGTCATTGTTGCTACAAAGAATATTTATTACAAATTAGACTAATTAAGGACACCACAATAAAACTGAATACACTACAGTGACGAGATGTAGTCTGTTTCTTTGGTTTAAGAGGAACTATATTTTTAAATCTAGTAACTATTAACGATTGAACGAAATTTTTTTGACAATTTTGTTTAAGAAAAGCTACATTTATTCGATAAAATACGAGCTCGTGACAATTTAAGAAAATAAAAAATTGGGTTTAGTTCAGCTTAAACATTTGGGATAGAATTTACATTTGAAATCAGTCTGAAACTACTCGCTCCTACTGCACGAAAATCAAGTTACTAGTCAGAGTCAGAAAAATTGTACTGCTCGAACACCAAAATGAGTAATGCTTATTGATTATAATGCTTTGACGTGTTTTTTGCAGAATTTGCTGATCAAACAAGGTTATATAGGTTTGACGAAGGCTTCTTAGTCTGAGTGCGCAGCTTAATTTCTACTAGGTGGAGAGTAAATCGACATAATATGATGTGACCAACATTTATAGGGTTTTGTAGGTAAATGACTAAAAACCCTTATAACGCCACTCATATGTCTCTTTGTCGGTCTGTATGTATGTATGTCTGTTTGGTAGAAATTGTTACCAGACGGTTGTACCTAGAAAGTTCAAATCCAGCATGCAGATACAACTCTTTGACCCACATATAGGAAAACTGAATTGAGAGTATCAAAGGATGTCGCGGGAAAAACATGTATACAACGATCAAAATGTATATTTTTAAATTTTTTTAGTGTGCTATCTTAATAGCGTGGATAAACCAACAAAATTTTTATTTTTGAAAAATCAGAATTGTTTTATGTGATTCTCAACAATAAACTGTCCCCCACCCGGATATCCAAGACGTATTGAAATAAAAATCTAAAAAAAAAAAAAAAATTTAAAAATAATGTTCATTGATGGGAACCGGAAGAGTTCAACAGAATTTTTTTATAAGTTAGGTTTTCAAAATATATCCAGTTTTTTGCCATTGAAAAAATAACTATTTTTGAAAAAAAGTTATTATGTGGGATCGAAAGAAAGAAAGTACATAATAAGTAAATTAAGGAACGAAAAGTATTTTTTTCTAATTTCTTTATTTTAACATGATTTGTGCCAAAATTCTGCTGATAAAACTCTTATTCCACACCCTGTAACACAGGTTAATCTAAAAATTTGAAAAAAAAAAAATCTGAGTAATGCACATTAATGTGAACTGGAATAGTACAATAGGAAATTTCGATCTGTTAATTATTTCAGAAGTTATCAATTTTTTTGCAACATCGTGTTGCAAACATTACATTACATTATTTATTACATTATTTATCTTACTGACTGAAAAGCTGGGTATCTATAGGCTTTGGGCTATATATTTATAGGGCTATATTTATAGGGCTTTGATGCGAGAATAAAAGTATTTTAATAAGTTTGTAAGTCTCTTTAGATGGAAGCACTTGGCATACTTTCAAAAGTTAAAAATGTATGATTATTAATATGTACCTACAATTTGTTACCACTTACGAAATACCTAGAAAACCCTAAAATGTGTGAAAATTCACACCTAACACAAATTTATATCGATGTTTAATAGTTTTAGTACGAGTAATTCGAATTTCTTTACCCGATCTGTGTAAAATATATAACGACGGTGACAAAATCAACTGTCAGTGAAGAAAAAGCGGTCTTATGTTTGGAAAAATGGAAGCTGTATCATGACCAGTTTACGCTTCCACAAGTTGACTTTTGGCTTCCCTCCTAGCTTATGAATAACAGGATCCCATTCGACTTAATTGACCCATCACTGCTAGACGCATTACATGTTCTTTTTTCAATAATTTTACTATTAAAGTGTTCATATCACTATTTGCTCAAGTTTGTTCAATAATTTTAGAAAAGAACTTCTATAACTTGGGTTCATTAGTTAGGTTTTGTATTTCGAATTTGTCCAGTCGAAAACTTTTAACTCTCGAGGGATTTTTGTTGCAAAAGTTGAGAAATAACTATTTTTTAACTTAAAATTTAATTTGTAATACTACGCCACTGATAAAATCGCTGCTCCTCTTCATCCCTCAAATTAAATATTAATAATTTTTATCTTTGATCCTTAAAAATATAATTTTTACTTATTTGCCTTAGGCGTAACGCTACCCGCAGTACATAGGCGTACAGTTGGTTGCAGTGTTGATTTTATAAAGAACTCTGCATCTTCAGTGACTATTAATACCTGGAGCAGGGCATTAACAAAACACACAAGTAGGAGAATAGCAGTAAGATAATAGTAATACTGTGGATTTATAGATATATGTTGAGAATTTCATACTTTCATAAGATCAAGAATGCCAAAAATATGATGAAATATAGTTATAATGAGTAAATAATTTTTCTTGATGAAACCTGAATAAAGTCGACCCTTAACATTTGCGAGTGTTACGATCCCGCGGGCCCCGCGAATATGGATGTTAAATGCGGAGCCCTGCAATGTTCCCAGACGGAGACATTAACCAGGTTCATGCTCTGAGGGGCACGTTCGCGACGATCGTAAGGCAGGACTCATAATCTAGATGAAAAACGCGAAATAAAGCGAATGGATTTTATTGGGTGCAATGTGGAGATGGTCGTGTCCGTAATGAGTAGAAGTGGAAAGATTGTACGGGTATCGGACATAAATAAAAACAACTATCTACAGCTGACCAGTTTCGGAATGGTTTATTCCTTCATCAGAGCTGCTACATAAAGGAAAATCAGAATACAGTATAAGTGTATATCGTATAAGAATAAATAAATATAAAAAATAAGTATAAGTATAATATTGCAAGACATACCTGAGATAATAGTATTAAGTGTTATGGTGAGATATATAAAAACTGGGCATGATATAAAAAATGTGTTAAAATATAAATAAATAAATAAATAATGTAAAACGATGTCAGAGAGTAAAATAAACAACAAATTAATTTTTTTTAAAAATAATAAATAGATAAAATAATAATAGATATTGGGTGCAATCTCACACGACTGTAGAATTCTGGAGATGGGTTGGATATATTAGTAGTTGAAACGTCACTTAGCAAAGGGCCCTTGAGATGCTGTAGGCTTCGTAATACACCAGGTCTGGAATGAATATACGCCACGTTCGATTTAACAAGTCCACACCATATATACGCGAAATATACTAACACACACGAATGTGAATATATGCGTAAAATGCAGTCACGGCAACAACAAAAATAACAAGTCTAATTCTACTTCTGCTTAAAGAAGCACGATACTAAGCGCTCAGAAGATGCGGAGACCGAAATGAATGACTAAGACACTAGACGAATGTATATGTAACATACATTCGTGAACATAACCTGAGTGGCAGGGCGCGTTCAGGCTAAACTGAGTACACAAATATTAACACGACACGGTCGGTATGAGTGTTATATTTTAACTAAACTAAAATTAATGTTTAACCGCACTTAATTATTAATAATTCCTGCAGCTGCCACGAACAATGGAAATCCGCGAATAATTCTAGCCATAAAATTTAGTTTTGACCGCATGTATGTATATCGCACGTATAATATGACAAATATTAAGAAATGCCTAAAGAATAAACACGCGATGAACGTTTGCTACTACTAATAACAAGTGCGGGAATTCCCCGAACAGTGTGCGTATCTAGACCACACTCAACCGTATTTTACTGCATTGAAACTAGTTGGGACATTTAAAGTTGTACGTACAACGAATTTTATTTATAAACTACGTCGCTTTTCTTTTACTGATATTTTTAGAAATTTTGCTCTATGCGTATAGGCCTAGTAAACGATTTCTTTTTTCGCAAAATAAATAAATAATAAATAAAAATTTTGCGGAAAAAACGGGAGAGGAAAAAATGCGAATGTGAAAACTGCAAATGTGAAACCCACGTATGTCAAGGGTCAAACTGTATAGGTAAAATGTTGCATCAAGCATTTGGTAATGTTTTACATTATTTATTCATCGTGCTGACGGCAGTTTAAATGAAAATACAATTCATATAACAGATCGTAAAACGAAGTCTATTTACTATCACTAACTGGAATATCTGCGCGACATTATGCATTTTAACAAAAAATATTTAAACCTCCAATTCGCTTTGTTCTGTAAATTTCAGACTAGTAAGATAATGGCCTATTTTCTTTACGTGTTGCATACAATACATTTTCTAGGAGCTGCAAAAAATCAGCACACACTTTTTTTGACATAATATACAAATTTAATTTATAAACAAAATGCAAAAAAACAATTTAAATTCTGAGGTTTACAAATTAAATTTATATGCAGTGTCAAAATATAATGTTTATCCCACTCGTTTTCGCAGCCTTTTGAACGGCCGTAGAGAAAGTATTTGATACAATACGTAAGAAAAATCTGTCATTACTATTAGAATTATGGTTCTGAACTAGTCGACCACCCCCTTGTGTGTTCGCCTGTCATTGACAGACGTAGGTAATTTAAAAATTATTGTACTGTTATACTATTATAAAACAAATGTAAATCAACAAAAAAAAAAGAAGAATATAAATTGAACTAGAGTCTAATAAAGAACTCGAAGAATCACAATTGACTGGTAATTTAATTGTCTAAAGACTATGCTAAAAGTTTATTAAATAAAATTATTTACTCAGTAAATTGCTTATGATTTATATTTCCCTTATGTGCTATACAGAAAATAAAATAAAAATCCTTCTATAATTATTGTCTCTATGTTGCTCTTCATTGTCAAATACTTAAAATAATTCATTATTGAACAGAAAACATACAATTTTTCACGATTTTAACAAGTTATTTTAACGCTACCAAGTTTAGCAACTGCTTTCTGTTAGTTGCTATCCATTATAACATTCTAAGCAACTATTTACTAATTTCATAGTAACTTTTTTCTTACAGAATACGGATTTCGTGAAAGTTGCTAAAAAAAGTTACTGATCTTGAATTTAGCAACGTTTATTGTAACTTTTTCGTAGTAACTTGACAGAATTGGACCGATTGTTACTATTTCGATGACCAATTTACTAATCAAATTCATTTCCACACTAGTGCCATAAATTATAACTTAAGTGAAAATCTGTATCAGGAAATCAGTTGGTAGGTGTAGAACATCTTGGTCATGCAACCTGAAAGAATGGTCCAAATTGCCAAGTACAGACATATTTCGAGCTGCTGTAGCCAAAGCTACAATTGTTATGTTGTCACGTAACGTTCAACTCGGCGAAGAAGAAGAAGAAATCTTGCTATTTTTCTGCTAGCAATCCTCGCCTAACCATTATGCTTCTCTTATGTTATTTATTCAATGTTCGCGGTTATCATTCCATAGCTTGTCTTTCATTTTTATTCTTTGTAATTGTCTTCTCGCTATTAACTCTATTATTTACGTCCATAATTCTTCTCACTTATTTCTTATTCTGTCTTTTCTGTATAACGATATAATTAGTTTAAAAGCCAGACTTAAATGGCAAAGTTACGTTTTAGAATAATTCCGTATCTATTCCCACGCAGAATTCCCGGTAGAATTCAACAAATCAAAGACGTGGGTTTACTATTATAGTTAGTTACATTTAGAAGTACTGTTAAATGCATACCGTAAAACACTTAAATGGCATTTAAGGGTAATCAAAAGTAACCTACAGACATGTGGAAGGTGTCCAATATCCAGAAAACTGTTGGAGTGGACGTTAAGGTCATTCAGAAAAAAAAAAAAAAGAATCCAGGGATGGGTAAATGCCTGAAACATCTTTTCAATTACATTAATTATTGTCATTTCATTTTTACTGTGCTCATCTAGATTTTCATATCTATATAAATGCGATAAATGAACATCGTATTTTAAGTTAGAATTAAATATACGTACATAAATATAAACTGAAAATTACGTCAAATAACAGTTTAGAATATATCTAATCTGTTATTAGGTACGGTAGTTAAGTCAATTGATTTTACTACCGTATTTAATTGTGTAGGTAGGATCCCTACTATTCGTAAGCCGAAATATATTAACAGTATGCTTCGGTTAAAAATACGCTATACGTTAATACGGTATGACGCTAAGCGAATGGATGGCTTTGGAATAGAAAACAGCGAGATAGTTCTTTAATCAGTTCAAAGCAGTTACTAAGTTAGTCGACCTCAAAGTTAAGTTAGAAAAACGTTTGAGTTACTTCTGCTGAGTTACTTAGTTGAATTCAGTTCATTGATACAGTAACAGTTGAGTTTATCGATAGTTATTCAGTGAATATCTGGATTAGTCCGGTTTACACGAAAATGGTTAGCTGTGGTAGCACAGTAAGTGTAGTGACTAGAGTGGTCTTAGTTAATTAAGTGATGGTGTAAATTAATAAGTATATAAGTCTTCGTGTATAAGTCTTATTCGTTTCAGTTAAAATTACGATCATAACACAGAGTATCTACAAATCCAACGTGGAGTATGGTAAGGATACGTTTTATCGCCACTATTATTTAGCATCTATTCTAAGGAAATTTTTAAAGAAACACTAGAAGACAGACCATTTCTTGTTAATGGTGTGTTTTTAAATAACATCCATTATACTGACGATACCGTCATCTTTGCAAATAGATGGTCTACAAAGCTTAATGGATCCAGTAGTTACATACAGTGAAAATTATGGTCTCTCTTTAAACACAGAAAATTAAATGCCTGATAATTAGTGAAGATGTTAGGTTGAACATGAAAGATGTACATTCATTAGAATGAGGAAGGTATTTTGCAGCCATGATTTGAGTCTACCTACAAAACTGAGAATACTGCGATGTTATGTGTGCTTTGTGCTATTTTACTTTAATTAGTTAAAACTTGTACAGTAACGAAAGATTCGTGTAAAAAATTAGAAAGGTAAAAATTTAAAAATATACTTGCCAATTTTTTTGGCCAATACTTCTATTTTACAAGTGAGGACCTTTTTTTTTAGGTCATCACTTGTATTTCAAAAGTGAGGAACTTTTTTGTCTTCCCCCCCACCCCTCCAAATTCCTGGGTGCACTACTAGCTGAGAGGCTACAATTTTACCAGCGTATAGCCTGTTTCTTTGGTTTAAGTGGAACTAGATTTTGAATTTTAGTATGTTTTACCGTTTAAGTGAGGTTTATGATCATTTCGTTTAGCAGAAGCCTAGTTCTAACCTGAAAAACAAAGTTTTTGACAACTAAGAAAAATTAAAATTCCAGTTAGTTCCGATTAAACGTTTGGAATAGCCTATACAAACGGTTGTATCAATTGCAGCATTAGTCGAAACGCTTTTGTATATGTGAAAGAATAAATAGAAGCCATCGTAAGTAGACATATTACAACTTATATAGATCATTCATGAACGATTGTAAGGCGTTTGAATATCCCGCTCATTAGATTAATTTTAATGGTTGGTATTTATCAAGGGTTGCACGTGGGGAAACTTACAAAGGCAAATTAATGAGGGATAATCCCAGTTTCCTGGTATCCCCGTATCCCCGATCGAAAATATTCTTCAATAATTAATTTATTGCGCAGATTTGTCAAAGTCTTGACTAATCTACAATCACATTGCATACATTTATGTGGCTATTTTTTGCTTACCAATGAAATATGTACAAAATTGGCAATAAAAAAACTAATAAAACTGCAAACCTAAATATGCTAACAACAATGTCAAACAATATCCGTACGGCCAAATGCGTCATGTACAACTAGAGCACAGTATATACAGTAGTTTCACTTGTTGTCGACTCTTTTGATGTTGAAGGCGCAAATTTTCGTAACCTTGGCTTAATCAGGAAAATAAAAAAGATATAAACTATTACGCATATGGATACGGACGAAACTTTATATTAGAGTGGATGAACGTTGCTGACAGTAAATAAGTGTAAAAACTAAATTGAATTGTAAATGAGACAACTGGAAATTTTAAAGATTTGCATTAAGCAGGGAATTAGAATTAAATTTACAAATATTGTTATTAAAAATTTAATTTTGTAATTTGTCGAAATATATACCAGCTTGTATATACTGTGACTCAGTGGCGCACCCAGGGGGGTTGCTTGCCCCCCCCCCCCCTAAGAAGGAAGAAAAAATAAATAAAAATACACAAAATAGAGATGAGGACCTTTTTTTTAGGTCGTCACTTGTATTTTAGAAGTGAGGACCATTTTTTTTTTAGGTTATCACTTTGTTGTATTTCCGAAGCGAGGATTTTTTTTTCATCACATTTTAATAATTTAGCCCCCCCTAACAACAATTCCTGGGTGCGCCACTGCTGTGGCTAGAGTTCAAATATTGTGACATAAAAATTAGTAATTCGACAACGCGCTAAATTCAAACGCCTTTCAACCAATCATGAATGCTCTGTATAATACCTCGAATCGGCTTTATGATGAAAAGGTAGGTTGTTCCAACGGTCATTAAAGAACCAGGCTTTAAAAAATCTTTCTGCAAGTGAGGCAGTTAAATAAGTATTTAAATATATTTACGTCAACTGTTTGTATACTTTGTAAAATCAAATTAAAAACATTAATTCAGTGAGCAATCTCCCGAAATGCCTGTATATAATAACGGAGTGTAAAAGTATTTTGAGTGTTGCTCACTAGATGTCTGGTGTAGTGTGTCAGCAAGTCACCGGATACGGGCTCAAAGCGGCCCCTCACAGAGGTATTATACACTTCAACACCCTGTTGTGTTTAGTGCCATGTTACAAGAGTATACAGCAGGGTAGCGGATAGCGTTTTTCGGTGAGTTTTAATAGGTTATGTTAGGTTTTTAGTTACTCGTTAGGAGAGGTATCGAGTTATGAAACTTTGCCACTGTTTTCAAAACATAAGTTTACAAAAAGGGACAGTTATAGTACGGATGTGTACAAAAACTCTTTGTTAACAAAGGTCCTTGCAAAATAATGCGAATCAAATGGCAAGATAAAGTGTCAAATAAAGATGTTCGCAATGAGAGAGCGGAAGTTGCGGCAAAAGAAGCAACAAATCTCCCGACAACAGATATGCCAGTCCCGGTTGCCGACTTCAAAACTCGCATAAAAGCCAAAGTAAAAGATAAATGGAAGGAATATTGGAACTCTATTAAACTAATTAACAACCACTTTCCATTTTTAACCTTTAGTTTGTAGGCCTTTTCCTTATCCACATATCTCGTCCGTGGTCTTCCAATACTTCTTTGTCCTGGTGCCTGCTGTTTGAAAATTACTGGGTCATTTTTGTGCATTCCCTCCAGATATCCTACTCATCTTATCCCATTGATTGTTTGCACGGATTTTTCTCTTGTTGTTCGCTCGGACTATATCGGGAAACTTCCTTTAAAATAATCAATTACATTTTCGTCTCTACCAAACTGCCAAACCTCACTTATTAAAAAAAGTTGACTCACTGCATCACACATCACTACGACTAATAACAGGAGCGTTTCGAACAAGTCCTACCAAAAGCATAGTATGCGAGGCTGGTGAACCACCCCTGAATATCAGACGAGAACAACTTTCCTTAGTTTATTATTCAAGCCTTGCTAGCAACCCATCACATCCAACATTCTCCAGCTTCTTCTGCAAAATTTCTGAAAATTTCTGGTATTTTAAGAAAAACACACCTCTCCATATAAAAATAAACTCCTTATCAAATCAGTTTAATTTACCCCTGCAAGAAATTAAATCAATCAATACCAGCCCAACACCCCCTTGGCTCCTGCATCCTCCATTATCAGACCTAGAACTTTCTAGATATCCCAAAAGCAGTACACTTTCCGCGGAGTATCAGGTTCTGTTTAGAGAAAAGTGTAATAAATATAAAAACCATAAATTCTTATATACGGATGGATCAAGAACAGAAGAGAAAACCGGAGCAGCAGTGTTCACAGAAGATTCGACCATTAAATATCGCCTTCCAGACCTAATTACTAACTTCACGGCTGAGCTCTACGGCATTCTACTTGCGCTTGAGCACATTGAACAAGACCAATCACGGCAATATGTCATCTGTACAGATATTCCTTAAGCAGTATTCAGAAAATTTCAACACCGTTCAGCACCGACCCTCTCATTCAAGACATCCAGATCAAACTCCATAATATCTTAAAAGAAAAAATAGTCATTTTAATGTGGATTCCCTCGCATGTTGGCATAATGGGGAATGAAAAAGCTGATCAAGCAGCACGAGAAGCCGACATACTACTGACAGTAAAAATTCCTCACTACGATATCCGGAGCCATATTAAATCCGTCTTCGCTACAAAATGGAACACAGATTGGAGACTCACAACTAATAACAAATTAAGAACAATAAAACAGGAAACAACAAACTGGAAACACTTCGGAAACAGAAAAGACCAGATCGTCATCACTCGCCTACGGATTGGACATACCCGCTTAACCCATAAGTACTTATTCGAAAGAATAAACCAAGAAATCTGCGATCAGTGTAATGTGCCAATTACAGTGGAACACATCTTGTTACAGTGTACTAAATACAGTGCTCAGAGACAACAGTGTAAGATCCAGGACAATCTACAAAAAACTCTAGAAAATTCTTATGACACAGTAAAAAATGTTTTGAACTATATAAAATCCACCAAATTATATAATCAATTATAAATATATCAATATGCACATTATGTAATACTATAAGACTTGGGCACTAATAGTCGTGTAACTGAAGTGCCGTTAAACTTTTTAAATAAAAAAAAAAAAAAAAAAAACATTTTCGTCTTGCTTTGTTAAGGTCCAAGTTCCAGAACCATATGCAAACATCGATCTTACATATTGAATATACGACCGTTTAACTTTATGAAACTCACAATATTTTATTAATGTACTGACTGCAGTGTCAGCTCTCGCTATTGTCAAAGTTACGAAGCAATGGGCAAGAGCCGAAACTGCAGTCAGTACATTAATAAAAGATTCTGTGAAACACAACACTATGTTTTCATTTAACAACCTCTTATCTATCAATCTTATAAGTACCTTATAAATTGGGCACTTTATTTTACTTGAAATAATCAAGTACAATGTCAAGTATTTCTAATAGGGTTATTCTGACCACAAGTTATTAACTTTAACACACTTCATCTTTTATCATGTACCATGTGTTGAATTTGAAATGTTTTAGCTATATTTATTTCGAGTAACCCTATAAATATCTTGTATATCAATAGTATTCTTTCAGTTTATATCCACTATCTTTTGTGAAATCCACTGACCGGATCTGTTTCCTATATCTTCTTCAACTGTAGATTGCGGTGTATTAAAGTTATTTCATATATTGTAATTATTTCGTGCATATTCTACATTACGTATAAATCTAGGAAGGCAGTAATTGCTAACTGACAGCAATTTTTAGCTACAGTTGAACGCTCCTTGCATTCCTCGCTAGATTCAATACACCCGGTAGATGTAACCACTAAATTATAGTGACAGATTCCACACATTGCAATGTTAATACGAAAATTTAACAAAAAATTCTACAAGTTTATACAGAACAATTGTACAGCTTAGTTCAAAATAGTTCTATAGCAACCTACGCTCATTTGAAAAGTTCTCGACTTTGGATGTAGGGACTATATCTAAAGTTACTGAGTTGTACTATTACAATTGTCTTGTAAACATCTGCGAAATATCAAATCGATTGGCCTATATAATTTGTTGTAAAAACTTGTTTTTATAAGGGCATCTTAGTGTGGTTTAAAAACCGATAAAATAAACATCATGCAGCGATAAATTTCTCGTTAAAAAGATCTAATTCCAATGGAAAATTTTAACGACATGAGGAACCTGGGTCCACTACTAGACACCAGAAACAAAACAGTGCAAACGAATATTCTCCACCACCAAAGAAGGCCATTTTGTTGGCAGGAAAGTTGTGATCATCCGATAGCCATTGAAGTCCACTGCTGAACATAGGCCTCCCCTTTTTGTTTTCCTTTTAATATATCTTGGACCAACTGTATCCAGTTGCCGGCATGTCGTTTTATGTTATCTGTCCAACGGGTAGGTGGTCTTCCCATATTTCTGACTGTGTCCCTAGGTTTCCATTCTATTATCTTCTTGTCCATCTGTCATAGTCATGTCTAGCTATATGTCCGGCCCATTGTCAGTTAAGCAGTGATCCTCTCCACTGCATAAAACACTTCTTTTTGTTTTCTAATCCAAACGTTTTTTATATCTGTTTGTTTTTATATCTGTTCTGGTTATACCAAGGATTGTTGTTCAATGGCTCTTTGGCCCGCTCTCATCTTTTCAGCAGATTTTCGCGTTAAAGTCGTTTCTGCTCCATAAGTGAATATTGACACATAGGGAAAACTAGCCTTTTCAGGCACATTTGGAAATTGCTTTTAAATACATTTCTGGTTGGTCACCATGGTGTAACGATCATTGTAACTACGCTGACTGTTAGACTAGGAGGACTTGGGTTCGAATCCCGGTGATGGCATGGATGTTTGTGTTTGTAATTGTAGTTTTATGGTTTACATTTTATCAAAAATAAATAAAAATGGTGAAGCTGGCTAATATGGTCAAGAGACAACGGACAAAAAAATTATTTAAAAAAATTCGTTTCGTGTTATTCAAACTCTGGGCAACCCTCACCTCCTTTGTATGTCTATAGTTTGATTATCACGACTAATGACTATGTAGTGGCCTAGATATTTGTAGACGGTTGTTAGCTTAATTGGTTGTCTATTACTTTCAAACAATTTCGAAGTTTGTCATAAATTTTGTTTTCTCAATGTTGAGTTCCATTTTCTTCGCTTCAGTATTCACTTTTTGCAGGTTTTGGTTTATTTCGCTTATACTGTCAGATTTTAAAACAATATCGTCGCCAAATCGTAAATGGTTCAGGTGTTCGTCATTTATATTCAATCTGCGATTTGTTCAGCCAAATTTTCTAAAATCACTCTCTAACGCTGCATTGAATAACTTCGGGGAAATAGGATCAGCCTGTCTTATTTTAAAATTGTCCCTTTTCTTTATGAATTTCACAACAGCACATTTTTGTATATGTTACTTATTAAACCAGAATATCTATAATCTATACGGTTCTCCTTGAGAACATCCAAAATTACCCAATTTTCTAATGTATCGAAAGCCTTTTTCAAAGTATATACAGGGGAAATTTCTGGGATGCAAAGTGGATATTGCTCATTGGCTATCTTCGAAAGGATCAAGCGGTAAAGGGTGATTATATGTTAAGCTTTTGGGCTAACTAAATCAAAAATACTCATAAGGAAAGACTAGTGGATGTACTATGATGAATAGAGTTCTGTTCTATCATGGCCAATAACGCAATTCTATGGCGGTTGCAAATTATTGTTTTTTTTTTTTTGCCAACTTTACTATAGAATAGTATCCTTTTACTCGTAATCCCACCAGCGTTTTCACAAAGAATATTCATAGTAACCATAAATGTATGAATAACTATGAATGAATCATAATAACGTACTTCTACAAGTGCCGTTTTAATATAAAAAATCACTGAATTCAAGTATTATTTACCCCATCCTACTAATTTACCTGATTCAGCTCTTTCAGCCTTTCATCCATTGCCAAATCTCAAGAAATTCCCTAGTGACAAGCAGTTTTATTTAAATGATGAACTAGAAACGGCGGTGAACGGCTATTTTGATAGGCTTAAGGAATCGCAATTCCGGATTGGAATAATGGCCTTGGAACATCTCTGGACGAAGAGTATTGAAGTTCACAGAGATTATATTGAGTAATAAAAGTAATTTCAAAAAGAGAAATACTGTGTTTCATTATCATACCACATTTTTTAAATGACTATCGTAGTTGTATCTTCGTCATGTATCTATTGTTTCATCTCATCTCCCGAAAATATACGCTATAGTTCATTTTACAGTGTCCAGGGTGTATTTTTGGTTCCCCTTAACTGAGACTGACCTACAAGACCCCCGGTTTAAACCTCTAAGGGTAGTTAATAATTATTATCTAGAATTATACATAAATTTCATGTTGTCGTCTAGTAACGCACATATACACGCACGTCTCTGGAGCAAAGCGAACATCATCTTACGGCAATATATCTTATTTATTCCCCCTAGAGAGGGGGTATTAGCACACACTGGGGCACACAATAACAACCATTTACCTAAAGGAAACTGCTACATACAAATGTCTCATAAACGAAATATAACAACAAATTAAACAAAGAAAGAAATTCTTGGAAATATTTAGATTAATATTATCAGGATTAATGTTTAAACCTTTTTAATTTAAGTGTTTTTCAGTAGTATTTACTGTCCAGAGATATTATGAATTGAACAGGTAGGCTGAAACCTTTCACAGCAGGAGCTCTGTTAGCTACTAAGGGTTGTATTTAGGTAAATATTTTACAAGGACTTAAAAGAACTATTTATTTTAAGTACCCTTATGATCCATGTACGAGGAATATTTATATATTTTTTCTTCGTATTATGTGAAAAATAATTTTAATATTTATTTATGAAATGTGTAATTGCAAAGCAATGTAAATATAAATTTCCCAGAATATTATAACGCAAATGACACAACATACCTTCAACATTAACAGAAGCTCTAGCAAATCCCGCACTAGCGGAATCAAATATAATAGAATACATCAAAAACATTAAATTTTACCACAAAATATAATTGTTGAAAATATATGATGTATGATAATGTTTATGTAAATTATACACCAATAATCCGCAAACTACCCACAACCTCAAATACGAGATTTGGTGTAATATTTGTGAGACTGAACCGCAATTATACCCGTATATCATCAAAAATTTACATAAAAGAGCCGAGGCCATTTGAATGAAAGAAAAAAATTAAAAATAGTACCTGATTATACATAAATAATGGTCGAAACGTCACACCAACCACGTGGACTTCATCTATAATCGGCGGTCTAGAAACGGAGAACTTACCTACTCTGCCTTTTATACGCCTATCTAGTTGGGGAACTTTCGATATAATATGAAATAGCACGGTTGGCTGATTTGAATATAATATTGACATAATGCATTTGTACTTACTCTGTACATCCCTCAAACTTTATGTCTCCCTCACATAATTAGTTTTTAAGACTTGCGAGCGGATCAAGCCTGGACTCCCCATGTTCGCTGACTGACTGCTATAATTCCTAGAAAGGTGTTAAGGATTGTTGAATTAAAGTCCTCATTTTTACTAACCTACTTTAATTCTGTTAACGGTTTAATATTTTACATTATTTACACTAGACTTACAATTACGTTGTTAACAGCTTAACCAAGTAACACACACATTCACAACACTAAACACTCGAGAGACTCTTTTCACCAAACATTAATTCATCCACTGGATCCACCATCCCGACTAACAGCTTCTAAAAGCATTTGTCTCTCACATGTCTCTGTGTAGTGTCCCTCCATCTCTTTAGCTGGATACTACGCTAATGTACATATGGAATTACTTGTTACATTTTTACTTGACTCTACCGAATGCTCTAATTGTCTCTAACCCATGATGGACATAATCTTACTCCCTCAAACACGTATTGACCTCTTGACTGTTAAAACTGAATTGCCTTTAACACGTTTTAGCCTCATCACTCTTTAAACTCAATTTCACATGGAGATTGCCTTAACTCAACTCCCTTAAATACGTCTTAACATCTTCACTCTTTAAACTCAACTTCTTTAAACATGTCTTATCCCCATGACTCTTTAAACAGAACTTCCCTGAGAGGCTTATATCGCCCAACTGTAAAATATCATATCACGCCCTCTTGAACTGTCCATCTTAAAACTCAGACCACAATTTATTGGTGATAAATATCTCATTTGAAAAATATCCCAAAAATAATACTTATATTAAGGACAAAGATTAATTATTATTTATGTGCATATGATCGGCATACATCTAATATATTTTTGGCATATTAGTTATCTGTAAAGAATTTACGATTTCCCATTTCATGTTAACTTGACAGTCAAGGTTTCGGTTAAGATCTCAAGTTACAGCAATAAACATGTCTGCCCTTAAGTATCCTTTCTAAGAAATAGAAAATTTTTTATCACTTAGTATTTTTGATATTTTACTCTAATTAGATGATTAAATTGAATTTATTTCAATACTATGGAGACTACTTGATAATTGATTTTTATGAACTGGACATTTTTTTGCCTAGCAACGGGGCAGAAAAGGAGAAATTAATTAACTGTCAGAATATCAATTTATATTTTGGTTTTTTATATTTAGTGAAGCATAAATTGTAATATCATTATTATAAATAAACATATACAGGGTGTTTGTCAAAAGTTAAACTAGACAAAAAGGCTCATCTAAAGGTTACTATAAGAATTCTGAGGCACTTCCTGTTTCACCGGAAATGATGTCAACTTTTGATCTAGCATAGGGAATCGATAATTTTATATTTTTTTCCTGAAAGTACATTAAATTAGCTTTACAATGACACCAAAAAGTCATATTTTTATGTTAACCATTTCAAAATGGCGACCATTTATTTACAAAATAATAATCAACATAAGTTTTACAAATTTGAATGTAGCAAGCTTTGAAAACAATAAAAAAAGAAACAAAATATCTCTAAAATAAACTATTTGACTATTTAGAAAAAAAAAGTGTGAGAAAATTTGTGGACAATAATGATGGTTTGATCGAACATTTGTAATTTTTTTTTTTTTTTTTGTAAAATAATTGTAAAAAGTAATAGTTTTTTTTTCTAAATAGTCAAACAGTTTATTTTAGAGATATTTTGTTTCTTTTTAGGGTTTTGTAGGTATGATCAAAAAACCGTCAATATACCGTCATTTTGTCGTCTGTCTGTCTGTCTGTCTGTTCGGTAAAAATTGTGGCCAAACTGCTAAACCTAGAGAGTTGAAATTTGGCATGCTTATACAACTCTTTGACCCGCACATAGGAAAAATACTAAAACATCTAAAAAACATATCACCCTAAAAATATAAACAAATATGTGCTCTACGAAAACAAAAATATTTTTTTTTTAAATTCTGAGTAGGGTATCAAATGAAAGCCCTTAGTACGTGGATTAACGATCAAATTTTTATTTTTGCAAAATAAATTATTTTGACGCAATTTTTGCCAAAATTGTGCAAAAAAAATTTGGTCCCACACCCTGTAGCCCAGGTGGTTTAAACTAAAAATCTAAAAAAATTCTAAGTAATGTATATTGGTGTGAACCGAAATAGTACAACAGGAATTTTTGATCAAATTATGTTTTCGGAAAATACAGCATTTTTTGTTGTTTTTGGTTCACAAAGTATAAAAGTTATACCAATGTAAGACACTCACATGCAAGGCGTACGATAGCGTAATGTGTTAGAGCACTAGTGTCGTAAGCTAATATTAGCTGGAAAACGAAGGGTTCCGAGTTCGAGTACGGAGTGAATTTTATTTTTTTCTGTTTTTTTTTTGCATTTTTATTATGTTGAAATTATTTTGTCAAAATTCTAGTTATATTTTGACAAATGTTGTATTTAATTTTTAAGAGCGTAAATTTAATAACCAGTCTTATTATATGATTAACAGACGATAAATTATTTTAAAAATATCGTTCATTTGGCCGTGATTACTACAAAGTAAAATTTGTCCTACACACTCAGCATACCGCCTTCACTTATAATATACCTGCGAAACCCGGAAATGTGTGAATATTCACACTTCACATCAATTTTTTTTATTGTTTTCAAAGCTTGCTACGTTCAACTTTGTAAAACTTATGTTGATTATTATTTTGTAAATAAATGGTCGCCATTTGGAAATGGTTATCATAAAAATATGATTTTTTGGTGTCATTATAAAGCTAATTTTATGTACTTTTAGGAAAAAAATATAAAAATATCGATTCCCTATGCTAGATCAAAAGTTGACATCATTTCCGGTGAAACTGGAAGTTCCTCAGTATTCTTATAGTAACCTTTAGATGGGCCTTTTTGTCTAATTTAACTTTTGTTCTGAAGATTTTTTGTATCTTTACAAATAAAGCAGATTTTCGGGGTGCCCCATTTCAAACAAACACCCTGTATATATATATACAAATATACGGCATTTCACTAAAATACCAAACTTATTTTATTTCTATTACAAAAAAATAGCCCTAAAGCCCTTATTCGAAAAGAGTTGTTTTTTTATTGCATAACTGTAACGAAATTTACCAACGAATTAGGCCCTCAAAAGAAATATTGCCTTGAAAATATGTCTATTAATATTAATAATCCAGGTTAGAAATATTTTGAAGAATAATATATAAACCATTTTAGTTCCATTGTTGTAGGTGTGCATGTATTTTATTGTGCTAATACGACGGCGTTGAATATCTACGGTTAAGATTGCCAATTTCATAAAAGAACGTCTGTGCAAAAGATGCAATGAGATTAAAACACAGGAGGTTTAAATGCGCTATAAAATCCAGGATGTTGTTATTTTAATCGGGTGTGCAAATGCTAAAGATTTTTAGATTACAAAGAAAGAAATTTCATTAAGGATCCGGAGGAACAAATGGTAGAGAATTAGCTCATTAGAAAAAAATAATAATTATGGAAGAAAGAGAAATATTAATCGAAGATAAAAACATTTATAGGTTGGATTAAGACATTATATAGCTCTTATCGTATGAATCTAAGAAATATTTATGTGACGTTGAAAATGCAACATCATGATCATCATCATTGGCGCGACAGCCCGAGGTGAGCCTAGGCCTCCTGTTTCCAGGTTTTCATGACCATGTTTTTAATGTGTGTACATTCAGGAGTAATATGGTCAGTATTACGTCCATTTTTTTTAGCGTACACAGAAAGGCACCTACAGTTTATAGCCGGTTGCGAACGGCTAAGCAGAACCTGTAATTTGTATAAATATTTTTAGACAAATTATTTGACATAAGCAGGAATTGAACTCAAGTCCGTGCCCTTGCTTAGCGGGCAAATAGCAGGTACAAACGATTTAATGCTTGTAGCTACAAGCTTGCCTTGTGTGCAACAACAAGTTTACTTATTCGAGTTCACGTATTTCGAGTGTCCCATTTTAATTTTTTTAAACACCTTTCGACACCGTTCAAGTTTTATTGCTGTTTGTGCTTCAGTTTCCTAACTTTCAGATGGTCGCGAAGAACTGAACGGATAGATAGTGCATTAATTTCCAGAGACTCCTCTATCTGCCTGTATGTAATTCTATTTTCATCGAGAAGTTTTTTGAGTGCAACAATATTTACAGGAATATCTGTTTAACGGGGCCTTCCTGGACGAGGATCATCATCTAGATTAAAAATTTCTCTTTGAAATTGTTTATACCAACGAAACACTGTGCTCCGACTTGGACAATTCTCAGAAAAAAATAGTAAATATTTCGGAGATACACTCTTCCGCAGACAAACCACGTTTGAAATTCTACAAAATTATTGAATGATGATCTTGTCGCGCTAAATCACTCATATTGATAAGTTAACATTTGCACTGCTAACAATAGACTGCATAAAATGTATTTATCAGATAATCTATTATGTTTTGAATGGTCTATTTAATGATACAAGAATAAACTTGCTATGTTTATTTATACAGCCGTATCTTAAAACTTTTTGAGTGCCCTAAGTATTTTCGATAGTTGTTTGAGTTTATCACTTAGTCCTTTATTGCAATTATAAAACAGTCATGATATGAATATCCGATATAAAGCAGCTAATCGCCGATGCCAGGGGGCGAGCTCCTACACCTGGATGAGGGGTGAATGATTATGAAAATGAGAGTAATGTAAACATATTATTCTCGCCCGAATAATATCACCAACGAAGGAGGCTCGAACCAGCGACCGCCCAGTTCAGACTGTTACCAGTCTAAAACCGCACGACTTTCTAAAGGCGCTCGGCCACTCCGTTGGTAGTTGACTGTTTCTTGTGCGTTGTGGATATGTTTAGTAGATAGTTTTAACGTGTTAGGCAGCGGTTACAGCTAAGGAAATTAGTGGGTTACGAATAGTACGACATCTGTGTGTCTTCAAACCAACTACGGTGGCTGTAGATTGTTTATTATCTATTTACGTTTTCCGGATTCTGCTGCCCTAGATTTTTACTGATTTAACCTAACCTAATTACCTAAATTGATCATATTCTGTTCGTCTTTGTAATTTTGTGCGAGATTAATCGGCGCGATGACAATTTGTTAGGTTATATGAAGGCATACAATGTAAACGCTCTCTCCGATGTAGACTGAGATAGACAATGTCTGTCTCAATAAAACAACTGACTAACTATAAGTTTGAAAAACTATTGACAATCGATAACGTATGACGTATTAAATTTAGAGCTCTGAACTATTGCTCGCGTTAACATATGACAAACTTGTTAGTGAAAATCAACAGTGTACAAATCATAACCTATTGTCGACTAATTTAAGAGCTCTGAACGCAGCTTTAGTCCTGGGGGTCTATTCTGTAATCTTTTCGACAATCGTTTCTACGGTGTCCTGTTGCAAGTTCAGATTTTCAACACCTCGTGTTGATATTCTGTAACTCATTGACAGTGAACTTTTAACATTGTCGTGTCGCTCTTAAGAGGAGACCTAGGAACGTGTCCTCTTTGAAAAGTGATATTGTTTTTTAACATTTGTACTTGTTGTTTACACACTTTTGAATATATTTGTAGGTGTGTGATTTAAAATGTGTTTTATATACGGAAATATATATTTTTGTTGCTTTTTACGTAAAATGTTTTAGTTATGGCGCAGTGATATATAATTTATGAATTTTTAGATGTGCTTGAAATGGTAAATGTACAGCTCGGTAATTTAATGAGAATATCATTATTTTTTATAATTTTTCCTGTGTTATTTAACTTATCTATATTAAACAAATAAGATACTTCTAAGAAAAAAATAAAATTAATCTAAATAAGCTGTTTTGCACAATAGGGGATACGCATAAAATTTGTATTTCCTTAAAACTACATTATTTTGATATGTTAATGTTAGTTATGTCACCTAACAAAACAAAAATCACATTTTAATTAACATTATAGCCAAATTTTTTAATTAAAATATTGTAAATTTGAAATATTCCGAGCACGGGGCGAAGGTTGCCGAGTAGAAACGACTGAGTATGACGTCAAACGATAGGGTTTTCACATCACAGATACAGACAGCTACAACATAATCTTCACACGTGTGTGTATTGTATTGTTCGAGAGTTTTGTATTTGTTTTTAAACAATTTTTCACGTATTTACTATTAAAATGGCAGATAAAGATTTTGTTAGGGCTCAGAGTGATAATTTACCCAACATTGATGCATTTATGCACACAACATAAAGTTTACTTTTTTCTGAAATATCGGTTTTATTTCGCCTCATAGTTTTCAGCCACAAATTTCGCCTTTTCTGTTGTTTTTCGCCATTAGGTAATGATATAAATAGTTTTTTTGGATTTCTAGTTGAACTAATTGTGCACATCGGTACTGAACAATATTTTCGATAATGTTTCGAAGTACTGGGGCCCTGGATCTTCCATATTTTAATATAAAATTTAATTCGGTAAACATGTATAAATTGTTTTTATAGAATTAAACTTTATTTTAATTAAAATCACTCTCCTTTACATAACCTATAAAAGTTACACAAACAAATAATTCACAACAGACTATGTTCGCTGCATAAACAACCGTTCGCTGGATTGGCTAGTAGTCTCATGCGTCAGTTAGAAAGGATTATGACGTCACACGTCGTTTTCGCGCGCTACATACATTTTTGATTTTTTAAAGCCTTCAAATTAAAAAAAAAAATTAAAAACTGTTTTTTATGTTTATATACAACAAGAGGAATATAATAAAAAAATAAAAAAAAATCATGCCTATCCCCTATTGTACGAATCGTATCTGCAATCCCCTCCATTGATCCCAGTGACGATGTTATCTTACAGTCAATAATTCTTGAAGGTATTCGATATATTTACGGAATTGTTATTAATATTTTGTAAGACATTTGGCATTTATATTCAAAATAACCCCGTGTTAGAACCCTCTTTTATCACAAAATGTCAAAATTTCAAAATGGCGCACTTATTTTCGATAATGCCGAATACAAAACAACATCACAGAAGACAGTCTACGGAGACAGTTTAGTGTGCATAGGTGACATGATACTGTGCAAGTGACTGTCGAGAAGTTACAGAATAGACCCCTGTATTGCAATTATAAAAATCTATATCATTATACGAATATATGTTGGTTAACCGTACAACCACGAATTGTCGACATTAGGATCGGTTACTCAGCGGGATATCTGCTTTGTAGTGATCTTTGCTTGGCATATTTATTATGATAATTATTACAAGTCAAAAGCAAACAACACAGAAAAGCTGGATGATATTTTAAATTGTAATTTCAATCTTAGGAATTTCATAGAGTTGTTTGCATTGTTCAGTTAAAAAGCTTTTGTTTTTATTCTTTTCTGTAACTATTTGTGCATTTTTGCAATGTGCACATTTTCTAAAACGCTTATGGCTATTCGTCATTCTCGAATTCTTTTCGTGAAGCAGCGTTTATCTATGCAATGTAGAACTATAAATAAAATTATTCGCCAGAGAAATAATTAATCATTTGGCGATTTGTCAGACAGATATTGAAATTTATTTATTGTATATAAATCCCGGTGTCATTTATAAAAGCGGGATCTATATCAAAATAAATTTTAATTTACCGCTTTCTGTTTGTTCTCCACGTTCGTAAGCTGATTTACTGTTCCCTATCTTCTCTTATTTTTTTAATTTCGAAATGTGTTATTAAAAAAATATGAAAATAAATTTTACATATCGTTCGCTTACCTC
Source organism: Liopterus haemorrhoidalis (assembly GCA_963971575.1). Lineage (NCBI taxonomy): Eukaryota > Metazoa > Arthropoda > Insecta > Coleoptera > Dytiscidae > Liopterus > Liopterus haemorrhoidalis. The sequence goes on along the minus strand of OZ020613.1, from coordinate 21,600,719 downwards.
TAAAACCTTATAAAAACGATTGTTCATAATTTTCAGATTTTACACTAGTGCCTAAAATTTGTAAATTTGAGAGTTCCTTGGTTAAATAAATCGCCTCCAGTGCCCTCTAATATCCCTTATTTTATGAAATCTGTAATATCAGCGACGCTGGACTACGTAAACTATTTACTTCTATTATACAAGGTGTCTCAAAAGAAATTTTATATTTAGTGGATCGATTAAAAAAAAAGTAAGCCGTATATAGAAAAAATGTTTATTAATTATTAAAATACACTTTTTGGGGATTTATTTCTTAAAAATAATATCGTCTAAATGTAGACCCTCGGGTTCTCGGCACTCATTTAATCGAACAGTAAAATTACTTATGACGTCTCGGCAGGTGGACTCAGGGATGGCTGCTATTTCGTGACGGATATTTTCTTTCAAATGCGCCAGTGAAGTCGGTTTATTGGCGTAAACTTTAGATTTAAGATAACCCCATAGGAAAAAGTCCATAGGGGTTAAATCTGGACTGCGTGGAGGCCAATTTATGTCACCTCTCCGGGAGATCAATTTGCCTGAGAAAATTTCACGAACACGTGGCAGAGACATATTGGACGCGTGTGAAGTTGCTCCGTCGTGTTGGAACCATGTTCTTTGGTTATAGCCAGGAAAGTTTTGCAGTTCAGGTACCAAGAAGTTGTCTAACATCTCCACATAACGCTCTGAATTCACTGTAACTGCACGCCCCCTTTCGTCTTCAAAAAAGTAAGGGCCGATAATTCCTCGCGCCGACACGCAGCCCATACGGTCACTTTAGGCGAATATAGGGGTTTCTGATGTTTGCGTTTCGGATTCGTTGCACTCTAGTAGCGGCAGTTCTGCTTATTTACGTGGCCATTAAGATGAAAATGAGCTTCATCCGAAAACAAAATGTGGGTAAACGTTGAAAATCGCTCAATCACCTGATTTACGAAATTAAGCCTCTGACTGGCATCTTGGGGCTTTAATTCTTGCACCAATTGAATTTTGTAGGGGTGCAGCTTTAGGTCTTTGTGAATAATGCGATGTAATGATGATCTATGCACATTTAAAGCACTTGCGCGCTTCCGAATTGAAAGGTTCGGGTCGTCACGAACAGACTGATTAACATTCTCCACGTTTTCTACCGTTCTTGATGACTTAGGTCGCCCGGATTTTGATTTATCCAGCGTTGTACCAGTCTCTTCAAACTTTTTAACCCAATGTCGAATGATAAGAATGCTTGGCGCATCATTTACGTGGCGAAAACCTCGAATACTGCAGAATTTTCTACGCGCTACAGTCGCCGAATCACCGTTTTGTAAAACTCTCGCACGCATAACGCGCGGTCTGCTCCCGAGAAACGCTCCATAGCGACTGAATTCCCAAGAGCCAGGCTACCGATTGACATAAGCCCCGTGCCCCTCGGATACGTTGCGTTCACGCAGTAAGCTAAATAAATATAAAATTTCTTTTGAGACACCTTGTATTTAAATTGCGCTATTATGAGGGTGAGTCAAAAAGTACAGCCGGATATTCTTATAATGACTATGATATCACCGAGCATTCAAAGGCATATGCATATATATAGTATACACTCAAATGTATAGATGTTGCGTTAGTACCTAAGGACGCTGTACGTGGCGCCACTATCAATACGTAAAAAATTGTCTGAATATTATGTTATAAGCACGTTACTGTACATAACTTCACAAATTGTAAAACGCTGTATAGATATATATTAAAATGAGTGGTTCTCGGTTATCTAAGAGGGAAAAAATTGAGGTGAAGTGTGAATTTTCGCACCTTTCAGGGTTTTACAGGTATTTAATAGGTGTAAGAAGTCAACATAATACTGGTTGCTAAGGTATATTTATCAAATCAAAATCAATATTATTTTTGATAATCACTTTTATTCGTTATTTGAGAACTAAGAGCTTCCATTTAATTTTTTTAAACAAAATTAAATGATTTGCCAAATATCCCAGCGTTTTTTTCTTAATTTGCTACGTATTCAAGTCTTTATTAGATTAATAAGAAATATTTTACGGTGTAGAGTGTAGTTTGGTGTGGTGTGAGTAACTACTAAAAAAATATAATATTTTTTTAGTATTTTTAATTCCAAAAAAATATACTCTGTCTTAGCTATAAATACAAAAAATCCATGACATTATTAGCCATAATTTAACCATGAATTAAAAAAATAATAAATTTTTTCAAAAACACAAACACTGTCATATTTTTCAAAAACACAATCTGATCAGAAATTCCTCTCGTACTTTTCTGTCTCAGATCAATATACATTACCTGTAATTTTTTCAGACTTTTAGTTTAACCCTTTTTGGTAAAAGGGTGCGGGACAAGAACTTTTGCACAAAAAACTATCTATTATACCTTAATCTACGTTTTAAGAGCTTTCTTTTGATACCACACAATAAATAAAAAAAAAAAAAAATTATCGACACAAAAATGTCGACATTTTTTGAAAAACTTATCTGATCAAAAATTCCTGTTGAACTATTCCGGTTCCCATCAATTTTCATTACCCAGATTTTTAAAAATATTTTTAGATCAATCACTCTGAGAGATAGGGTGGAGGACAATTGTTTTTTGACACATTTTTGGCAAAAATCCAATAAAAAAAATTCATTTTTCAAAAATAAAAATTTGTGTGTGCATTCGCACATTAAGAGGTTTCATTTGATACCCCACTACCCTATATGTGGGTCAAAAAATTGTACAAGTATGCCAAATTTAAACTTTCTATTTGACTACAATTTCTACTGTACAGACAGACAGTAGACAGACAGACAGAGAGACAGACGGACAGACAGACAGACAGACAGACACATGAGTGACGTTTTAAAGATTTTTTGTGGTCATACCTACAAAATCCTAAAAAGACGGTCGCTTTCTTTACCATATGACAAACTTGCTAGTGACAACCAACAGTGAACAAGTCATAGCATATAGTCTACTAATTTTAGAGTTTTGAATGCAGCTTGATTATACATTCAGCAAGAAAAAATAGTTAATGCCTCGATTTTACCGTATTAGACGTATTTATGTTAAATACTTGTATATATTATGTCAACATTTTTGGCAGTTACTTGTGACATCATTGTATTTAAAAAAAAAAAAAAAATCAGCTGTGGCCACCACACGACCGGCCGCCATCACAAAGTACTTGTTTAATTTATACTGCTTTATCATAAAATGTCCCAATTAAAAGTTGTTAGTTATTGCTTTTATAGCAACTTTTGTTAAATAATTTTTTTCGAAATATTTCTCTGTTGTGGAATATTCGCAAAAATCTTAAAACCGACATCAGTAATCTCCCATTTCTAGTTAACCGATTTTTACCACAAGTTGATCAACTTGTGCCATAGATATGTAAAGCTTAAATATGAAGTTTCATAAAAATATTTTCAGCCGAATTTGCTCTGCACGTGTACACGGACCGACAGACAGACAGACATCATGCTAAAAATAGTCAAAATATTATGTAGGGACCTGAATTCGTGGAGATCCATCGAAATCCCGAAAAATCATAATCGGTATGATCATAATACCTCCCTTATATATGTTGGTGGTCGGTAAAAAACAGACTATAACTTTAGGTTTGTTCGTTTGTGTTGCACCAGACTTGTCCAGGACAAGAACAGCTGACGTCACAGTGTAAGATAGCATAGCTGTGGTGTAGTTCAATGTAGGTTGGGCAACACAAACGAACACACCTTTTAATATGGCCATACAATTTTTCTTTTTATCGTGGATGGCTGTAATCCTGATATAGTATGTCTTCAAGCATACAGAATTGGCGTACACATGTACACCAGCCGGCGCGTAGTTTTAGATATCAGCAGTCCACAACAAATATATTAGCGCCTTAAAAAACTTACTGTAGGAGAAACGAGCAATTATCCATTTTATGAACAACGAAGGTGAAAATCCGGTAATTTATTCATTGGATGCAAAAACATTGCTGGGATACTTTGTCATTTCAACAAGTGTACAAGTGGCATAGCGAGCTGCATCAGTCACACTTCACATGCCACTTTTAAATTGTTGTGCCTCTCGTATACTTGTTAAAGTGACATACGAGTATATCCTTACTGTTGCTGCATTGTCCGATGAATTAGGGATGTAAATATTGATCCTAGTTATCGATATTAGATATCGTTATCGGTATCGTTTCATAGTATCGATACCGGTATTGGTATGGGAAATAAAGCATCGATACTATGTATTATATATTACTAGTAAAAAAAAGTTTTGTGCAGTCAGCGCTGGGATATCGAAATTTTGTATTGATATCAATATCAATTCGTAATATTGCTATCGGAAAATCTGTCGTAGCATCTATTTCGTAGCATCTATTAATGTACTAGTAAAAAATATGAAGAGTATAAAAAAATTTGATCTTTATTAACAAAGCAAATAATAAAGGGTAATATGTTTGGACAGGTTTGAGCTTAATTAAGAAAGAACAAACAAGTTTTTTTGGGTATTTTTCAACCAGATAGCAACTTATTCTAAGACTTTTCAAATTAAAATATTGCTTACTATATTGCATAATTCGAATTTTAGTATATGTAGTGTTGTGAGTTGCAGTAAATTACCAATATAATAATTTACGATTTGAATTTGATGTCTTGTTATATAAATTCGACGTTAAATCGGACGTCTAAGTAAATGCAAACGTTTATCACTCTTCATCGCTAAAGACGGAAACGGATAGTTGAGCAGTTCCGAAACGTTCGAATTTTATATTTTATGAAGTATTATACATCTTTGATACTAATACTCAATATTCGAGGGTTACCTTTTATGTTTTTACAAACGACCACTAGATGGCAATATTGAAATGAGTCCGAAACCGAAAAAAAAAAAAAAACGATACCCACAAAAGTTGTTCCCTTCACGAAGCACGAAAATATGGCTTGTTTCTTCCGTTGTACTGGACATGTCGCAACCATTCCTTTAGAGGATCGGAGAACAATTAGTGCTGAATGGTATACAACAATTTATTTACCAGAAGTCATCGATAAATCAGGAAAACCACCAAAACGTTGCATCATTCTTCATCATGACAATGCCAGCTCCCACACAGCACGTCAAACAATTGATTATTTGAAGGAGAAAAACATCGAATTAATGTCTCATTGCCCGTATTCACCTGATTTATCCCCTAATGACTTTTTTTGTTCCCCAATGTCAAACAAAAATGCGTGGAGAACGATTTTCATCAGCTCAAGAAGCTGTTGAAGCCTGTGAAAACCATTTTTTTGAGATACCAACTTTAGAGTGGAATTTTTTTTTCGAGAAATGCTTTGAACGGATGCAAAAGAATATAAATCTTAAAGGCGAATATTTTGAAAAGCGATAAAACAGATTGTTCAAAAAAAAAACCATTTCTTTCTTAGTCTTTGTAAAAACTTAAAAGGTAGCCCTCGTATATTGAACTATTCTAGCTTAGTACTCATTCAGCAATGGTAAACGTCCAAAATAATGTTTCCGAAAAAGGTTCCGATACGCTACTAGTATCGATAGTAAGTAGTAGTACTAGTACGATATTATCGATACTAGTGTTGATACCTTTCTAGTATCGATAGTATCGTTTCATCCCTAACCTGATGATCTCGCCGATTCTGCTTGTTTAAATACATATCATACCAGAATTATAACCGTCCATGATGAGATATAAAACTTTTATGACTATATTAATGTTACTTTTTATAAACGTTGCCAGTAGAAGTAAGTTCAATTTTTTTACTGACAACAAAACTAACTGGCAAGACTTATATTTCAACAATATACTATTGAAATAAGATCGTATAGTTAATTAGTAGTGCAAATCGTTTTTAAGCTCTTCTACAACAATGGCTATTTTGTACATAAGAGGTTTTAGAAGCAAACCAACATTACGTGTTTGTACCCTTATTGTACCTACGCTACTGGAAGGATCGTGTTACCTTTCGTTATGAGCTTTATTTAAATAAGTACGTGCTGGGGTTAACTGGGGGCAGGGGGATTGAAATGGTGTTTAATCTCATGGACCCCTCGATAGGTCCTACCACAACAAAGGCGAAACTCTACGCTGGTCCTTCTTTAGCCTCGCCCTCAGGCACCTACCCGAATAATTAGCCTCATTCGTGGCTTCGTTAAAGGATTTTTAACATATCGATGAAATAAAGGGGGTAATGAAACAACAACTTTCAGATTTTATGACGAAAAGTTTAAATTTTGTCGACTAAAGTTCACGTAGTGCGTAAAAGTGAAACTCAGATAATCAGACACACAGATATTGGTTTTGTGATTTTATAATCATGTAAAACGAAGTACATTATAACTTCAACCCGGACATGCGATAATTCGAAAATTTCAGTAGTCCAAACAATTTTATTGTTCAGACCTTTCTGTGTTTTAATCATTAGTACCAAAAGTCTCTACCACAGAAGTGCCAACGATATGATAACATCCATGCCAAGTTGTATTTTAACAGCAGCCACATACGTTTTATTTTTTGAAAATCTTATAATCCCCGTGTTCTCAAAATGTGTCAATAATTTACGATGTAGAAGTATATTATGGAGAAGAAATGAATGATCAAAATTTTGCAGATTCCGTCCAACTGTACAGCTGAATTGCAACCTATTGACCAGATACTCAAACCTTTGCTCGGATACAGTTTGTTATTATTGACCTACATTTTTTATTTTGAACTTATAATATACCTAGTTGTAATAAGATGACTGGACAGGAGATAATATTATAAATATGTGAAAGGCCAGGATTAAACCTTTTCTAAACTTTTTCTTAATAATGTTTTTATTTGTATCATAAGGCGCTAGCTAGGTTGCTTGACTGACACGCGAACACGCTACACATAATTACCCATACGATAAGCATGGATTCTGCAAATGATCGCCAGCTATACTCAGGGTTTGACTATGCGACTTGCTGAAAAATTGGAAGCGCTTGAACTGAAATGGTAAAATTGTAGGAATCATCGGTATTACCACCTTTTTTCCTGTACCACAACCATAATGGTTGCCACTACTACTTAGTCTCTTAAATTTTTCACCTGTAAGTGTGTTCCATTACATAATTTTGGCAGGAGTATATTCCTCAGCAACAACGTCATTGGTGCACTTTCTTTCAAAATAAAAGCATGAGAAGGTAATCCTGACGGGTTAAGATAATTCAGGAATTCAGCTGTACAGTGAATAGGATCTTACTTATCTACAACCATTTCGACAGACGTGTATGTACGGGAGAGAGATTCAAACTGACCCGAGATTGCTTTTCCAATAAAAATTGTTGCAACTATGGAACTATTAAACATATTAAATTCTTGCAATTCTAAAATGCATAAATTGTGTACCTACTTTGACGAAATCTATGTAGTAGCGGATAATTTAAAAAAATGCTTTAAATATTTATTTATTTATTTAAATGTCGCGTTGTTAACGGGATTAAACCCAACACTACAACGACAAAAAGAAAATTACAAAAACATACTTATACATAAACATTGTTTACAATGAGTAAGTAAATGTGAACGGCAAACATGTATTTTGATTTGCCCGCATGCACAAATTTCATTATTACTTTAGAACTACTGAACCGATTTTAATGAAGTACAGCCTAAATCCTGATCAGCTGATGAAGCTACACATAGAAAAAAGAGAGAAAAAGAGAAAAGTGAAAAGCGCACATACGGACAGACGGACAAACAGATAGATAGACACACAGAGAGACGTTGCCTTTTATATAGATAGAGATATGTACATATTAAGGTTTACAAGTTTGTTAAAATATGTAGTTTCATTTTATAAAGGCAACATTGCAGAACATTTATGCCCGGTCTTCCTTCAGGCAAACCTCTAGGTAACTATCTGCCAGATAAGATTATCTGGAACTTCATCTACTGAATAAATGTCAATCCAATCAGTGAATTCAATACGTCAATCGCATTATCCGTTAGATAACTATCCGATAAATAAATTTGTATTGAAAGACAGGATGACATTTATTCAGCACAGAGAGTATCACATAACTTTATCTGTCTGATAGTTACGTAGAGATATACCTGAAGGTGGAAAGGCTGGGCCATAAAGGAGTTAAATCTCAAAAACGCAGTTTATTACTTAAAACAGTGATTCCCAAGCGGGGCTATGCGCTCGTTCGTTAACTAGTACACGAAAAAAATAATAATGGCGAAAAAATATACAGTATATTAACAATGAAAAATCATTAATCAGTACAGCATACATATATTATAAAGATTTTCCAAATATCAGGGGTACAATTTAGAAAAATAGGCTGCCCAGAATTACGCAAGTCAAAAAAGGTTGTTAACAACTGACTTAAAGGATGCTTGGTAACACGTGAAAAACTTGAAAAATATAAAGAAAAGTGTATGTTTTTGTACTTGTGTCTTGAAAAATAAATAAATCTACAAAAACTTATTGTCGCCAATCGGAACAAACTCTATATTATTTCGTATTAACCAAAAAGTATATTCAGGTTATCAAAGTGTTACTGTGTAATGTTAGAAAAATAAAAAAGCCCTCTTTTGCTCTTTCCAGTTTTCCTTGAATAATGTAGGAAACTTTTTATGGACAATTTCGTTGATAGTTATATTTCATTCAGCTTCTCCATTCAGAATAGTTGGAGACATTTCCATTAATATTTAAGGTGGAATTCATGGACACAATGGAAGGTAGGTCTCATGAGTTATGGTAAATAAAAAGACTTGTCCAACGGCCACAGTAAAAGAGTCCTTAGCGTATACATGGTACATAAAAAATTAATATCCTTATTCACATACGTCTGAAGAGCATGACAGAATATCTCAAAATTTTTATGATGGAGAATGTTATTATATTTAAGTATATGTTTACTGCTGTATTAAATCGTATTTTCCTACTGAAAATGTTGCCATGGTGCGATTTTAATCCTCGCTGATATACGTTTTCCGGTGATTTTCAATACCGAGCAAATTGACGTTACACTTCGACTACTTTTATGTAGTGTTGGAGGTCAAATACAGAATAATTTCCATCACATAGAAGAATCATAATCTGTATTGATGAAGGTGGTGGTCATATACCTCATTTTGTTTAGTATTTAAGTAAGTTTATTATTTTATTTATTTGAATTTTTTTATTTAATTGTTTGTGTCCATTTATACTTGCTATTTTATAAAAAGAAAAAATAATAAACAAACGAGATTTATTTTAAAAAATACGAAATGTTTTAAGCAAAATTTAAATTTTCTCAACAGATTTCAAGTGTTAAAGGTTATGTGAGTACTTCTATTGTTCTAAATTATTCAAAAACATACGTGATTTTTTCTCGGTTTTTTCGGGACTAAATTTTTTTCTTTCTTTTTAGGTATGACCAAAAAACCCTTATACCCTCATTTTGTCGTCCGTCTGTCGGTCTGTCTGTCTGTTCGGTAAAAATTGTAGCCAAACGGCTAAACCTAGAGAGTTGAAATTTGGCATCTTTGACCCGCACATAGGAAAAATGCTAAAATATATAAAAAATATAAACAAATATGTGCTCATCGAAAACCAAAATATTTTTTTATAATTCTGAGTAGGGTATCAAATGAAAGCCCTTAGTACGTGGATTAACGATAAAATTTTAATTTTTGCATAATAAATTATTTTGAAGCGATTTTTGCCAAAAAGTGCAAAAAAAATTTGTCCCACACCCTGTAGCCCAGATGGTGTAAACTAAAAATCTGAAAAAATTCTAAGTAATGTACATTGGTGTGAACGGAATAGTACAATAGGAATTTTTGATCAGATTATGTTTTCCGAAAATAACTCTTTTTTTTGTTTTTAACTAAAATATGTTAGATATTTAATTCGTTATGTAACACGCTAGATCAGTAGCTCTAATAGCGTAGTTGGTTTTGTCGTGCGCCTTGTAATTTGCAAACTAGAGTTCGAATCCTGTTAATTTTATTTTTTCTGTTTTTCTTTTTTGCATTTTAATTTTGTTTTATTTTGTCAAAATTCTAGTTATATTTTGGTAAATGTTGCATTTAATTTTTAAAAGCGTAAATTTAATAACCAGTGGGAAGTGCTGAAATTATAATTTAACTCTATGTTTGACGAAATCAGAGGGCGGGGCTTATGATTTAAGCAACCAATGGAAGCCATAGGCGCAATTTTCAAAATCTTAATGAACCTTGCTATATTAAAAAAATACTGCACATCTTTAGAAACTTAAATAATGGTAATAGGCATTCGAATTAAAATTCATAGAGAAATATTTTGACATAAAATTTGTTTTGGCATCCCAAATAATCATCATTCAGTTACTAAATACCTGCAAAACCCAGAAATGTGTGAAAATTCACACTTCACATAAATTTTTTAAATAACACCTCATATTTACAGTTGGAAAAGAAGGTAAATCACATTAACCAAATATTAATCAAACTTCAAATTGCAAAAGTAGCTACATCCTTATCTGTATAACAATCAGTGAACTCTTATTAATTTTATACGTTTTTTGCTAGTAGATTGTTCTCTTTTTCCCAAATTTATTCAATATAAATGTTTTAAAATCATAAAAATTCAGTTTAATTCAATGCATAGAAAACAAAAATAATACACTACAGTTCCAGAATTAGCTAAAATCTTTTGTCCAGTTGTAAAACCAATTAAGAACATAATATTTTAATTACTATACATTTTATTTCTGATGTCTTATTATATAACCTGTTTCTTTGGTTTAATCGGAACTTGATTTTCTATTCTAGTAAGTTTTACCGATTAAGTGAGGCTTTTGATCATTTTGTTTAGGAAAAACTAAAAAAAGATCTTACCGATCTTATCGAAGATATCTTGATTAGCAATAAGTTTCTATATCCAGAATTCAAGCTGCTAATGCATCTTACTTTGCAGTCGGCAACTCTTTTAGACGAAACTCTTGTCTAGAAACACCAAGATAAGTTTTACCAAACTATAGTACAGTCTGTTTGATAAGAGCGTCTCCACCAAAACGCAAAAACTATTTCTTGTAATAAATTGAAAAAAAAAAAAAAAATATAATAATAATAAAATAACAGTCATGCTACATCATTATTAATAATTTGTCCAGTGGCTTCCATTATCAATAATTGCCATTATAAAATTGTAATTGTAATTTTATTACATATTCTTGAGATAAAGATCTTCAGATCAATCGAATTAGTCGAAATAACTGATTGATCTTCCAAATCTTGCATTATGTGGAAGTTGTAAACATACATTATTTCGTAAATTTGATGTTAAAATACTAATATCACTGTGAGGATACAATTTGTGTCTTGCCGGATTTTCCGAATTAAGTTTTTTTTTTTTTTGAGAATAGTGCCGAACCCTAAGTTTATTTCTCTAGCGATCCATTTTTTGTCCTTCCAATCTCTTCCTGGAGCAACTCCAACATATGTGAAAATAATAATTTTGATACTATTTATAACTCGTTTTTGTTTTTACATTCGGACTTCGTTTTCAGTTAGTCACCAGCTAAACTTGCCAGTATTACCTGCCCGAATGTGAACAGTAGTTGTCTGGTTACTTGCTTACGAAAACGCAAGAAAGTAACCTGCCCACTTAGACTTGCCCCGCTACTTGCTCAATGTATACTTGTCTTCATAGTGCCTATACTTTCTATCGCAAAGGTCGAGTATCAACTGGGTCTGCTTCTGCAATGCACCTTAGGGGAAAAGACCTTCCACCTGCTCCCTTTGAAATTTCACGTCTAAAGCTAGGTCCAGATTTGCGAGTTAAACCTGTAATGTACCGCGTATTGTAATACGCCATGTAACATTTTTGTCTACTTTGGACGGGATCGCGAATACAATCCTAGCGGTTCGCAAATTACTTAACTGATCTGCTCTGTGTTGGTTTTTGTCGCGAACCGAAAGAGTTTTGAAAATTTGGTTGGACGCGTTTGAGATAATTTCGAAAGTCGTGAACATAAATGTTTGACATAAAGTTTATGTAACCTGGAGTAGGTATTAAATATTATTTAATACATACATATTGCATATAAGAAGTCTACATAACAATACAATTAAATACATTTATAATGTTAGCTTCTTTATTTGTGTAGATTTTTAGACGTTAGTATGTGATATCAGCAACGTTGCCCGTCGTGTGCATATGGAGGTAATCTACATTATTTAATAAATTTCTTTGATTATTTTTCAACATGTTTCATCAGCAGTTTAGCTTCTTCAGGTTTTTTTGTGAATTGTATATATTATACATGTTAAGTTTTAACAAGATTTTAATAAAACTACAATGTGAAATTTATCCTAACCTAACATATCTTAACCCAGTACAGGAGAGGTATTTAAGATGGATCTTAGGGGTAGATAGAACGACACCAGGGTATATTGTAAGAGAGGAACTGAAAAGGGATAAGATGAAAGTGGGTACAGGAAGGAGGGCGGTTAAGTACGAAGAGAAAGTTAGAATAGAAACAGACAAAAAAATAATGAGGGAATGCTGGGAAGAAAGAGCCAGAGAGGAACAGAAAGGAAGATGGTACGCATGGGGGGAGATGAGAAAAGAGTATTACTGGAGATGCGGGGTGGATGCGACAGAGGTGGAAAGGAGAAGAAAAGACGGGATAAGCGTGATTGAGGAGTTGTGGAGGAGGGATAAGGAAGTGGGGGAACAAGAAAGGACAGTCAGAATAGACTGCGAGCGCAGGGAGATATAAGGAGGTCAGAACTATAGGGGTACCAAGCTACTTGAGGGGAGAAAGAGGAAGGTCAGGAGGGAGAGTTAGGAGGATTGCGGGACTAAGGTGCGGGAATGAAGAGAGAGGAAATAGATATTGGAGGAGACAGGAGGATAAGATGTGCAGGATGTGCGGGGAGGAGGAGGAAGATATAGAGCACCTCGCGAAGAGGTGTAGAGAGATGACAGTATGGTCGGGGAGCACATTAGACCTGTTGCACGAAGATGGAAGGGGGGAGAGGTGGGCGAGAGAATTAGAGGCAAGAAGGATGGAGATTGGGGAAGGATAACAGGAAGGGGAAACGGAAAGAAGAAAGAAAAGAGAAAAATATTGTAAAATGTAAATTGTATTGGATGTTATTGTTATGTATTTTTGGATTGATTGTTTTATTTTTATTTTATTTTTATTTTTTTGTAAATGTTAACACCCTGAACGCCGCAAGGCCTAGGGGAATAAAGAATATATATACATATCTTAACCCAGTAATACCGGAGTATTTTGTTCTATGAAACTGTGTACAAAATGACTTACATTGTGTATTTATGATAACATGATCATATAAACATGATCCACTCGGGTTGTTCATAAGGCAGTTTGCAATACGTTCGCGACACGTAAATATCAAGCGAGTATTACGCTACGCGGTACATTATACGCGGTAGGGTCGGCTCGCTAATCTGGATCCAGCTTAACATTTTTCAAATAAAAGTTTCGCGAGACACACTGTTGTCAAACAGATCGTTCCTATTTCTTCTTCTTTCTTCTTTTGTCCCACTTTTGATCTGTCTGTTTTTCACTCTCAACATTCTTAATTGTTGATGATCACTGGTTGTAGGATATTTTCCGTTTTTAGTTAAAGTTTGTGGAACTCATTCACCGTTGCGAATACTCCATCTCACTCGTCGGTACTCGTCAGTATAATCTATAGCAATTAGAGTGACGGACATGCAGCCATGAATAAAGGAGATATTAAAGCGACCATTGAAAAGAACACTTATTCATTTCCCTGAAACATGTCACTACCAATTAAAGAAGGAAGCGCTCGTTCCAACTGCGCTTAAAACCACAGCACAAAAAAAAAACATAATATTACATTATTTTAATTTACCAGATTTTTAAATTGTTTTCATAAGAGGAAAAGAGAATTACTTCACAAATATTTAAACACAAAAGAATTTAATGGTTTCAAAATTTAATATGTTGGAAAATGTAGAGAAATATTTTGAAATTAAATCTTATTTAGAGATTACAACATGAAGCTGTAATATTTTTTATTTTATACGTTAAAACACAATTGAAAATCTGAGATTTTTAAAACACTTCTGTTTCTTTGGTATTCATTCGCATATTAATGTTGTTAGTTATCTCTAGTAGGGCTCTATTTTAAACAAGGTATGTTAACTTTTACAGTGGTGTAATTACCTTAGACCCTACAACACGCACATCTGGCCAGTTTCTTAATATTTCAACGATGTAAAAATATTCGGATAAGCGTATTTATGTACCAAGTCTTATTTGATGTATACTTGGACTGAGCTTTTTTTTTATTTCGTCATATTACTTACAATGACAAACTGGAGTACTAGCAGCATAGTATACTAGCAGTATAGTATATTAGCAGTATAGTATACTAGCCTGTTTCGCTACTGGAAAATAGCAGTCGTAGCCGGTTTAGACTAGACCTAAGTCGGAATGGAATCAATGCTTGTGTTACTCTGCCATTGTATTTATAGCAATAATTAGCCTAAAACTATCCCAATTCATGTCCTTCCATTTTGTCCTGTCTTGATCCTGGGCCAGAGAGCACCGGCTGTTTTAGAGATGTCGTCTCTGCAGCTTATCTTTTGCCTTCCTTGTGATCTCGTCAGGTATCTTGGTTGGCCATAAAGTTGATTTCTTCGTCCACCGGTTGTCCTTTAGGCGTACTAGGTGTCCTGCCCACCTTTATTTCAACCTTTTGCAGCAGTGTGTAATATCTATAATTCTAGTTTTCTTACGGATTGTGTTAATATGTGCTTCTTACATAAATAATCTAAGCGATTCTTTGTAAACGACATTGGTGGTAGTCACTTGGTAAGTTTCCGCGTATAAGTTTTTCGCTTTACTCAAAAAAATGTCAGTCATGTGAAGCGTTTGATTTCGTGCCTTGTGAATTTATTTATTTTGTTTTTTTTACGACTACTCCTGATCTATAAATCGCAAGGTATATTGGTCGCAGTATTATATTTATCTATTTATTTATTTATTTATTTATTTATTTATTTATTTATTTATTTATTTATTTATTTATTTATTCATTTTTCTTATATATTTAGGGGTTACAGCAGTGGTCCCCAAACTTTTTTGGTTCCCGGCGCCCTTAATGTATTAAATTTTTTCCGCGCACCCCAAGTCGATACATAGGTCTATATCATTTTTCAACTTTTCATTTTATTTTATTAGACAGGTGAAAATATGAAAATACAAGTGATGACCTAAAAAAATGTCTTCACTTCTAAAATACAAAGTGATGACCTAAAAAAGAGGTCCTCACTTCTAAACACAAAAAAGAGTCCTGGGTCTTCACGGCGCTTAGAGCGTCGCGGCGCACAGTTTGGGACACGCTGGGTTACGGTATTATTCAACAATAAACTGTAACAATATTTTTTGACAATTTATTTCTTTAAAAAATTATACCATACAGGTGCTTATTGTTCTTTTTTAATGGGTGATACTACAGGTCAAAACAAGGCGAAACACCTTAAAACACCTTTGTAAAAGTTTTATAATAAAAGAGATATTAAGTGTTTACAGGTGATAAATTAATTTATTATTAAATTAAATTATGGACGTGGAGGATTTCTGTAACCGGGTGGAAGCAGGAGCGGCGGAAATTCGACAAGGCATGGATGGGATTTGCAGCATATGCTGATTCATGGATACGCCGAGCAACACTTTGTATACAACAGCAGGGTAATAACTTCGAACATCTGCTGTAAAAGTGCTTATCGTTTTCTTTTGATCCCATAAAAATAAAACTTAAAACAACTAATACCTCTTTTATTATAAAACTTTTACTAAGGTGTTTTAAGCTTTTTCGCCTTCTTTTGTCCTGTAGTATCACCCATTAAAATGGAAATAAGAAGACCGTTAACACCCTGTATATTGATTTGGTATCTGTTCTTGCGGACTTTTTTTTTAGTAATATTAAACCTTAAAAGTATGTGCCGTACGCAAAATTTTCGACTTATTTCGAAATATTTCTTAATTGTAAAGAATATTGAATCTTGTGGTGAGATTACGATGAATATAATTCTATTCTATCATTACCAGTAAGGCGATTGTATTGGCAGTTACTACTCTAACTATTTATTTATTTTTTTGTAAGAGTTGCCGCGGCTCCCTGTAAGACGGTTGCCTACGGAGCACAAGAACACGGTTTCGAATACCTCCACCTCCTTCGGATTTTTGCCTTCCGATATTGAGCATTCAGCTCTTGGGGTCGACTCAGCTCTAGGGTCGACTCGGTCTCAATTATTTAATACTTTAAATGATGAGTACCTGTTTATACAGGGATAGTAGGACCGATAGAAACGTCACAGTGACTACTTGGCTTTCATATCTATGGCCAGCGGTCTAGAAATGGACATAGGCATTCCATTTTTGTTAATGGTGTATGTGTCGGCCGCTTGTACGGGGATTCATGAAACCGTCCTTTGCTAGAGTAGAGCCCAAATTCCACAGATGTTGATGAGTTTGCACACCTGCACGATTAGGATTCGATTCTAGGGGGGCTCTTGTAAATGTTTGGACATGAACGGTTGAGGAACGAGCGGCTGCCCGGTTACATCATATTGGTAAGGTTTTTATGGGGTAACAAATGAACATCATTTTCTTGATTTCATTTCATACTTCATTGTTTATATATCATTTTGATAAATGTATTTAGTTATGTGATAATAATTTTAAACTTTTAGTTTATAGTTGTGACATTTAAATTGTCGTAACTGATGTTTCGAGAGCCGGGTGTACTCGGTATATTTCAATTAGACCGTTTCTTAAATGTCTTACCTCCTAAATCCGGAGACACCGGGTTTTTAAGGCTTGTTCCCGGATCATTATTTCTCTGGGTTACGCGAAATGCAAAACATCTAATATATTTTTATATATTACTGTTAGTGTTTTATTTATTCAATTGACTTTCTGAATGCCACATATTCTTGTTAATCAAACCGTGCAAATTGACGAATAAATAGACGCTACTTGCTTGTTGCATAACTTATGGGCGATCCTATATATGGTGTCTAATTCATATTCGTAGTTTTAGTTTCCTTGATAGTATGAAAATTCCATTAATGCCCGCATAACAGATTGCCTTTGGACGTGTAATAATTCCTCTTGGTCCTAATTCATGCGAACGTGGCGCTACGGTGGGCATATGTCAAAAGTCATGTACACATTCACCTAATTTCAGGCTGTTATTGCCGGCCATCACCTTGTGCATATTTCAGTCCATATGTGCAACACATAACGACAGATATACGACAGTGGCGCCACGCACGGGACCAGTGGACAAAACTAAATGAAACTACAATTTAAAAAGATTTCATTTTCATTTTTACGGTTATACTGTCACTCTTGTGTTTGTATCTCTGTTAATAACAACGCGTTGTTGAATCGTTAGATGCTTCATAACAAATTTGCCACATCTACACTGCTCAACTATCAGCTATGAACTGTCAAAACACACTGTGAACGAAAAAAAACAAAATGGCGGCCGATATAATTTGTATTTTTGGCCACCACATGGTTGGCTTATAAACACACAAGATTTATCTGCGGATAATATCTAATTTCATGCATAAAATTATGATTTTACACATTGAATAATAAATTAATAATCGAAGCAGATATCCTAAAGCAGAGTTTCCCAAACTGTGCTCCGCGAGCGTCTACTATTGCTCCGCGATCTACTAGTGTTGCTATATATATAGCAACGATAGTGCTCCGCGACGAATTCTTCTCGTGAGAAGTGCTCCGCGGCTCATAAAGTTTGGGAAACTCTGTCTTAATGGATCAAAGAGGTCACGTTCTGTACTGTAAATTTCATTCTAAAATTTCTCCATATATTTATCTCATCTTCATTATGTTGTAAAAGTAATAAAAGTACATCTATAAAAGAAATTTTCTCCTTTGTAGGGGAATTAAGTTTATTTATTTATTAAGTAATTTTTTTAATAAATAAATATCAAGTTCATGCATAATAATTGGACAAATAAAATACAAAATTAATTACAATTAATAAATTGATAAATTACTTCATCCTGACTAAGGGCATTAAAAATGCTCCTTTTAAACCCGACTAGAGTTGAGCAAAGAATATCTGCTTTGTTCAGAACACTGCTGCAAACAGAATTACATAGATGACAAATCCTGTCAATGGTGAGGCATGTCCTGTGCCGGTTTACTATAAAGGTGCCATGTGTCTTCGTCGAGCGAATAGGTTTAACCCTTTCTTTATTATTTATATTTAAAGCAATAATTATTAAGATTAATTATAAAATTTATGAACATTTTGTGAGTATTTTAAATATCCTTTGCACTGCTATAGTAGTAAAAGCAGCACCGAATATAGTGTAGATACAATAAAACCTGGATAAAGTAATCACCGAAGGAACCCTAACAAAGCGGTCACCTTTGAGAGGTGGCTGGTTTAGGCATGGGGTCACCTTAGGCAGATGGCTACCTGAGGCATAAAAAATGTTCCGGAATGAAATCACTCAAGTAGAAATAAGCAAAAAGCCTGATTATAAAATATATACAATATGATAAAAAAAAACAAATAAACCTTTTTTTTTAAATTTAAGTTGGCTATTCTTTGATGTTGGTTATTTCTTAAGCCTGTAATACATGATGCGATTTCTCGTTTTGAATCTCGTACGATATATTGTACAAGAATTATTGTATCGTGTACTACAGGATTTTCGTACGAGATCTTGTACGATATTGAAAACCATCCAATATTTATGCTCCAGACCGAAAATATTGTATAGAAATGAACAGATATCGACGCAGTAGATTATTGCGCATAGTCACGTGACCGATACCGTTAGGAATATGTTATCAACAAAACATTTCATATTTTATGGTTGTTTATGTCTATCGTTCGAGTTATTTCTGTTTAAAAATCTAATCTATCGTTTTCTGTTTAGTTATTTTCTTGTTATTTAGTTGTATTTTAAGTATTATTAGAGTTTTAAGTATTTTTTTTATTATTATTAGACTTTTTAAAATTATTATTAGATTTATTAATAAGAATTAGTGTATTCAGAATAATACAAGGTAAGTTTAATATTCAAATTGATATTTTGTTTTAATTTTTTTTAAATATTTGGTGTAATGCATGCTCAAACATATTCTTTTATTTAAATTAATATTTGAGTAACCTGCACTTTCCACTACCACTAGTTTGAGTAATTTATTATTATTGAATTATAAATTCATTTAACTACATTTCATTAATTTTACATACAAATGGTATAACAATTTAATATGTTTATTTATTATAGCATGTCTTGGTCACACAACCAGACTGAAGTTTTGCTGGAAGCATATGAAAGGCACCCATGTCTATATGTTCCGGCGAATAGAATGTACCACAACAAGACGGCCAGAACTAAGGCGCTGGACAGCATTGTTGAGGCCTTAGCAGTTGTTCGACCACGTACAACGCACACAGAAATAAAAAATAAATTTACCAATCTCCGTTGTACATATGTTTCGGAGAAAAGAAAATTTAAAAATAGTATGAAGAGTGGTTGCGGAACTGATGACGTAAGTATAATATTAAGTTCAGTGGGATACAGTAAAGCTTGGCCTAATATTAAATTAATTTTTTAATGATACTGATAGATTTGTATTATTATAGGTATGCAAGCCCAATTTATGGTATTATGAAAAAATGAAATTTATTGACCAGTTCTGCGTACCACGGAAATCTCTTAGTAATCTGAGTGGAAGAATTACTTCGCCGCAGCCAAGTACTTCTCAAGTTGAAGCCACTCCGGAAGAGATGATTACGTTAGTTGAAATAGAGGTAATGAAGGTGATTTTTTATGTTATTTTTATGAATGCATAAACTTTTGCAGAAAGAATTAAGTATTTGTTGCATTTAAGTACATGCAGTTTATGACTTGCTAACGAGTCCTGTTCCTATAAGTTGTGTATTATTCGTGTTTGTTTGTTATGTGTTCATTACGTTAATACGATTCATTATAAAAAATACATGATTGCTTTTTATATATGATACGAATTTAAAATCACCTGATACATGTAAGTCCAAAATAATAATAATAAAACTTATATATCATCCAATTTTATTTATATATAATGTACAGAATAAAATAGAATTACACATAAATTAGGTCAAGATGATCATAAAATAATTAATTAAATCGCACATTTACTTAATTCTTTAAAATTAAAAAAAAAATTAATATTCATACGAGACAATTTTACAGAACGACATTACAACAGTTCATCAAATGGAACAATTCGAAGTGTTGCTGTCGGAAGAACGGAACGCCAGCCTGACATCTCTTGAAGAGTGTATCGTACCAAGTGCTGGTCCTAGTACTAGTGAAGGTTTAAGTACTAGTGCTGGTCCTTTTACTAGTGCTGATCCTGGTACTAGTGCTGGTCCTAGTACTAGTGCTGGTCCTAGTACTACTGCTGATCCTAGTACTAGTGCTGGTAGAACGACGCGTACAAGATATTCCTCTACCTCAACAGAGGGTACAAATTGTAAAAAAAGAAGATTGACTGCATCAGCCGAAACGGAGTTCTTCGAACAAGCCTCTGATGCCATTCAGAATCTATCGAATATTGGAACGAGAACCATTGACCTGCATCCAGATGATATCTATGGGATATTAATAGGAAGGAGGATTAGAAGTTTAGAAGGACTAGTCCGAATAAACGCTATTAGAGATGTGGAAGCTATATTTCACAAAATAGAGATGGATAAATATTTAAATAATAACTAATTTTTTTTTTTTTTATTTTTATTTTTTTATTAAGTAATATAGGCAAATAAATTGAAGATCTCAGCGCTACGATGGTCAATTTTTAACTAGGCTAGAGGGTATTTTTTTGGAATTAGATATGCTATTTTAACATTTCTGGACACCTCGGATTCAATAAAATATTGTAAAAAATATTTATTCCTACAATTTTAGCATGACAGCTGTGTAAACACAGCACAACTAAATTTTGAATATCCTCTAACCAAGTTAAATATTGACCACCGTAGTACTGGGATCTTAAATTTAATTCCCAAAAGTGTGTACATATATATATTATATAAAATAAAATTATATTAAATAAATAAAACTATATTAAATTATCCTGCCAAGATACTTTTCCTATATCGGAATTAAAATAATTTAAAAATTCAGTTCTAATCGACTGAGCAACTGATACGGTTTTTCCACCTGTTCTCTGTTCCGAAAAGCTAACTAAATTTCTATTACTTAATTCTAATAGCTGATCAATTTCTACTGGACTTAAACCACTTAGCAAATAATTATGCAAAGCACAACATGCTAATGTTACAATTTCTACCTTCTCTGGGGAGAGATTAATAGTTCCAAGAAATATCCTAAATCTATTTGCTAAAATTCCGAACGAATTTTCTATTACTCTACGAGCTCGTGATAAACGATAATTATAGATGCGTTTTTCTGCAGACAGTCCTTTTTGTGGAAAAGGTTTCATTAATGTGTTAGAGAGTGCAAATGCATCATCTCCAACTAACACATATGGTACACGTGTATTTCTTCCTGGCAGTTTCTTGGGATGTGGAATATTAAGCTCATCATTAGCAAGAGCTTGGGCTAATGCACTCTCCCTAAATATACCCCCATCACTTATTCTACCATTCATACCCACATCGATATATAAAAATTTATAGTGGGCATCTGCTACTGCTAGTAGGACGATACTGTGATGGCCTTTATAATTGTAGTAGTATGACCCAGCACTTCTTGGTGGTTTAAAATTGATGTGTTTACCATCCAATGCCCCCAAACAATTTGGAAAGTTCCAAATGTTATGGAAGTCATCTGCAATTTTCAACCATGCATCTCTGGTCATAGGTACCTAAAATAATAACGAAAATTTTGAATAAATTTTATTCACTAGTACTTATTTCACTACTTTCAAAGAAAATTACCTGTAGAAATTCATCTTTTAAGTTATTGTAAATTGCTCTACAAACTTCAGGAACAATAAGTCTTATTGTCGATTCGTGTATTCTAGTCGAATACATAAGTGACCGATATGTTTCTCCTGTTGCCAAAAATCTAAGAGTAACAGCTAATCTAAAAAATAAATATATATCAAGTTACAAACTATAAAAACCAGTATATCGAGTAAGTGCATACCTTTTTTCTGGAGAAATGGCTTGTCGCATAACGGTGTCAACTTTGGCTATGTCCTTCCTAATTTTGTTTAAAACGAAGTTAAATTGATCATTCGTCATTCGCAGGAAATTTTTATATGCGTTTGGATCTTCATTCAATAATTCATTTTCTAACATATTTAATGTCCCTCTGCCACTTTCCCTTCTACCTATCCATGGCTTCATCCAAGTTAACCGATTTTTAATTCGTTTTTTGTTTAAAACTTTTCGGACAACACAAGCTATACCAATAATTGTTAAGCATTTTGCAATTCTACTTGAAACATCCATTTTACAAGTAACATAGGTTAGGTGTAACATACCAAATTGTCAACATACGGAAATAGACGTAGTGCGCATCAATTTGAGCAGATTCAAATAGATAAATATTGGATGGTGTACTACATCAATTTTACATACGATTTTTCTAAACTATATTTGCAATACAATAATTATCGTACGATAAATCGTACGAGATTCAAAACGAGAAATCGCATCATGTATTACAGGCTTTAGAATTTACTTTCATTGCTTGTAATCATAATATGTATATTTCAATAATTATAATATAAATACAAATATCTTTTTACAAATATTTGTTTGTTTTGAATATAACCTCAAATTCGAATGTCTAATGTCAGTTGAATTATAGTGGGCAGTGATTTCCAACCTATCTTAAAATTATTTCCATGGGTCTAGACATTTTTTTTTCGATCCTATTGTATTAGGCATAAAATACAAAAAAAATATATATAATAAAATAGAAAACAACATACATTCCAAGCAAAAAAACACAAGAAAAGATCATTGCAACAAATTCAATTTTTTGTGAGAAACTCACCAATCCTGGATAGTTAATGGTTCTACGGAACGAACACATCTAAAAATACATTTAATTTTTAACTATAACAACTGAAAAATCTAATTAATAAATACCTAGAAAAGAGAGGAGTAAACCAATTGTTGTTTTTCGTTAATGCAGGGTTGATGCAAAAGTTCTTCCCGTTTTTTGACAAAAATTGAAGAAACATTTTTTTTATTAAAAGGTACATTTAATCAATATAGTATGTGCGGTTCTGTTCGATGACCTTTTTCCATCTCTTCGGTAGCTGCATAATCCCGTGCATAATCAAGTTCTGAGCTTTCTGGCTAAAGGACTGATTCGGGTGATTTTGCAAGTCTTCCAGTGAAGTAAAGGTCTTACCATCTAAGCTGTTTTGCAGCGATTTAAATAAATTGTAGTCGGAGTGTGCAAGGTCGGAAGTGTATGGTGGATGAACCAAAACATCCCAGCCAAGCTGTAAAAGTTTCTGTATGGTAGCCAAAGACACGTGTGTTGTCTAGCATTATCCTGATGGAACGCAATGCCCTTTCTGTCGGCTAATTCAGGCCGCTTCTGGTCGGTTGCTCGCTTTAATTCACTCACTTGTAAAGAGTATTTTTCCGAATTAATGGTCTGGTTTTCAGATAACAGCTCATAATAAACGATTTCCTTCCGATCCCACCAAATGCATGGCATAACCTTCTTCAGATGTAAACTGGCTTTGGCGCTGGTTGTAGGGGCATCTCCACGCTTAACATTATTATAAATAATCCATTTTTCATCCCCTGTAATCTTAACCCGCCTTAAAAATTGATCGATTTCGTTGCGCTTCAAGAGAGACTTGCAAGCAGAAACTCGCTTAGCAAATTTTTCTCCTTTAACTCATGTTGCATCCATACATCGACCTTACCAACCATTCAAAGTTGGCATAATCGCCTTGAAACTGTTGACTGGTTGATTCCAAGAATGTCTCCGATCTCTCGAATTGTTCTGTGCCGATCACTTTCAATTAGCGCCAATATTTCGTCGTTATCAGTCTTAGCCAGTCTGTCGTGGTGCTTCGCTAAGATTAAAATGATTTTTAGGATTTTTTTAAAACCACTTACGGCACGTGAAATCGTCAACGACACCGTACACAACACAATATATTTTGTCTGCGAAACATTCTTGTCTTTTCGGAAATAAAAAAAAGCATAATATGTCGAAAATGCTACTTATTTTCTGTTATTATTAATGCTTAACAAAATTTAAAAAACAACCAAATTACCAATTTTTTTTTCCGATGCACTCACTGAAATGTTTTCTATCAAATGATTTAACACGTGTAAAGTCCAGAACACTTCGGTTTTGCATTGCAATGCCATCTACCGCTAAAAACGAGACGAACTTTTACATCAACCCAGTAAAAGACAGGATAAACGCTATTCATTCGAAAAAAATTAAAACGTATAAGCTGTATACTTTCCAATACATGCCAGATCTTTCGAAATATTTTGTGTAATTTTTGTGCTGAGAAAGCTATTAGGAGTATTTTTATCCGAGCAAATTTAACGTACGTACGTCCCTGTACGGTTGCATATGTGGCGCATATCCATTCAGATATGCATATAAATGTAATGAATGCTGTTAGAGGATCGTCTATGAGCGTACATGCGATGTCCACTAAATCAAGCAGCGTCCATTCGCTGTGACAGTCTGATGGATTTATACGTGGAGCTCACGTGTTTTACGGCCGTGTTACACTTAGCGTTTAGCGCTTGGAGACCTGCCGGCCCAGGCACGACCACTTAACTCCTACTACACAACGAGCCACCACGAACATTCGGACAGAAATGCAACTGCAATCAAAATACATTAGACAATACACTTTATACAACTATTTTAAATTTACAACAGAAACAAACTGCTACTTAAAACAGAAAACTACTTTGCTAATGTACAGGTAGAATCAGAAGTCGCGCACCGTAGGGATATAACAAGTAAACAGAACCGAGAGTACCGGGTGTTCCTTGTAATCGGGAATAAATTGGAATCTCAAAACTACAAGAGCTGCGACATCGGTTAAATTAGGCCAAATTATCAATATAACTAGTGCATTTGAATTACACTTCATTTGTTTTGATAAAATGTATAGCAAACTTGCGAAAAACCTAAAATACACCAAATTTTATTTTGCCATATAATGTCTCTATTGAAAATCATGCAAAATTCTAAATAACACTTTCTTTAGACAACTTTTTGATTACTTTCTATTTCAATATTTTTTCACTGACCATTTTTCAGATATTAGTATTAACCAATGATGTTATATAACATAGAGACGCAGATAACTTGTTACGAAGACAATACCTTGTAAAGGAAAGAAGGTTGCCCCTTTAGGTAGTGCGGGTTCTTTACTCCAACGTTTTGCCGCCTAGAATTGCAAGTAAAATATTTATTTTTTGATACTGAAAACTGCAAATATTAATAGAAATAAAATACATTTCATAAATAATATTGATTTAAGAGTTGCTATGGCTCCGTGGTAAGACGGTTGTCTATGGAGCACAGGAGCGCGGGTTACACTATTTTTTTTTTAATCCGTGTGGTTGGCGGGAAAAGTCTGACAGTCTCAGGGAATTTGCGTCTGGATGTTGTGGCAGCACTGTAAAATTTCAATGCGCGTGCGTCGATCGATCCGGCAGTCAGACTCCAGCCACTATGAAGACTCCACTTGCTCCTACCGCCGATTGTGAAGTTCGTGGTGTTATTCGTTTTTTGACGGCAAAAAATTAAAATTCTACTAAAATTCATCGCGAGTTGTGTAGTGTTTATGGTGAAGTTGTTATGTCAGGGCCAATGGTTTTCCGTAGTCGTATTCTGCACTCCCAGCAATGTAAAAAAGCAAAGGAGACTTTTTTGGTTTCAGTGGCGTTTATATATCTTGTTTTCAAACCGAGTGGTCAACGAAATGGAGCTAAAAATATATGACGTAAATTCCTTGGTCATATAAGTTGGCCCTGGTCTTATTATTCGGTTCAGACGACTCCAGACGAGTGCAGTAAATACAAGTTAGGAAAAATGACTCATATGATAACACCAGCGAGGTGGCAACCCAGTTACGATCTGCTGTTAACATCAATCAAAATACTGCTAGCATAGGTAAAGATAATGAGATTGCAGGAGGTTCTACAAAAAATTCACCCTATACGGCTTACAATTTGTATAAGACGCTAGCCACTTCTCATCTACATGACACGAAATCTGGAACGGATTTTGTCCAAGGAAACAAAGCTCCAGGACATTAGCAGAGGGCCCCCTTGTCCGACTGTCTAATTATATAATATCTCCCAAAAGATAAGGTTCTTGAACACATTGATCAACCAACCTGGTCACGGCAAGAGGCCAACGTTCTGCAAAATCTCTCAGCGAGATAGTAACTCTAACGCTGACTTTGGATGGCACGTCGTAGATCACATATTTCACGTTAAATTCTATTTACTTAACAAAAAGAATTACTGAACAAATCACTGAATGCACCCGGTCAAAATTTCAAACAGATTGTAAATGATAAAAATCAATTAAAATGCACTAAACATACTACGGTCGGCGCTAGTATTTGCGGGGCCATGTGCGAACAAAGCAAAAAAAGTCTCCACATGCCAGGTGAGGAGCAAAAAAAAAAAATCCTCATCTCCATGCGCGGGGCCTGTTGTTGACCGCGAGGCCTCCTGTTCAGATTCAAGTGAGGAGCAAAAAAAAGGTCCTCATTTCCATGCCCGGGGCCTCCTGTTCAGATCCAAGTGAGGAGCAAAAAAAAAGGTCCTCATCTCCATGCGCGGGGCCTGCTGTTCAGATCCAAGTGAGGAGCAAAAAAAAAGGCCCTCATCTCCATGCGCGGGGCCTGCTGTTCAGATCCAAGTGAGGAGCAAAAGAAAAGGTCCTCATCTCTATGCGCGGGGCCTATTGTTGAACCGCGGGGCCTGCTGTTGACCGCGGGGCCATGTGCCGCTGCCCATGCCTCGCGCCGGCCCTGAAACATACCGAACGCCCTGTGAATCACATTGTGTGCCAGCTAAGAACACGAGATGGCGCTGAGAGTTGATCTTCGTGAGCGCTACGCGCAAACGTTCTTTAAATTGTGGATGACCCTCGCCTAAGCATAAATCTGTTTCAGTTGAATGGCGGTGTCCTAAGTAACTACAGCATAGAATGAAAACAAAGTCAATCCTGATCCTGTCGAGGATGTATTTTTTTTTTTTTTTTTTTTTGTCTAAATTGAATAATATCCTGGTCTGTTTCGTTGCACTGTTGTTGCTTACTATCATCTATATGCAAATGTACGGGCGGCTGGTGCAAATGCATGTCGAATAAAAAAATATTGGCCTTATTTAAATACGGTGCTCCGGCGCGTTATTTACACCAAGACACGCGATTTATGCGAGGATAAAATTGAAATATTGCCGTCATTAAGTTGCATTTGACGTGGCAGAGGTGAAAGAAGGGTGTAAGGGGTATGGGGGTAAGGGTTGTAGTGAGTTTTATATGGTCGGGCGCTGGCAAAACGTTAAGTTATTACTTCTGGGAACAGGTATGGTGAAGATATGGGGATCTATAGTTGAGATATACTTGACCCTAACTTATCAGGGAATTACTTGATTTTACCTGATGAAAATTTTATTAAGGGGATTTTATATTGCTTACCTAAAATATCAATTTTTAGTTTTTATTAAAATTTTATAAAAGAAAAACGAGATAAAACCTTATACAGGTGTTTCAAATTCATTGAACGTGCTACTTAACTTAACTTTTTTGTTTGTCGCATGTGTAGCATTAAATGTGGGCACGATAACATTGTTAATATTCGCAGGAGAAGAACTATATCGCACTTTTTTCAAAAATGTTTAGTTATTAAATATACCAGGTTATTACCCGTCTACAATGACGAGTTTATAATATAAAAATTTCAATAGTTTGTAAGTGTATTTGGTTTTATTTTTTAACGTATCTTAATTTCGTCGCTGGTCAGCGAATCACGGGACAGGATATCAGCAGTAAACCAATCATGGGCAAGGGTGTCACCTGTCAGTCAATCAAGAGACAAGGCGTCCCAGTTTGCCAATCACAAGAACCTTAGGAAAAATTGACGTCACAATGTTACCGACACTACATACAGACACTTGCTAATTATATAGTTAGATTATTTATTTATAAACTTTTTAAGAGGGGAAAACTATTCATTTTTACTCAGTACATTACATTTATATTGTTAAAACTAAAAATAATTTGAGACGTTACTTTATGCCTACGAAACCCTAGACATTTATGTATGTAATTATATTCGTAGATTCTTAGAGAATAAATCTGCAGAATATTTTCATATGGATGAAAGGATATAGAAGTGTCTAGCGTTTCTTGTTTCTGCCTACAAAACTCTAGACATTTCTATACACATTTCTTTTTAGTACACACCGTTGACCTGTTACGTAACAGGTTGAGCTCATTACATAACAGGTTCAAGCAGCAATGGTCGACCGTTGCTAAGCAACGTAATAAATAGAATGGACCACATTTAAAATAAATAATATAGTTAATGTTGTCGAATTTTGCAAATATATTTTTTGATAAAGTTGATCTTGGTCAGTCAGTTAATCAGTCAGTCAGTATTATTAATTTAACTGAATTCACATTCCGTATGACACGTACATGACCGTTGCTAGGCTACGTAATAAATATGTTGAAAGCAACTGTCAAATTATTGTTAGTTTTTAACCACTGAATAAAAATTAAATAAGTCATTAAGTTATAGTCGTGGAAAAAGCATAGTATGACTCTTTCATAGAATACTCATTTCTTACTTGTATGAATTGCACTTGCCTGCGGCTCGTGGCGCAACCTTCACACTTATGGGAAAAGACCATAATTCGATGCTCGTTGCATAATATACTATTTTGTTTTTTATAGGTGTGCAATAATGAGTACTTTGCCGTTCTTGTACGGAAAACATCAATTTATCCAGACTTGTAAACACAAATTCAACATTTCCTAACTCGAAGGGATATTGTAATCATATTTTTTTATAACCAAACAATGGTAGAAAAATATATATTTTTAATAGAAAAATTACACTTCCTCAAAAATTACTTAACGGGCCTTATTCGTTCCGCAGGTCGTAGATTTATTGTGTTTTGCAATCTCGTTACTTTGATATTGCTGTTCTAAGTTAGGCTTCTTCCCCACTATACTATTGTACCGTTTGAGTTCTAATGGCGAATCGTTTGTTTTTGTGTGGCAGTAAACTTATCTAAACCAAGACAGATGTCCACAAAAACCAAGTTCTTAATTAACCCCAAATAAAAATCAGAACAAATCCTCTTTCTCTGATACTGTATTTAGCTCCATCAACTCTCAATAACCACACCTCTTCCATGTCTGTCCATTCCGTACAGTTAAACACACAAATCGTCCACCCTCCAACTCCTTCCACCATCATCGAATATAGGAAATAACTGTTAAAGTATGTCGCGGATAGGTCCGAACGTTATATGACAGGACAACACCGTCTCCATGACTACCATGTATAGTGCATACCATCAAATTAAGGTTTTGCCACAGTACACAACAAAACACTACGGCCAGGAATAAAAGCGACATCGACAGGATCGGATTACAATTGTTTAAAGCCCATTGGATTTTTGGTTATATCCGGCTAATCTGTGGTCTGATACACTTAGCTAATAATCCCGGATATAACAGATTATAAATCACAAATAAAACTGGTTAGCCCTTCCAACAAAAATAAAAATTAAATTATTCTGGAATACGATTTTATAATTTTGAATGGATCTAGAAACTAGCGCGGTAAATTCAAGGCAATCAATAAGTTTCCAAACCCCGCTGATGCCTAGGATAACAAGGGTAAATTTTCTGTATCTAGACGTCCAGAACTATATAAGTATAGTGCCGGAGGTCCCTTTTATACCTCTACAACACACTCTATAAACATGGCCGGATTTACTATTAAGCTAAACAAGCTCTAGCTTAGGGCCTCTTTGGAAGGGTTCAATACCAAATAAAGATATGATCTTAAATAAAAATTTAATACAAAAAGGGCCTTCTTAAAATTTTCAGCTTGGGGCCTTTGTCTTAATAAGTCCGGCCCTGTCAGTAAACATACATTGACTACCTAAAAGTAAAATGTCTAAATGTAAAGTATAAACTAAACGAGTCCAAATTCGTGTGTTTTTTTGTTAGTCAGGTTTCTCAAGATTTTTCTTGACGACTTTTTTTCTTGTTAACTATATTTCTAGAAATCTTTTTTGTCATTAACAGGTATTGCGGGTATAGATACAATGGCTCGCCAAGACAATATGCTTTAAATATTTGGGCTGCAATTAAAATTTGGGAATCTCTGAATTGGAACTAGACCGTCCGATAAAAGCTAGGTTACGTCGACCAAAATCGATATGGAAACTTGAAATTGTTCTTCGGGAAGAATGAATTAGAAAACTGTTCTTCAAAATTTAGTGGAAGTTCCAGAGTGAAATGTATTGAAGCACGAAATAAATCATAAAACAATAATTGTAGAACTGTTGATACATATTGCTCAGAAACTTGGGTGTTAAATATAGATAAAGATTAAATCTGAGGATGCCGATCGGCGTAGCGTAGTGGTAACACATGTGCTCTGCGTTACTAAGATCTCGGGTTCGAATACCGTTCAGGTATGGAATTTTCAAAAATAAGAACTGTCCTGGCTATTTGCCGAATTAGCAAATGCCAATAAAATAATAATAATAAAATCTAGAGATAAGCGTTTTTAGAAGATCTGTTGAATATTTCACCTAGATGACATTAGAAATGAAGAATTACGTGCCAGAGATTTGAACACAATGGATACACGTAAACAAGGGAGACAAGAAAACTAGATGATATATAGGGACAGAATGGACTGGTATGATAGAAACATCGACAACTGTAGAACATTCGATTATACATATTTTTGTTTTAAAACATTGCCTCAAATGAATGTTTAAAATTGTCGTTTTTTGAAATTCTGCGTTCCGTACCTGTGTCATTGATACGTTGTATCGACGAAAAGTGGCAGTAATCAACATGAGCTGTACCTCTCTGCTTGTCCGGGAGTTCTGACGTTAATTGGCATAATTGATTCCGGTGGCTGGACTCATTGAAACGACATAACATATGTGCATCGATAACTGTACCATGGAAAAGTATTTGTTTGTTAAACAATGGCAATGCGTGCGCAATACCCGCCTTCCCTATATACCCACTTCATCCAACCTCCAACCCCTAACAAACTTGTAATAAAATGCCGAGTTTTACTATCTAGCGACGTGTGAATAACCGACAATGTCAACCAATCATTGCCTGCATATTGCCATGGGACATATTTTAATAGACTTTTTCATTTGGGAAAGAACGTATTCTATTTTTTCTGTATTAAAACAGTGGTTTTTTGAAAGGCGTTTATGATACGTTTGATGGAGATTTAAAAAACGCAATTTCATTACGATTCAAAACAATACACAAAAATACAATATACAACCGTAAATTAATATTCTACAGTAGTGTTACAATAGAAGAACTATCACATTTTCTGTGTGAGAATAAAACTGTTTTGTGGATACTAGACCATGATGATACTAAAGGAAATGAAGCTACTAATGTATAAGCTGGCTAAAACTTTACAGTTTTCATTTCAAATAGTCCCTGTAATAAATACCAAACTGTAAATATTTTTATATTTATTTATTTATTTATCGTATGACTGCATTAACATTACATGCCAATATACAAAATAATTACAATTCTATATCAAAGTTATTGACGTACTTAGTGCATTCTGGTGTATGTACCACAAAAGTCACTGAGTCGACACAATATTTTCTGTAAGTATATTCGCTCGTAAAATGTACGATTGTTTGCCATTCTGCACTGCAGTCACATCTGGGGGAAGAGATTTGATTCAGTTTATAAAGTGAGATTCCTGTTCTGATTAGATTCAAATTTAAGGTTTAATAAGTCCAAGTTTTACATTGTAGATCAAAGACACGATTAGAATATTTGTCTTGCGAATAACTAATATTTTTATATAAATGTGGATTTTGGACCTAGCAATTATTTTAAGAATATACTGTCGGCCTCAGCCTCGCCAGCGACACAAATGCGAGTTTATTCAAGAACATTTATCATAACATCTACAGAAATTCCGAATGATACCTTAAATGATGCTGCTCGAATATTGTTATTTAGTTATTCAATCGATGATGATTTCTTGGCATAGACCATAGTTTCCCCAAACTTTTTTGCCCCGTAGACCACTTGCCATTTTTTTTATTTTCCATAGACTCCTCTGCTTGTCTAATATTGAATTTTCCTAAACTTACTAACTTCAATTGCGTTTTTGGCAGCTGACACAGTGCTGCTCACTTTGATAGGGGTTTTTGTAGAGAAAACTACTTTAATGATACGGTTTATATATTTACATTATTTACACTAGACTTACAATTAATTACGTTGATACAGCTAAGTCCAAATGAAACACGTTCATACACACTAGACATACCTCAAACACTAATTTAACCATTGAACCAAATAACCAATTGTCTCTCCCATGTTTCTGAATCTTGTCTCTTCATATCTCTAGATGGGCACTTCACTTAAGTTCATACGGAATTACTTGTTACGCGACCAAACACTCTAAATATCTCTAACCCGTGATGAACAAACTCTACTCCCCTAAATACGTCTTAACCCCATGACTCTTAAAACCCAACTCTAAAACATTGTCTTAACCTTACGACGGCTTAAACTCAACTTTTTTAATATCTAAAGTTATGACGGTTTAAAATCAACTACCCTGATGACTGCCCTGAACGGCTTACATTGACCAACCGTTAAATATCTTTCACACCCTCTTGAACTGTCCATCTTAAAAAAACACATACCCAATTTATTAGTGATAACTCCGATAAGTAACCAAACTAATATTTATATTTCAGACAAAGATTCATTATTATTTATGTGCATACGGTTGGCATATATTTTTGACACATTAGTTATCTGTTAAGAATTAACGATTTTCATGTTAAGTTTACAAAAGTCTTAAGTTACAATAATAAACAAGTCTACCCTTATCTTAAATGCCCTTTCTAAGAAATAGATTATTTTTTATCATTTAACATTTTTTAATATTTCACTCTAATTGGATGATTATACTGAATTTATTTATGAAATTTTATTTCTGAAATAATACCAAAATTCTCCCTTACATACATTCTGTATATGAACTGTGTCAACCACAAATAGCCGTCGTAGCTGTACGCCAAAAATTAGTTACTAAGGGTGAATATCACACATTATTTTAGTAGAGTGGCCTCCAGACATCCGTCTACTATAGCTTACATAATTTTTGCGTGGTTTTTATTAGGTTATAAAAAATTTTTTCATACGATCGTTAATAATTGCTATTCTTGGTCGTTCTTTTGAGCCATTTACTTTATCTGTTATTCCGATCATGCGTTGCTCAGGTAAACGGTAGGTAAAGTGTAAAGTTTCTATCAAAGTTCGTAGTTTCGTCACACTTTCCAAAGATATGAAACGAAGGTAATTTAGACAAGGAGTTCCCGGGATCCTTTGTGAACAAGTGACGAACTAACCGGGACTCGTATTGCGAGCTCCACTCCAGCAAGGATACAACGTTCATCTCAGGCAGCGCATACTACCAACTTCCACTAATACCAACTTGTTACCAGATTCAAGACTCTTACATGTTGTGTAAGTACATGAAAATTTCAAAAATTAAATTCGAGACAAGATTACTGCATACGGTTTAACAGTTTTCCATTATCAGTTTATAATGGTCTACAGGATGAGTTTTAAAGATTTATATTACGTAACGTGACATGACATAACATTGTGTACCAGCTTGTGAAATTGTAATGTAAATTACACGACGCTAACGAAACACTATGGCCATCTAAATGAAAAAAATTAAAGTTACACTATTTGAAATTTATGATTTATAAAATCATTAAATATGTTAAGGCTTCCAAATTAAGCTCTAAATGGTTTTAATTTTTTTTTTTTTTTTTAGTTTTAAATTATTTTACTTATATGTACCCTGGAAAACCATAGAAGCGTTGTGTGTAACAAATTAATGGGCGGTTTTAATGTACTAGGTTTTAATATTTTTAAGTTTCACGATTTTATGCATATTGCATATATTTAAATTAGTTAAAATTATTAATTTGGACCAATTACAAGCTTGGAAGAAAATGTTAATTTTGACACTTAAGTTTTGAATATTTTGTGATTATGAAGAGATGTGTCTGCGGAATTGTTGTCTTTACAACTTTGACTATAGTTTTAAAAATTACAAATAGACTTAGACAATAACAGTGGAGAGGACCACGATTTTATTATCTGGTGTAGAAAGTGAGGTTATACATCTTAATTTCTGCTTCATTTCTACTAATTTAATTGGTAAATCGGACATATCTGAACACTGATTTGTGTTTTAAAAATATTAAAAAATGTAAAAATATAAAAAATAATAATAATAACTAGATCGATACTGGATCTGGCGTAATTTCCGCGTCTGCATATCGCCAGGGTTTGGGGTGCAGCCGTGTGTATTTAGCTCCACTAGTCTCCTAGTATGACGTGGCTCAAAACATTGCTGAAGTTTGGGATTAGTGGACCTTTTTCAAGACCTGACAAATCCCAAAATAATATTAATAATAATAATAAGGGCATTTAGATGTAGTAATTGATACCCAATGCCAATTGAACTGCTCATGGCAAAAGTAGTACAAGTGATATTTTCATACATTTTACGGTTTTGTATACCTAAAAATTGGTGCGTACAAAAAATTTGTTTTTTTGGTCATACCTGACCAGAAAAACACTTATAATGTCAGTCATGTGTCTGTCTGTCTGTTCGGTAGAAATTGTGGTCAAGCGGCTGAACACTGTAAATTGGCATGTTTGTACAATTTGACCCACATATAAAAAAATTATAGGTTTGGAAAAACATAGCGGGAAAATTAATATTTTTATGAAAATTTTGCCAAGTATATGTCAAAAAACTTTTGTTCTCCACCTTATTTCCCAGAGGGGTTGGTCTAAAAATCTGAAAAAAATCTCAGTAATGTACATTGATGAGAACCGTAATAGTTAATAGAAATTTTGAATCAGGTTATTATTTCGAAAACAAATGTTTTTTGTTAAGTTGAAAAAATGTTATATTAAAAAAAAATTGTTGTGTGGTATCAACTTAAGCTCTTAAGACGTAGATTAAGAAACCTGTTGTTTTTCAAAATATCTTTTTTTAATACGATTTTAGCCGAAAAATTGCTAAGAAAACACTTGTCCCGCACCTTATAACTCAACCCCCCTGAGTTTGATCTACGTTCCCTACCCTAACCTAACCTAACCTAACCTAGATATCTGAAAATAATATGAGTAATATACATTATAGTCTATCTCCGAAAGGCTGATAGTAATAAAATTTATTATTTGTAAAAAATTATTGTTTTATCACACAGAAGCGGCAAAACAAAAGCGACAGAATATGAATAGTTCGAAACGAAATATTGTTAAAAACAACCGAGTGTGCCGCACATATTATATGGGAATACGAACCAGGGTTAAACACAATAGACCATAAAAATTTGACCCTAAAATTTTGAGGAAAAATATGGTCACAGGAGTGTGTTTAATGATATGATAAATATGGTCACAGGCGTGCGTTTAATAAAATGAT
This sequence comes from Liopterus haemorrhoidalis, assembly GCA_963971575.1. Classification (NCBI taxonomy): domain Eukaryota; kingdom Metazoa; phylum Arthropoda; class Insecta; order Coleoptera; family Dytiscidae; genus Liopterus; species Liopterus haemorrhoidalis. Next base: position 21,564,929 of record OZ020613.1, on the reverse strand, counting down.
AAATAGTAATATAGAAATACACAAAACCAATTTAAACGTGTTTAAAATGTGCACGCCACTGGTAACTGCCTGACAAAATGATTTATTACTATCAGCTTTTCTGAGATAGAGTATAATATGAACCAGAATAGTACCACAGGAATTTTTGATTTGATAATTATTCGAAAAGTTACCGAATTTTTTGCAACACCGTGCTGTCGTAATATGCATCTGGCTGACTGGAGAACTGAATAACTATAGTTGGGTTTTGATGCGAGCATATCTCAAGGACGGTTGTGGGGTCTCTTAATGGAGGCACGTAGATGAAAAAAGTTTTATCAACAACAACCTTTTCCCAAAAAGCTTTTTTCACTCAATTCAGTCAGTATTATACGCTCGTAAAATTTCTGCTTACTTTTTTAACACCCTGTATATATAAAATTAAACCTTTAGTAAAGTGAATATCCTCCATGATTTGGAGTTGGTAAACCGCATGTCTACACATCTGTCGTCCAGTCCCAGAGCATTTAGCGACGGCCCAAGTCATTTCAATAATGCAACAACGGCCTGAGTTCTAGACTACGGTAACTTGGATTCCCGGATCACGCTGGGGTCCAGTACAGTCGTTTCTTTACAGCACCATCGCTTCAACAATTTCATACACCATAAATCATAAAAAAAAGTATTAAAATAGAAACTAAAACATGATGAATTTGAATGGTGACAATTAGGGCCGATAACTGAAAGTTTTAGTTAACTATAACCAAATAGTTAGAAAATGGTTGCTATGGTTACTTATGGGATTGTTATATTGTAACCGAGTTTGATTGTGCGATATTCTGGTTTGCACCAACGTGTTCAGAAATTATTTCTGATAATTTCTGTTTCACAAATGAATTTAAAAACTATTAATTTTGCATCTTCTGTTGAATAGTAGTATTTATTTTAAAAGCATTTACCAAGAAACCTATTTACTTTACATCACACCGATATCTGTTCCTACCAGCGACATCAAATCCAACTTATGGCAAGATATAAAAGAAAACTGGAAACGACAATGGCATAGTCTAACGAACAATAATCTTCGCCATATAAGAGAAGACACCAAACCCTCCAGTAGGCAACGGAAAAGAACAGAGTTCTTACAAGACTCAGAATTGGCCACACTTTCATTACACGCCAACATTTAATGAAAAGAAAATAGGTGGAAAATTGTGACAACTGCAATAAAACTGTAACCGTAGAACATATAATCCTGGAGTGCCAACTATATGAAGAATTCAGACGGAAGCATAAAATACCAGACAACCTGAAAGAAACTCTAAGCCCAGAAAATTTTATTAGACTACCTCAAAGAAGCAGATCTGTTCCGCAAAATTTAATTCCCAAATATTCTATTATTTCTAAATTATTTAACTTAAATGTCTTATCATAAAATCGTAAATATGCCTCATTGTAAATAATGTCAACATCCATCTTCGTAAATCAATGTAAATTACTGTAAATGTACCGGGGTGCTAATAACCACAACAGTTGAAGCGCCCCGAAAATATATCCTAAAAAAAAAAAGGAAACTATTTCGTAATATTTGTCATTTCGCAATAACTATGAAAAATAGTATTTTATTTATCAATCATATAATAGAGGCTACATTGCACGCAGATGAAGTTTACCACCCGATCCGTAGATGAGGGTTATATAGCCACTATATGGTATATTACAATATATGCTAGTCAAATACTATATTTTATCAACAACTATATAGTTTAATCATTAGAAAAATAGTTAATTTAATTTAAATATACAGAAATTATGTGCGTCAATTATAAAATTTCAGAACTAACCTCATCAAAATGGCTACCGAACCATTAGCTGATTAAAACCTACAACAATGTTTATAATACTATTGTTTATTTATTCTAACTTATAAATATGATTCTAGTTATAAGGATGGACTTTTTGCGCCGCAAATAGCCATTGTTTCTGAGCGCCAAACATTTTAACTAACTTACTCAAAAAGAAAAAACATGCCGTACATAAAACGTTAAAATTTTTAAACAGAAAGGTTTGCGACAATAAGTCTTCTGCATTTTCTAAAAATGCAGTTGTCCCCTTTTGCTGGAATGCTCTTCATCTGCAAATAAAATTTACCCGAATTCGGCTCGTTTAATTCGGCAGCTTAATCCCCTAGGAGGAACCGATTGGGGCAGTAAAACTTGTTTTCTGATATGTTGGGTCATATTATACCAATAAAAAATCTATAAACGTCGAAAATTCAGTTGCTGATCGAATATATATTTGTGACACCATTCTATGTAAACTCTGAATAACATTTTAAACTATTCTTACCAACGTACGTTCGTAATTTTTATCTTCTTTTGTTATATTCACGTAAACGTATGTGTGTTTATATGTACTACTCCCTCCGTGGTAGATGGAAAAGCGACTGGAACTAAGCGATTTTCTTTCAGCCTCCGAATAAATGACGTCGTTTAATTTTTATAATCTATTCGGTTGAACCATATGCTGTCATCGCCCAACTAAATTCTCCTGAAGTATATTTTCTATTCCTGTTGTTTAACCTCTTATAAAGACGTTTTTAATATTGATGTGACATGAGATGAGGCTTACGAAAGGAAGTTATGTACCGTTTAGCGATTGTCCTGACAGCCATATTGCAATTAATCTGCTGTTATCGCGACTCTGGCATACTCGTCCTTTTGTTCATGTATTACAATGTGTACTGGCCCAATCAGCTATACTGTAAGGTAAGCAGCTTATATGGTCACAGCAGTACAGAAGCTATTAGCACTCTACATTGTCCTTCAACTCCACGGGAAATATAACAACGAAAATATATGGTATAAATCCTTATATTTAATACTTTTATATTGTTTAGTCTTATGCCACAATGTGCGTTTCTACTACTGCACTCATCAGTCACTGCTGAATTTAATTGAATTATATTTATTCATACAGAATTGCTTTGCTTAAATTTTACTTGGTATGTACTAATTATTAAGCAAGTCTGTGGCCGCAAGTGTTAAATAGTTTGTACCTGCTTTATAACCGCTAAGTAAGGGAATGGACTTGAGTTCAACTCCTGCCTATGTCAAATAATTTATATAAAGAATATTTCTACAAATTACAGGTTCTGTAGGTGTCTTTCTGTGTACACTAAAAAATGAACGTAAAAATGACCATATTACTCCTGAATCTACATTGATTGAAAATATGGAACTTGATGTCATGAAACTTGGATACACGAGGCCTAGGCTCATCTCGGGCTCTTACGCCAATGATGCTAAAATACTAGTTATTAATATGAGAAATATTGTGACGTGGTTTGAAGGGAAACAACTCCTAGTTTTATCAATACTTTTATTATAAGTTATAATGACAATATTTGATGAAATGTTCAATGGGAAAGTCTCCCGTATATCCCGTGCTGGCCGGGCTTGTCTTGAACCTGCCTCCTGACGGGGTTGCCCTTCAGGGAGTCGAGGAGCCTGGTGAATTATTGGTCTACTCGGAAAGTAGTCGTATATGGAGTCAGAATGTCGTAGAGGAGTTGAATAGGTTCTTCTGCCTAGCTTCCGTTAGACATCATTTTAATTCCGCTACTCATTCGTCATGACAACCATTACCTAATTAAGTAAGGTAGCGAGATTCCATCAGATGTGTGGAAGGATCCACAGCTTCATTGGCAAGAAGACCCGCTGAGAAACTCATATCAAATTTTACAAGACAATGGCTATTATACAGTAGTAAAATTAGGACCCTACCAAAAAGGGACACAAGCAACATCCAGTTGGCAGAAATATTGTTTCTACTAGTGCTGTCAGAAATCGATCTTGACGGAACCGGAACCGGTTCCAAAAAAAAAACCGGTTCCGGGTTTACCCGGTTACCCGGTTTCGGAACCGGGTATCCGAAACCGGGTATCCGGAACCGGGTATCCGAAACCGGGTACTCGGAACCGGGTATCCGGAACCGGGTATCCGGAACCGGGTATCCGGAACCGGGTATCCGGAACCGGGTATCCGAAACCGGGTATCTGGAACCGGGTAATCGGAACCGGGTAATAGGAACCGGGTATCCGGAACCGGGTACCCGGAACCGGGTATCCGGAACCGTGTAATCGGAACCGGGTATTCGGGATTAGGTCCGGAACCGGGTTACTTCAAAATTACGTATCCGTTTTGCGCGAAATCCAGAACCGGATACCCGTTAAACATGTTTCGGTTTCCAGCATCATAACAATTACGGTTATTGTGATTGAGATACGTTAAGTAATACTTGCTGACGTGCATCTACTACGTACGTTTTTTGTTATATACATTTTCAATTTTGAATAGAAAAAAAAATGTAATCGTTACTTTATTTTAATTCTAAAAAACTTCTTTATAATATATATTTTTCATATAATATAACTATATCAATTATAATATATGTTGCGCCGAGTTTAATTTTCTCACACTAAAGGATCGTCGCACTTTGACTGACATGAAAATTTTGCATAAAATTCTTAATAATCTATTATCTTATGTTGAACTACAAAATTTAATCACTATTAATGTTCCAGTGTACAATACGCGATCTTCTTCGCTTCTTTGTATACCTTTTGCGAACACGAATTCTTACCAAAATTCTCCAATAGTCAGACTCTGTAGTACTTACAATAATAATTTCTCAGATGTTAACCCTTTACCGCATAGTGTGCCATATATGGCACATTCCGATTTTTATTTTTTATTTTACTTTTAAAACTGAATCAGAACGTTACTTCATGAATGTTCATATATGCCACATACACAGCAATGGAACCTGCAGTATCTCAAGTAATTGGCTGCAATTGATTTGAGGATATCAAGCGGAATTTGCACTTCAACGATAACTCTGAATTTATTGAGAAAAGACAACTAGAAAATATGACCTTTTCTTTCAAAAATTGGAGGGCGAGTGCTTTTAATCCCTAATGAAGAACACCTAGCAATTGACGTGCAAATAATACGGATTCATCTTCTTTTGTAACATAATGTAGAATCATAATGTTCCATGTATTGCACATACCCTAAATTGTTATTTTAATTATTATTTTTTCATAAAAATAATAATTAATATTTTAAATATAATTTCTTAATTAATTTTTCTATCAATAAGAACCAATTCCTAATGCTCATGAATTATTTCAGCCAAAAATAAAAATTCATGCAGTAAAGGGTTAACATTACCAATGTGTCTGTTAAAATGTTCAATAAATATTGTAAAAACAAAATTTGTCATCAATATTAATAATATGTATTGTAACAGTTTATTATATTTAACTATTTTTACATTCAACTAATTATTGTGTTTCATAGGCGATAGAGATGAAAAAAAGAAAAAAAATCCAAAATACTAATTAACACCAACTTAAGTCCTTTACAAAACCCGCTTTTAGAGATAATCCCAAGAACCTAATTATAAAAATTCCCCATTTCATAACCATTACCTACAATAATCGTAAATGTTCAAATACCCTAATTCACCCCCATTCACACCGAGTCTATGTCACGAAATGTACATCTAGTATAAAAATAAAATTTTGAAGGAAAGGTCTACTTTTTTCTTAATTTCAAACCCTTCAATTTCAACAATTTATATTTATACTAAATATCAAGTTTGAATCAGGGAACTCGGAATAGCGTATCTGAAACCGGGTATCCGGAACCGGGCATTCGGAACCGGGTATTCGAAACCTGGTAATCGGAACCGGGTATTCGAAACCGGGTATCTGGAACCGGGTATCCGAAACCGGGTATCCGAAAACGGGTATTCGAAACTGGGTATCTGGAACCGGGTATCCGAAACCGGGTATCCGAAACCGGGTATCCGGAACCGGGTATCCGAAAACGGGTATTCGAAACTGGGTATCTTGAACCGGGTATCCGAAACCGGGTATCCGAAACCGGGTATCCGAAACCGGGTATCCGAAACCGGGTATCCGGAACCGGGTATCCGGACCGGGTATTTGGAACCGGGTAATCGGAACCGGGTATCCGGGTATCCGGGTAACGCGAAAATTACAAACCCGGTTTTACCCGAAAACCGGAACCGGGTACCCGAAAAACCGGTTTCGGTTCCCAGCACTAGTTTCTACGGTTAGTTGAAGGATGCAGATGTCTCGATAAACTGACAAATAGGGTGATTTAAACAGACCTATAAGTTGCATTATATAATTGACCAGAGCTGAAATAATTGTATGCCGGTCGCTATGGCGTAGTGGTCAGCTCATTTGACTACCAACCATGGGGGCTCGGGTTCAAATCCCGGTTATGGCATGGAAATTTTCTCAAACAAAAATTGTCCTGGCTAATTGCCACAGTAGCAAAGGCCATTAAAAATTAAAAAAAAAAAAAAAAATAATTGTATAGTCCAACTGGAGAGAATGTACGAAGAAAGGTTCCCTAAATTAGCCTACAATCATAGACCCAAGAGAAGAAGATGTGTTAAAAGACCAAGAAAGAGATCGGGTGTTAGTTTCGGAACAGGCCTTAAGGCCTAATCCGTGAAGTTAATAATGCTGACATTTCTTTTATTCACGTATCACCAATCTCCTTTCAGGTAAGCTGGTATAAGATGATGATTCATTCCAAATAATTGATGTGAAGTGTGAATTTTCACACATTTCAGGGTTTTGCAGGTATTCAGTAACTGAATGATGATTATTTGGGATGCCAAAACAAATTTTATGTCAAAATATTTTTTTATGAATTTTAATTCGAATGCCTAATACCATTATTTAAGTTTCTAAATATGTGCAGTATTTTTTTTTACATAGCAAGGTTCATTAAGATTTTGAAAATTGCGCCTATGGCTTCTATTGGTTGCTTAAATCATTAGCCCCGCCCTCTGATTTCGTATACATCAAACTGAATTAAATTATAATTTCAACACTTCCCACTGGTTATTAAATTTACGCTTTTAAAAATTAAATGCAACATTTACCAAATATAACTAGAATTTTGACAAAATAATTTATGCAAAAGAAAACTGCAAAAAAAAACAAAAAAATTAAAATTGACCGGATTCGAACTCTAGTTTGCAAGTTAACTGTGTTTAGCAAATTAGAAAACCAATGACTAAACACACATCGCTATCAGCGCTGACGTCTGAACTTGGTTACATAGCGAATTACATATTTAACATATTTTGGTTAAAAACACAAAAAATGCATTATTTTCCGAAAACATAATCTGATCAAAAATTCCTGTTGTACTATTCCGGTTCACACCAATATACATTACTTAGAATTTTTTCACATTTTTAGTTTAAACCATCTGGGCTACAGGGTGTGGGACAAAAATTTTTTTGCACAATTTTGGCAAAAATCTCGTCAAAATAATTTATTTTGCAAAAATAAAATTTTGATCGTTAATCCACGTACTAAGGGCTTTCATTTGATACCCTACTCAGAATTTTAAAAAAATATATTTTTTTTTTTTCGTTGAGCACATATTAGTTTATATTTTTAGGGGGATATGTTTTTTAGATGTTTTAGTATTTTTCCTATGTGCGGGTCAAAAAGTTGTATAAGCATGCGAAATTTAAACTCTCTAGGTTTAGCCGTTTGGCTACAATTTTTACCGAACAGACAGACAGACGACAAAATGACGGTATAAGGGTTTTTTGGTCATACCTACAAAACCCTAAAAATCATGGTCAATTTGAAAACATTTTAAAGTTCTTGTGAAATGTGGTGGAAATTTGACTTTGCAGGCAACCGAAAAACTTTTTCGGTATTCGCAAATTACCGGAGCGTTGGGATAAGTGTGTATTAAAGCAAGGGTATTATTTTGAAAAACTAAATTTGTTTCATTAACTTTGTGTTGTTATTGTTGTTGCTGTATAAAAAGTCCAGGTCTAATCTGTACACCCTTCGTATGTATACAACCTGAGCATTATAACAAAATACGATTAATGTGAGACCAAAACTAAACTCGCTTTGTGTAAGTTGTCAGTTTCATAATCTGAAACTCCATTTTGTTTTCATTTCATCTGAAATAACCGAGATAATCTCTCTAATATCCTATATCTTGCAGCGATCTGGTTATAAAAATACTCCCAGTTGACGATTAATGTAGAGTGCATTAGCGGGGCGTCGGGACGCGATGTTCTGATTAAGCCGGCGTCTCCGGATATTGATATATCGGGGAGACTGGGGCTTTACCGCCGCCTCGCCAAGCTGTACATCACAACTAGCCGCACGCGTCCGCAGATAACGTTGCGAGATGCCACAAAAACAAATAAATCAACTCTAGGATTGGTCAAATCCGAAAGAAAATAGACGAATTTTTATTTTTTTATAAAGAAAAGTAAGAGCTATGCTTCGGGGGACGTTTGGATATGTGTTGAGGATGAAAGATGACGGAATAGAAAAATAGACTCAACATTCCTCGTTAGTGAAAATGCCTCATAAATACATATAGTGTGAACGAAAAAGGTTGGAATCACGAGACCCAATTTCTTAACGTTGTATACACAACCCACCATACGTAAGTTGCTACATATTTCTCTCCTTACGGTGCATTAGCGTACTACTGAATGTCATTATTTAGGTTAGGCCTAAATAATAGGTGTACAAGCAGCAATAATATATTGTGTAATTTTTCTTCAGGTCCTTTGGCTGCTGTTGTTAAGCTGAACTCTTCTTTTCTTCTTCATCCACTACACTCTTCCTCTTTCGTCATCCAATAACTGTTCTCTGTTCCTCGTTTCCGGTTCCATTTCCTTACATTCTCTTAGATGTTTTATATTTTCCAGTGCCTTTTCACAAATATAGCACAGTTTCTCTGTCTCACTTAACCAGGAGTTGTTTATGTTTTCTTCATTTCCGCAGGGGAATCTTGCAATTATTTTTTGATGTTTCCCCTTTGCTGTTATATATCTTGATTGCTCTATTGTTTGTATTTTGCATTACATCTCGATTTGTCAATTCTGTTTTGTTGGCCTTGTTTTTATGTGTCTTTGTCTCTGTCAATATGCAAACTTATTACGTTTTTCCCTTGTTCTGCCTTTTTTGCTTCTTCTTGCAGTCTATATCCATTCCTCTGATAATAGTATTTTCTTTCTCCTCACCAGTCTGTCTCTAGTTTCCCGTCCCGTTCTACTATTTTATAGCTCTCTTTCGGCTTTCTCTTATTAACTTATTTCTCTTAGTTTCGTCTAGTACTATAGATATGATGGGGTTTGTCTGTTCAGTCTCATTGACCATCGTATATACCTTTCTCCACGACCACTATAGAATGTAACAATTCTAAAACCAATTTTGACTACAGAAAGTTAGTTTATTTCATCACTTGTTATGGAATAACTATTCCATGCTTGTTGTCTTTTGTTTTTGTAGGGTTACATTAAGATATATGCAACGTTTACATTAAATAAATGCAAGATAACTTCCTAACCTAAAATGTGCGGCAAATTAAATTAAAATTAAACAAATAATAAATAAAAAAAATAGTTTAATTAATTGATTAATTTGTAATGTAATATAAATTATTTGTTAAGATAAAATTTTTGTTAAAATAATTATTTGTTCATTTATTTTTCTTTTTGGTGGTCGTGGAGAAAGTAGGGTCTGTGACTCGGTTGGAATGAGAAAATACGTTGCTCGGGTTCCTCACGCTCGCCTGCGGCTCGCGCTCGGAATGTTCCACTCGCATCGAATTTTCTCATTCCAACCTTGTTACAGAATATACTATTCTTGTGTACCTCTCTTGACATTATCCTATCGGAAATAATAATAATAACGAAGCATTGAATTAAAAACGTTGGAAAGTAAAGTCAGTTTTAGTAGTCGTTTGATTCTAAAATTGAATTACCTGAAGCAGAATTTGTAATAAACACTTTGGCTTTTATGTATTGTGCATATGTTGTAGATGCAAATAAGGTCCATTCTAACATCCAGACGATGTCAAATTCTGTTTCGTTTGTCTATCAAAGGCGGGTAGTTACGTCTCTTAATCCACGCTCGTGAAGCCCTCACTCTAAATGTGCTGTAATCCTTAACGATTAGCGCGGATATAATATATTTAAGCTCTTTACATTGCTGCATTCAGACTATTGCATTTCTTAAGCTCTGCCAACTTAAGGGTTTGTATTATTTAATCTGCCATTAACTTGTTATTTAACGGTGCAAATCTTATTTAACGCTACAATTAATTATTCTTCAAATAAAATTAGAATTGAAAAAAGTGTTAATAGAAAATTATTATCGTCTGAAAGGATTAACTTAAATATTAAGTAATTTTAGACAAGAATTAACTTAACAACTTTCTTTTCATTAAAATTATTCCTGTAATAAATAATAATCAATAATAGTATTTGATTCAACAAGCATATATAGACCGGGAGCTCATGACAGTTTTTGGTCTACGATTTCATACAGCATGCCTTTTGGAGGAGAGAATATTTACCCTGTGACAACAAAAAAGGGATGGTACTAAACCCCTGCACGCTTTCCGGTCATAGGGAAAATTGCATTTCCACTTAAACACAAAATTTTTGTGCTTTTCTCTGATTTAATATGGCTTGCCCTTTTGTCAAAAGAAAGTTATAACAAATTTAAAGTCTTTTAAATATATGCATGCGATTCGGAGGGTCCCAAAGGACTCAAACGGTCATGTGATCTTGTAATAAAAAAATATGATTTTCCGCGTTTTCATACAGCATGCCTATAATTAAAAGACTTTAAATTTGTTATAACTTTCTTTTGACAAAAGGGCAAGCAATATTAAATCGGAGAAAAACACAAAAATTTTGTGCAAGTGGAAATGCAATTTTCCTTATGACCGGAAAGCGTGCAGGGGTTTAATACCATCCCTTTTTTGTTGTCACAGGGTAAATATTCTCTCCTCCAAAAGGCATGCTGTATGAAATCGGAGACCAAAAATGTCATGAGCTCCCGGTCTAATAATGTAGGCTATATTACACGAGGAAAAAGTTGTTATTATCTGGGTGTAATATAACCATTATGTTTATTGCAGAAGATGTTAGCATCTCAACTGGGTCATGCCATGAAATTTGTACTGGAAAATTGAACTTGCCCCGAGTTGCAGCAATATTTGTTCTTCGTTTGATGACCTAAGAACAGAAAGAAAATCGAGTAGTCGTTTGTCAGCAACTCCTTGAACAAGCCAATGACGATGGAACATTCATGCAAAGGATCATATAAAATCAGTGCTGAAAGGACGCCGTTTTCAGATTATTGGTGGTATCAAAGCCAATTCGTCACAGACCTTAAAGGCCATTTCAAATGAAGCTATCCAGGACGGCTTCGCGTAATTGAAACACCTCTGGGAAAAATGTGTGAATAGGGAAGGGGAGTACTTTGAAGGGGACAAGGACCAATAATCTGTAAAATTGATAATAAAGTTTAAAAAAAAAAAAAAAAGTTCGGTTTTTTTCTGAACAGACCTCGTACATCTGCTTACTTGTAGTAACAAGCTCGAGACGCAGTGATATGAAATATTATGGACGTAATGCATATTGAAGATTTTAACGATCTACTTTGATGAATTACTGGAATGTTGTATAAATTAGACTATTCTGCGAAATGTTTGCTTTTTGTACTCGGTTTTAGTAACTCGTACCTGTTACTGGTATCGTGTTACCTCGGCATAATTTTGAATTATACCAACTGTATAACGAATATTTGGTTGATGTAACCAAGTTTATAAAAGCCAGTTACTATGCATTGCTCACATAGACAGAATTGTAGATGTATATTTGACGAGAAATAATAAAACAACAACTTTTAGGAAATAGATCAGCTGGTAGCCCTAGATACGCGAGAATAGATAAACTTTGAGGGTCAGTTTCTGAAAGCCTAGTTATAGTTAACTAGGCTTTTATTTGGTTATAGTTAACCAAATAGTTAGAAAAATTTTGTTATGGTTACTTATGGGATTGCTATACTGCAACCGAGTTTAACCAAAAGATTAAACTCGGCTAAGCTTTCAGAAACCGGCCCTCAATCGTTCAATTTTAGTGGTTGCTCAGGATCGAGTTGATCAGAAAATACATTTAGAAAAACCTTTTTTCCCCAAAATTACACAAAACATATAATTTATAGGGGTTGTTCTAAAAACCTGACAAAATGAAGCTAGAATGAATATGGAAATGGAGCTAGAAGGAATACACATTGATATGAATAGAAATAGTAAAAACCGAAAATGTATGAGAATACACACTTCACCTTATTATTATTGTTTGGCTAAACTTAGAGCTTTTTTATATTCTATTTTTTAAATGTGGAATCTAATACACTAGAGGATAAATTTTTAAATTACCCGCATAAAGTAAACATTAAATATTTAAATATGATACTTAAAATTCTAAAAATGTTTCATTAAATAACTTACGTTCATTTTATAGTGGAGAAAGAGCCATAAATTTTATTAAGTGTGTGTAAAAAGATTGGTTATAGAACCCTTTCGACAGCTCATCTTATTTAAGATTGAGATATTTAAAGTATTATTTTTCTGAAATTGTCCACCGGAGCTGCTGGCAGTAACTGATCCTACTTTACACTTGTCTTAGACGACCCACTAAGAGCTACCGCTGAGTTTTTGACCGTGATTTTTGTAGGGGGTGGCAGGACCGACGTAACTACGTAAACAAAAAAATCTCTTATTCCGGGCATACGTGCGCATGATTTGGTTTAATTTTAATAGACTGCAACTGAACCGCAACGAAAATAGGACAAGTTCTAGTTTTAATAAAAATAATAATATATTTATTGATTTAGTTACATGACTTCTGTTTTAAGTCAGTCAAGACATATACATTTAATTATACAATTGTTATATATTATTACAAGATTTGCATTACATTTTTAAAACCTATATTTAAATTATTCTTCTATGGACTAAAATTCGTTATAACCCAAATTTCTGAGTACCACTGGTAACTTATTAAGTAGTTTGACTGCGTAGAAGTTCTCACAATTACGAGATTTAGTAAGTTTCAGAAAGTCTGGGTATAAATTCGACCTGCTTCTTGTGTTGTATTGGTATATTTCCGCGTTAGTTTGAAATCTGCCTATTTTTTATGGGTCAGAATTTGGGAGTGGTACATGACCGCAGATGGAAAGGTCATTATATCTAAAGAAATAAAATTATTCCGACAATCAGCTCTGTAGGGTGAACGTGCCATTACTCTGATTGCGCGTCGTTGTAGGCTAAAAATTCTGTTAGCTACTGCCGAATGACCCCATGCTGTAATGCCATATGTCATTTGGGAGTGGAATAATGCATAGTATGCAATTCTCAGAACGTCAGTGCTTACAATGGATGTCAGATTTCTTAGCAAATATATTGCATAAGACAATTTGTTTGCCAAGACACAGATCCCAAGTGAGTTTGGGATCATTTAGTAACCCCAGTAATTTCACGGATTTCGGATTATCAAAATTGTTTGCTTTTAGTGTTAAAAGAATTTGTTGGGTTTGTTGAGGTTTAGGGACAGTTGATTGGTGGCGAACCAGTACTTAGCTCTCTGTATTGCGATGTTATTAATAGTGGTAACATCAACAAGTGATGGCGATCTTGCAATCAATGTTGTGTCATCGGCGTATAAAATACTCATTCCACTAATGTACGAGGGGAAGTCATTGGTATAAATCAAGAAGTGGAGAGGACCGAGATTTGATCCTTGTGGAACGCCCGAGATAACTGTTAAGGGATTTGACGAAACATTTTTAAATGAAACAATCTGTATCCTGTTTTCTATGTAGGATGTCATCAAGTTGATAAATCTTCGTTCTCGTCAAATCCATATAAGGTTAACTATTCTAATAGTAATATTTTCCCATGGGCAACACAATCAAAAGCTTTTGAAAGATCTAATAATGTGGCCAAGCTGTATTCTCTAGATTCCATGGGCAAACCGCACCGGCAAATAAGTTGGTCTTTTGGGCATACTCATTGTAAACAATGTATTCTATTCAATGCGGCTAAAAAACCGCAACTTCTTGCTGGTCGGCAGCTCTAGTTTAAGTATATCTGTCAATTTATATTGACATATTTCTTGACCTCCTTTATTCTGTTTCTTAATGTACTAATTCACGTTGGTAATTATTTCGTGTTGAGGGCAGAAATAACTACTCATGCATTATTTACAGGATCGAGACAGGTAGAGTTGACACTAGAAGCAGGATATCGGGGCATTGTACATAATTCACACCAGTGTCTGTCAATTGAACCCCACTCCCTGAATATCATCGGACATTAAAGTATTTTAGCATTAAATATTTAGGCAATTTCTCGCTTGAATTTTTAAAATTGAAAGATTTGGAACTTTAGAAATACATAATAGTGGGTAAGGAAGGTCAAGAGAATGCAAGAAGAAATGATAAATATAAGCAGGAAAAAAATACTGTAATATCTCGGCTCACAAATTTAATTCGTAAGCTGAATCACGATTTTCCAAATGTTTCAGTGCAAAAACCTTGTAATCCATTCCATAACGTTCCCATAAGAAGTACTGAAGAATTGAAGATTCACTATTTACACTATATACAGCTTAAGCTTCTTTCATAATAAACCCATAGCATAATGCATAAGGATGGAACAAAAGGTTTGTTCCATCAAAACATTTGTTTGTAATAAACAACACAAAGAGAGTATTAATATATCCATAGCAGATCTATTATAATTGATGCTTTATAAAGTTCACAGTCCATATAGTCAGTCCAGAGCTTTCAATTCATGGGAGAATCACATTCAGGGTGGTCTCCCTGGGATGTCTGCTGTTGGCACAATCCCCTTCCCGTTGTTGAACATTCTTCCTCCTCCTTTTCTCTCTTTTTCAGCTCCTTTCTCAATGCATTCAGGTCATCTGTAATCGGGTCCTCATAATTGCATACTTTATCAATTATTTTCAATTCAAAAACAGCCTCACGTCGCCTTGCGATTCATTAGCTAAATTCTAATTCGTTAGCCGCGGCAAAAACCTTGAGAAAATAATATTCGTTATCTGAATTATTCCGTAGCACAGTTATTCATTAGTCGAGGTGTTACTGTATTGAAAATTTGGCTCTAAGATGAACTAGATAACAGAACATCTAGCGCAGGGGTCACGAATCGACGACTCAAAAGACGCATGAGGTTCTTAGCTGGGAAAAGTGAGGCTCTTTTATTTTTATATTTTGAACAGAAAACCAGTTTATATTGATATTTTTTATAACTTCTTATAATTTGTATTATTACATATAATATAATTTATGCATATACACGTTGTTGTAACAAGAAGCGAGTTATGATGTTTGTGGTACATGCCTTTTGATTAAAATGAAAACTTAAACATCAACAGAAAACATATTTTAACGTGTAGAAAACATATAATTGAATTGAATTAAAATCCAGATGGTCCAGAAACTATTCCATCAATAATTTTAGTAATACAAGATGCTTTATCCGTAAATACTTCTTAATTTTTACTACTGGGAGCTTCTTCCATTGTGGGATCTTAATCTAATTATAATAAATATGGGATCTTAATAATTAAAATGATGAAACTTACCTTGCTACAGCAGTAAAAAACTTAGTCCGCTTACCTTGGGTTTTCTTAGCTCTTATCCAACAGGCCCATTTCCGTTTTGTTGTATCTAGTCTTCTAATATCCGGAGGATGGATGTTAAAATGAACCAAGAGCCAAATGGATGGAGTTGATATTATAGTTCCGGTGATGAAACTCATGGTTTTGTTTTGCTTAGTGTCCACCTTGCCTGCGTAAATACTCTTACTACCATACCGGACCTTACTTACTCTTACTTACTCTTACGTACCATACCGGAGCGCAATATTCAGCCGGCGAATAAGTTAATGCAATTGTTGCTATTCGCAATGTATCCCCATTGGCTCTCAATGTGGATCCGGCCAGTTGGTGCAATAGATTATTTCGAGTTTTTGTTTTTATTTTTGGACATATTGTCAGATATTCTTTATATCTAAGAGATCTACCCAGGTTGATTCCTTGATAAATAGGGTGTTTGTTATGTCTCAGCTTCGTTCCGGTGAAGAGAACCTCAGATTAATGCGAGGAAAATTTGTTGCTTAGATGGAACGTAAATGTTTCAGACTTCATGGGATTCGACCATTGGCGGTAATATTTGTCAAGTAAGGACATGTCAGGTGTTAATGTATTGGCAGCATTATTTGTGACATACAAATGTATATTCATAGTTGCCCCAGAACAAGTCCATCGATATAACAAAAATATAATGTCATAAATACAGATCATATCAATGTAATAAGAATCTATATTAAAGCATATATACATATAACATAATTAATATATAAAATACTTTTATTATATGGTGTCAGCGGTAAAAAAGTAAATATAATAATAATGGCGTTTAAACCTGTCTAGGATGTTGTGCTGCAAGTGCCTTGTCATCAGCATAGATGAATATCCTAGAACAAGTTTCAGGTAAATTGCTAGTATATAGATTAAAACGGGCCATCTAACTTCTCTTGAAGCATAGTGATACAACCCAGTAAATAATTTAGTTTTAGTACCCATACATCAGGCGATGTACTTTTCAAATAACCATCTTCGGAATAAGATGGAGTTAATAAAATATCTGTTAGAACTTAAACGGGCAGTGTATTTTATTAATATTTGCCGTGTTAGTGTCGCTGAGCGAGACTAAGCCCTCTACGTCTCTGGTAATTAAAAGTAGAAAGAGACAGCACGTTTATGATGCGCAGCGTATTTTAATTTCTATTTATCGCTTCGCTTGTCCCAGAATAAACAAACATCTTTTCTTATTATTGTCCCGTCCCGTGCCCGAACAATAGGACGACTTTGATTAACTCGCGAGCTGTGATTTGAATCTAAGGAGATGGTAATTCACAATGAATTAGTATTGGACAAGAGACGAGTACTCTCCGCAAATACACGATAGCTATTTATTATTTTACTTTACTTTGTTTCCTCAGATCCGATCCGAGTTTGTCAGCACAACAAATTTGTTCTCTGTCTTCGGATTTTAAATTAGAAGTTAAGTATAATTGAAAAAAACTTTTTCACTTACTACAAATCTTCAATCTTGGGATGGAAATTAAGAAAAAACTCATGGTAATTTTCAAAAAAGCTTTTATTAGAGACCTTACACATTAAAATTAGTACACTATCCAACTAAAAGTAACTAACAGACGAGGAGAGGTCCAAATACAGGATAAAGTCTAAATACAAACTGATTGGTTGGAAAAGTCATGGTGGGAATATGTTACGCTAGAATTATTAAGAATAAGTCACAGGGTTCATATTTATAAGTCCATAGCAAATGTGTTCAGAGTAGTTCCCCTCAACAATACTATACTTGGCCATTATTTCCTTCCACTTCTTAAAAGCTCCCGACCAATTTTCTTTTGTAATACGTCCAAAATAATCATGAATTGCATCATCAATCTCTTCTTCAGATGAAAATCTTCTACCCCGTAATATTTTTTAAGCCCAAAATAAAAAATAATAATAACAATAAAATCGTACATCAGGTATATGTGGCGTGTGTTTCATTACTTTTATATTTTTTTCCACCAAAAACTGGTGAGTTAAAGCAGCCCTATGGGAAGACGCATTATCGTGATGCAACATAATCTCTCTTTCTGGAACTTTTCTAAGTTCATTTAAGGCTAATTTCAGGCAAACATTTTTAAATGTACTCTTAACAATACTTTGTGAATTTATTGCCTTTTATTTAGAATTATAACTTTCTATGACTTAAATAAAATATTCTAGTTAGCGTCTTCTTGTCAGCGATGTTTTCTCTATGTTCGTTTTTGTTCCTTATCTTCTTCTGATATCTCTACTTCCTGATTTACCGGAATAAGGCGCGCGCCATCTCTCCGCAGCGTTTTTGAAATGGTAGAAAGACAACAATACCATTTAGAAGTAACTGTCTTCTGTCCATCCACCTTATTGCCTTTACCAAACCCTTACTTCTAAAGAATAATGCATACATTACTTTTTCATGGTTCACTCTTCTTGGTTATTGTTTGATTTTCCCCATCTTCATGGATGCATACATGACTTTCGTAGTGAGTAAGTACGTCCAAGAAAGAAATATAAGTTTTGTCACCTGACAGTTTTTTTTTTTTATTTTGTTTTTTTTTAAATTTATTTATTCTCTTTTCAAGAGTTTTAAACTTTTATGGCAAATTATTATACGCTCCGCTTTTTGAAAATTATTAAGCTGATATGACACAAAACGACTGACAACTTTTTTAAATGCAGGTAATCGTGTATGATGTTGTTCATAGCTGAGGCTCCAATCTTAATTTAATGCTCTATTACCGCATATGTGGCTTTATTGTCTTCGCTAATTATCTGCTTTCAACAGCAGGAATGTTTTTTCGGTAACAACTGTAAGAGAACACTCTGCTCCTTTTTTCTGCTGTTCTGAATTCCTTCCAGGTTCAAATTCTTTATACCAGCAGCGAATTGTCGCCAAAGAAGGCGCTTGTTTACTAAAAACTTTCTTTGTACTCATAAGCGCTTAAGATCTTTTTGAAATCATCAAAAATCATAAAATACATTATAATTTATTCTTTATTTCAGAAATTATAGCCTTAGTTTATGAAGTAGAGAATCATTTATTAATTTAACTTCATCTTAATCTTTACGTTAACTCAACAATTAATATTTATCCGGTATGTATGTTTTTAGAATTTTGCCAGCTGGTTACTGGTTACCATGACAATATAATATGGGCGACCAGTAAATGGGTGGTTATGCGTAATTTAGTAATGAAGTCTTTTGATCGATTACTATGGTTAGATTTAGATTTAAGTCGGTTAAACTAAAGTATTTTACAAAAGTACTGTCTCAAAACATGTCTTCCATTTACATATTTGTACCATGAAAATGTACATTTGATAATTTTTGGCATTGATAATTGGTTACAAGGCATTAGTGTTATTTTAGGCACTGTAAGGTTTAGTAGGCCCTTTAACACTAGAACTACCAACAGTTGTTATATACCTATTTCTACCAAAACCGGTCATTTTAACCGGATTGATATTAAGTTGACAAAATATTAAAATTTAAAGAAAAATAAATTGTAAAATATCTGTGAACTCTTTTCTACTCATAGTTTTTCCAAAAAAATCATGTCCCCACTTTTTAGACCATAAATAAGATAATTTCAAGTTCTTAGCTTCATAAGCACCACGCCCATATAAAATTGCAAGAAAAGCGTAAAACTTTGATTATCAATGAAAAAGCACTAGTTACTGATCCTTTCATTATGTTTCACTTAGCATACCCTGTAGGACCAATTACTTCTTTGAAAACGGTATTTATTGATCTCCTTCCTGGAGAGGATCCAGCTTTTATTTCATTCCAGATAGATCCATCAGGAGCAATTTCAGTTTGCAGACGGTCCCTCTCATCCGAAGATGTTGGCAATCTCAAAATTCTTCTTGGTCTACGTATATTGATGTTCTCTTCTTCATTGTCGTTGTATGAGGCAACACACACGTCTTCTTTTTGTAATTGATCCTCTGAAATATCTGCTAGTCCATTTTCAGAATCAAAATCATCTTCATCGTATATCAGAAAAGTCATCTCTTATATTTGTTATGTCCTCTAAAAGTCTACGTATTTTCGGACGTCTCGACATTTTTTGGGTAAAGTTTTATAACGGAAAAAATATTCTAAATATACACAAGTCACTTCAAATGTGAGCAACAATAATGTAAAATTGAAAAGAAATATATTCAACACAATTGTTCACAAAACTCTAATATGTATTTCAACTGAATGCAACAATTGCCATAAAACAATAAATAAACATGAATCACAAAACACCACAAAATTATGAGAATTTAATTTCCCGGTAATTTTGACCGGTTGGTATATTTAGGTATACCACATACGTATATCAGAAAAATGGAAGTGGAGGAACAAAAAAATTTATAATATTATTAAATACATGAATTTAGAAAAAAGTCATAATATTATCATAAAATATTAAATGAAATTTAATGAGAAAGTCTTGTGAACAATTGACGCAACCGGTCATTTTGACCGGTCGGTAGTTCTAGTGTTAAGCACGGTGGTAGAAAAAAATATTTTTTTTAATACTAAAAGAGCCTAAACCAATAATTACTTTGGACTTAACTTAGGCAAAAGTCAACCAAATTGCGCTGTCAATTGAATGAAACAACTTTTTAAAACCATTGCTTAATTTGTCAAATGAACCAACCTAAAATTAAAAATTGTAAATGCATGTAAACACGGAGTTAAAATTCATTTGATTAATTAATTTCTTTTTCTTTTTGTTAAAACACAATACCTATAATTACTTAAACGTAAATTGCTATATTTATCATGGTTAGAGTAGAATTTATCAATGCATGAAATTCCGAAACTAGTTGAGTTAGTCGTAAACATCGAGTTTTCATTGCCCTCAACATATGAAGAGCGTTATTCAAACTGTACACAAACATTTGCTAGCAAATTATTTTTCAGAACATGTTTTTAATTGATTTTTTTGGTAATTTTCATTTAATTATGTCAAAGTTAGGCAATCATGGTACAATGCACGAAAAATAAAGCAATGATATTAAACGAACATACATTACTGTAATCAAAGCCAAGTATCACACAGGAAATTATACAGAGCAAATGAGTCAAAATGTCAAGTCATAAGAGCTACTTAATGGAGAGGAACCATGTCAGTGGAGAATGTTGCAGAAAAGAAATGTTTGGATTGGACATATTATTAGACACGAAGGACTGGTGAAAACGGACAAAAGGGACTGGAGCAGTTGACGAAAAGAACAGTGGGGTAGACCAAAGTTAGAGTACATGATTTAGATAATGGATAAACTGATCCTGATAAAATTCCGAATAAAGTCTTGAAAAACCTTTCCTAGAAATTTTGACGTATACTGCATCGCTTTTTAATAGTTGCTTTAATCTTGGGCATTTTCCAAACCAGTGGAAGACTGCACATATATTCTTATTGAATTAGATGGTTACGTCCGTAAAATATAATAAGATGAGGAAATAATGCGATTCGGACTGGTCAGAAATTAAAATTAAAACAATATTTTAACTTCGCTAACGTTTCGATTTAATATGAAATCTTCATCAGAGCTAAAATGAAAATACATTTAATATACAATTAGCATTATATAATCTTAAGACTGTTAATGAGCTTCACTCCAGACTTAAAGACCCTACTGATAAGTTAAAATTGTCATCAGTAGTATATTACATCCCTTGTAAGGGGTATGATTTGGGTTACATAGGGCAAACCAAACAATATCTTAAACAGCGGTTATA
The DNA here is from genome assembly GCA_963971575.1 of Liopterus haemorrhoidalis. Lineage (NCBI taxonomy): Eukaryota > Metazoa > Arthropoda > Insecta > Coleoptera > Dytiscidae > Liopterus > Liopterus haemorrhoidalis. Next base: position 21,543,611 of record OZ020613.1, on the reverse strand, counting down.
TCAACACAAAAATAGTTGTCAAGAAAAATTTAAAAATAAGAAGGAAAATACAGCACTTAGCACCCATTCATTCCAAACTGAACATAAATTTAATTTTGAAGAAACTAGAATTTTAGAAACAGTCAATAACTTGAGTAAGAAACTTATTAGCGAAAGTATTAATATACAAAGGAATAATAAGGTAGTTAATTTTAAAACTGATTGCGACAACATGAGCGCTATCTATTGCAATATTTTTAAACAATTCTAACCAATTTTTTCTTTTATTCTAATAGATTACACTAGTTGTTTGTTTTGTATACGATAAGTATCACTTTTCCTATTCAAACTTGATTAGTTCACGGATTATTTTTTCTCTGAGTTCAAAGACCTCTCACATTATATGGACGTTAAATTTTATTTATCTGACTAATTTATTTTATTTTGTGACTTTTTAACCTAGGTATGTAAAAATCTTAATTTGTGATTTATTGTATTATTATTTTATTTATTTATTTATTTATTTATTTTCATCTTTTAATATTACCATATTTTTCACATTTAGTTGTAGTTAGATATTGATCAAATTTTGTAAAATTAATTTCTTATACTTTATATTGTAAAACAAATTGTATCATCTTAAATTATAGCTATATTTTCATTCTAGCTCTGATGAAGATTTCATATTAAATCGAAACGTTAGCGAAGTTAAAATATTGTTTTAATTTTAATTTCTGACCAGTCCGAATCCCATTACTTCATCTTAATATATTGTTATTTCATAAGCCCGGAAAAAAACAAGAACCATCTTACCAGTTACCGTCCAATCAGTCTTTTGAATAATTTGTCAAAATTATTAGATAAAATCATTCTTAGCAGACTTCAAAAATCACTCGAAATCTTGAACATTCTTCCACCATTTCAGTTTAGCTTTAGAAAACGGCACAACACAACTACTACTTAGACTTACAGAAATAATAGAAAACGGTTTCGAAAATAAACAATTCACCACAGTACTTTTTCTAGATATAGCACAGGCCTTCGACAAAGTCTGGATAAACGGCTTGAAATACAAACTTTTGCGCATCCAATTACCATCATATATTATTCTCATTCCTGGAAGATCGAAACGTTGCAGTTCGCATTAATAACGAAATCTAAGAATTAAAGCTTATTAAAGCAGGAGTCCCACAAGGCAGTATATTAGGCCCAATCTTATTCAACATCTATGCCAGCGACATTCCAACAGCTCAAGCAGAAATTGCCATGTACGCGGATGATACCGCAATTATCACGCAAAACTTCGAACTATAGAAAGCAATACATGAGCTGCAGGCCAATGATGATATTGTTTGTCGTTGGCTCAAAAGCTGGAACATAACTTTAAATACGGACAAGTGCGAAGGTAAAGTATTTGCCCTGAAGTGAATCCGAAATCCAAACAATATTATCATCAATAATAAAACATAAAATGGAATGCAAAAGATAAAACTGTGAGACATTTAGGACTACATTTAGATATCCGTCTAACTTGGAGCCACCACATCAACATCAAACTGCAACAAACATACACCAGACTTCGTCAACTATACCCCCTATTAAATCGAAAATCCGCCCTTAAAACAAAGTGTGCACTCCTATTATATAAATCTCTAATAAAACCTTTAGTACTTTACGGCTGTGAAGTGTGGAGAAACACCCCCAAAACTAATTTAAACAAAGTGCAAGTGCTCCAAAACAAAACCCTAAGAATTAGTGTAAATGCCCCTTGGTTTATCAGAAAAGAACAATTGCATAATGAACTAATATCGTCAATGTCCACCCAAGTCAAAAAACAAACTCAACGTTTTCTAGAAAGCTTAAACAACTGTGAAAGTGCAGTACACTACAATATTGGTAACAAAGGACTTCATAAAGCGTGTTCTACATTATACTTTATTCGTCAATTTTCTAAACTTTTTTCTTTGAACTAGAAGTTGTCAAAGTTTTAATACAATTTATTTTTAAATTTTTTGGTAGAGAATGAAATTCTTACACGTGTTTCAGTACATTTAAAGTACCAACATAAATATATAATTCTTATCTTGTCAAGTGTTTATAACCTAGCTATTAGATTTGTAAAATTACTGATTTACGTACAAAACAATGATTATTTAAATTTTTCACTTACGTATAAAAGCGTCCGTGTTGTTTCAAGGTTTTTTATTTTATTGCAGACTATTGTTTACTGTTTAAATATTTATATTATTAATTATTCATAATTGCTTTTATTTTTTAAATTTTATTGTCTCGACGGAGGCGACAATCTACCAAGCTTTTATAATACAAGAGCAAAAATTAATAGTCATTTTTAGTATCCATGGGCCGTCACTGTTTCACACTTATTTTGTTGTTTCTTTCTAAAACTGGTAATGCCATTGTATTTTAAATGCAGGTTTACCACCGTAACAAATCTAACAAATACAAAAACCCCAAGTTTAACACTAAATATTTTAACGTTCATCAAGATAGTATTCTTACAAAAACAGTGTTGGAAGCGATTAACAGGACCCTTTGGCTCTTACATCTCGGCGATGGTGGCGATAGTGTCTCGACCAAACAATGGAGAAAAGAAACATCGATACCTATTCTTGTCTCCTCTTAGCCCCCTCTTTCATCCGTTCTCCGCAACAGCCTCGTCCGCAACCACAAGATAAACACTATTTATTACCTAGAGTATGTAAATTTTAAATTAAGATAAGAACTATACCTTTGCTTTATAAATCTGCACTCAAAGTAACATTTTGTAGCCGAAATTTAATTTGTCCTTCTTTATTCTACTTTAATTTAGGTGTTCGCCTGTTTCTTTTTCTGCATAATCTTTCCCGGGTCAATTTCTAACTATTTGCTAATTTCAATAGTCTTCCTGATTGCAGTTATGGCATAATATTCGTGAATTCGTTAAATAAGTATTGAAATATGCGAAAAAATCATGCAAAATATAAATGAAGAAACACAGTTTTGCATCACGGGTCAATGTTTATAATTTTAATACGCTGTTTGTTGTCTACTTTTCTCCATTTTTCGTGGCCGAAGAGCAAGGGTCAATATTAAGAAAAAGTTATTGTTCATTTTATGAAAAACTTTCCGTATGAGCCTGTGCTTTATTACGAACGATTTCCAAGATAGAGCTATTTGAATGTACGCAATGCTTTTGATTCGAAATAAATTGGGTCTGCTAGAGTCCAGAAGTCCTTGCTGCTTAGATGGGTCAATATAAATTAAGTTTTCGGCGCCTGGTGATCAGGAAGTGAAATAAAACCGGCAATAGGGACCACCACGTCTGCCGTCACACATTGCTGCACTCTCTTGTCGTTTGGTATTCACTAAAGCATTGATTCAAAGGGGCGGATGCCCATCCAGGTCGGGGCACTAACGAATGCGCCTCTACCGGGATCTTATTTCAGTTTCTAGTTAGTAAAAGTGTCTAAAGCGTTTCCGTCAAAGCAGCAGACGCCTAGTTATATCGGCCTACAATACTACGCAAGATCCACCAGCACAGGGGATGGCAACTGTGTTCTATAATAAATCATATGCGTCGAGTACTTACAGATATCCCAAGGAATATCACTAACCATAAGAACCACACTGAATTAACTATCTGCATTCTAAGAAACAAAGCCACTCAGCCACACTGCCCTTTAGCTAATTAATAATGCCAGTAGCGTTCTGTTACCAGCCCATTTTGTGTGTCTGTGGATTACCGTCGGTTCATGTCGAGAAAATAGGCATTCTTTCTTGAAGTTCAAGATTTGGAAAAGTAAAATTTGGTGTATATTAAAATAAAGTTTTTACAATATTGACTATTTTCAGTGGTTGGTGTCAGTATTTTTCTTTAACGACATCATTTTGATTTACGAATATATGACAAATAATATTAAAAACAGGCCTTACTTAAGAGAAGATAATTAATTTTCTCTACATATTGATGCATAAGGGAAGCCAAACAGCGACCAGTACGTGCAGTTACAATATCGCTTGCCAATTTCAAACTTTCTTAGAAACCAATTGCTGTCAAACAGAAGTTCGTCAGGAAAATTTTGCTTAAAATAACCAATATTATAGCCTTCTAGAATATTTAATATTCTTCCTGAGACACCTGCATGTTAGGTATATTAGCTCTGTTGAATGGAGAATCCGTAAGAACAAAAATATCCGAGAACTGTACTCAAGGCCGGGTATCACACTAAAACTGAGAGGTTGACAATTACAGTTGATAGGACATGTAATGAGGATGAAGGAGAACAGAAAGGTTAGGATGATATAAGCCGATTGAATACCCGTCAACCATCGGAAAAACCTCGCAAGACATGTAGATCTAACAAGTATTGGTATACAGGACATCATGGAAAGACCTGTCAGTTATCAGATCGTGATGGAGAACTTATGTGAGTGAGACCAAAAGTCAACCCGACTGACAGTACCTATATAAGGAAAATACTGTTCTCTACCTTGCCTTGGTTAGTGATCTTTCTACTTTTCTAATTGGATCTTATTATACCCCAGTTCATTTATTTATGTTTTGTGAGGTCTTTCCAAGCGCCGAAGAATGAGATTTCCTTCCTTTTTACCATTTTCATGTCCTCCATTATCTCTCTCATTCTTTGGGCACTGTCTGTCTGTTTTGTGTCGAAATATGGCAAATGGTCGTTAAAACGAAATAGTGGTAAATGAAGTGCATTTGATACGGTAGAATTGAGATTATATAAATGGATTGATGATACGTTTGTATTATTTTTTAAGTTGTTTATGTTTTTTTCTTATGTCGTACACTTAGTAAAATTACTAGATTTTAGGACAGATATAATAATTTGATGACAATAAAGTAAATAAGAGACAAATGAAAAGAAAAGAACATTAATATCAAAATCGATCTAAGGGTAAATAAAATTATCTCACAAAATAAATATTAAAAAAGATTAATCGTCATATTGATTCGTAAAATATATATTACAAACAAAAATAAGAGGTCGTAATATATTTTGTAATTCTGTTGCTCAAGAACGTTTTCTAAGTGGATGTAATAAGAAATCGATTGATATTATTGTGTGAGGCAGATTAGAGTAAGTATGAGTATATTAGACATGTATTACTGCAGAAATAATAGCAAAATAGTTCTAGGCATGGGCATTCGCAGAGGGGGATTTTTTTATTTTTTTTATTAGTAGTATTTATTTAAAATTCCAATTACGAAAATTCAAGTTTTGCCCCCACAAACAAAGTTTTTTGCGGACTCTCCGGGTTCTAAGATTAACAAGTAAAATTCGGCCAGTTAAAAATCTGGCAAAAGTTGGTGTTATCAACTGATAAACTAGCATTTGCATATAATAATAATAGCTACTAAGCCGGACCTAACTCTCTAGGATATCAAGACCAAACAAATGTTTGTGATCGAATTTTCAAGTCCTTTTGAGAAGAATATCTCTCTTAAGGAGGAGGAAAAGAAGTCCAAGTGTATGGATCTTTTGTTCGCGCTTGGAAAGCTGTATCCTGGGTACAAAGCTTGTAGTCCTGAGAGTTGGTGTTTTGGATGGTATGATAGCCCCTACTGAAGGGAAATTAAATCCATTGCCTGCAGATCTTCTGCCACCTCTTTGGTCCCCAGGATGTAAAAAAAAACAGTTTTCCTTGGGTCACTCCGCATTGTACTGGCCCTGTATCTGACGTTATTTCCCATTTGATAAGGTGGGACGATTCCGGTAAGTTACTTACGATACTGGTAAGTTTTATTTTCACATACCGGTACCAAATATATGACATATTTGTTTATTTAAAAAAAAAAAAAAAAAAAAAAACAATACCGCATGGAAAATTAACATTTTTCGTTTTTTTTTTTTACGGCAACACATATTTTATGATTTAAGAGTTTATGAGCAACCCTCGGAAATTATAGACATTAGTCAGTCACAATTTGTTGTAATTCGATAGCTAAAAAGAAAGGAAGACGGGTGTAAGTGATGACAAAAAGAAAGCAGGCGGATTGTAGTGATGACCAACAAAAAGGACGGATCGGAATGAACAAAAAAAAGTGCGATAGCTCACTCGAAAATGAGAGTCTGCTAGTGGGTTTTAATGGGTTGGTTATAAGCGCAAATTTTAATGTGCAACTTACATGTATTTCTAGAGTGACAACTCAAAAGTCTGGATTTTTGAGATTTAACATGAAGGTGCACTAACTTAGCTTCATATTTTCATTTTGATGACATTTGGTTATTGTTTCTTGGAGTCAATTATTTTTGCAAATATTACTTTATTGGAAATATATATGGAATAATATATTGTGCAACTAGCCCGGAATATGCATTCTGCGCGTGTTGCTCACTATGCTTTTCCTCCGATTACCATTTTTCAATAAACAAGTAATCAAGAAAATACAATATAAATATGGTTAACAGCCATTAATGTGCGCGCAGCCAGTACGGGAACAAAATTCTCGGAAACTGCACATGCGCATTACTGCGAATTTATTCATTCCTGCACCCTGTACATGCGCATTGGGGCGAATTTATCACTCCCGCATCGCCTGCGTGCGCAAGTGGAAGACATGCGAAATTATGCTAATTTCCTGTCAACTAATAGTATCGAAATGATACAGTTCCTTGTAAGTTTTCTTGAAAAACTTACTTTTTTAGTTATGTCACTTTGGAAATACATGTGTGATGAGTTCACAAACATACCTTCATAAAAATTCCAAAGCCAAATGTTTTTTTTTTTTTTTGGAAACTCGTCGCGTACCGTTAATTGACGAATGCTTAACACACTTTGAGTAGAACTGCCAGACAATCGTCATAATACGAAACCACGACAACCCTATAAGTAGATAAGGCATTAGTATATGAGGCACTTGGAAATATTTTAGCAAGATGGAGGGTTTTTGAGTGAGGTCCATAATTTTTTAAAAGTGCCATCGAGGGGCGGGAAAGAAGTCTGTTCAGGTTTGAAGTGTGGAGCATCTTATTTGTAAGAGAAGAGAGAGAGAGAGAGAGAGAGAGAGAGAGAGAGAGAGAGAGAGAGAGAGAGAGAGAGAGAGAGAGAGACAGAAAGAAAAAATGAGACAGAAAGAGAAAGAAGCTATTTTTGAGCCTTTAAAGTTATATTTAAAAAAATGTTAAACCACAATCTAATAATCCAATCATCTAAAGGAAATGATATTAAATTAAAAAACTCCCGAAAACAAACCAAACTTCATAAAACTCAATATTTTAAAATGAACTTTTCAAGTTTGCGGTTAGTTCTTTTTTTTGTGTTGGAGTTGCTTTTACACGATAACACTTTTCCATCATTTTAAGTTGCATATTGATTATTCAACATGCAGCAGGAACGCACGCAAAAAACCAATCAAAATTCCACGTTAATTAGAAACAATTTATAAGCGAGTTACGCTGTACAGAGTTGATGGGACCCAGCTTTTAATTCCACGGATTAAATTAACGCCTGAATACCTGAGAACTACTGTAAGGTGATGCTAAGATTTTAGGATTTCACCTCAGACAGATTTGCGAGATTAACATAGAATCCATGTTCATACTAATGGAAATCTAGTTCCCACATATACCACACTGTCCTCTTTTATCCTCGACACGTGTCTTATCAACTGTAACCTCTCATTTTCTGTGTGATACTTGAATACATAACAATAGATTCACTCTTGCATAGAGCAGAGAATGTTATTAAGATTAAATAAATGTTAAAAATCAAGTCTTATGTAGCTATTCTAAAAAAAAAAAAGTTAAATTTACGGCGGTGTCTATTGCCTTAGACCTTATCATATAACACGCACATCTAGCCAGCTTTTTTTATGTTACATTGATGTAAGAATATACAGACGAATAGTATTAATAACTTTTTGAAGTGAAACTTCTGTGGGCACGTTGATCGAAGTGTAATGTTACGGGCGCAGAACGAGGGATATTCACCCGCATTGTTTTAATAATCGTTGAGTCTTGACATTACGTTTCGGAAATATACACTCTCCAGTCAAAAATTTTTCCTTTTACAATTTGCAATTCAAAATTGCATTTTATATTTCACTACAGTAATTACAGTATTTTTGTGTTAAAGAAACTTGTGTTTTAATGTACTATTTTATGTTACTTGCTTTTCCTTCCGACAAGAGTAATTCATTTGGAAAAAGTATTCACTATTTCAACATATCAAATACGAGGGTTGTCCGTAACATAAGGTCTCCATTTTTTTTTCACAAAGAAAGACACGTGTATTTGCAATGAGTTATACATTGTTGGAAAGCTTGGACTTTCTACTATTTTTCTACATAATCCCCGTGCGATCGATGCATTTTTGCATGCGGTGTAACATTTTTCGCATACCCGTGTCATAGAACTCTCCCGCCGTGGCGCGCAGGTAGTGTACGACCTCTTCTTTTAACTCCTCGTTGGTCCTGAAATCCGTGCCACCCAGGTGTGACTTCAACGCAGGAAAGAGATAATAATCACTTGGTGCTAGGTCCGGACTATAGGGGGGTGTGTGACGTTATCCCATTCACGATTACGTCCTCATCAGCCAATTTGGATGGGATAACGTCACCTCCCCCTCAATAACACATCGATATCCGTACCTATCAGCGACATCTAATCCAATTTATGGCAAAACATAAAAAAAGACTGGAGACGGCATTGTCACAGACTAAAGAACAACAAACTTCGCCATATAAAAGAAGACACCAAACCCCGGGGCTCCAGTAGGCAACAGAAAAGAACAGAGAGTTCTTATAAGACTCAGAATGAATGGGTGGCCACATTCATTACACACCAACATCTAATGAAAAGAAAAGAGGTGGAAAACTGTGACAACTGCAATAAAACTGTTACCGTAGAACATATAATCCTGGAGTGCCAACTATATGAAAAACTCAGACGGAAGCACAAAATACCAGGCAACCTGAAAGAAGCGCTAAGCCCAGAAAATGAAAACATTTTATTAGACTACCTCAAAGAAGCAGATCTGTTCCGTAAAATCTAAATCCCAAATGTTCTATTATTTCTAAATTATTTATCTTAAATGTGTTATCATAAAATTGTAAATATGCCTCATTGTAAATTAATGCCAACATTCATTCTTGTAAATCAATGTAAACTATTGTAAATGTACCGGGGTGTTAATAACCACAGCAGTTGAAGCGCCTCCAAAACATATCTTAAATAAAAAAAAAAAAAAAAATGTAGAAAAATTATTTTGTACTCTAAAATAATGAATTTCTTTCCGACCCGCCTATTATATGACAAAACTTAGGATTTAATATTGCTACAAAAAAGTGTTAGAATGCACATACTCAGATTAATAGATAATTCACAGTGAGCATTTACATATATGTTTGAATTTTCGATGACAATTATATCATTCAGTTGGCTTTTGAATATCGTCGTAACCCCTGAATATGTATGAAGAAAAATTACTTCGATGACAAGAGCATTTACTATTGAATAAAAGGCTTGGTTTAAAACGTATATTTTTTCTCTTTGGTAGCAAATAAACGGATATACTGCTAGTATTACTTACTTCGAGCTTTTCGGCTTCTGTTGTCCTAGATTTTTAGTAACTAAACCTAACCTAATCTTTGTCAACACTGTCCGACCACGGTCATTGGCCGTAACATATACATGTTGAGATCAGGACTAGTTGTTGGTCGTTTCTTGTATTATGTTACGTTAGCAACCATAAAATAATGACATATGTGTGACTGTAAATAGACGTAGTAATAAATGCTTATATGTGCTTGGATTTGTGTGTTTTAATTGATATTATTACAAACGCTATAAAGCGTTTATCATCAGAAGTGGGATTCCTACACCTACAACTAATTTTGGCCAGTTTTTGTTGTTTCACACATAAAATATTTTGAAAATGATTCAAAAAAAGTGAAAATGACAGAAAGATTGACAGTTGCAAAAATAAATTGAAGTGTCAAAATTGGCTGACAAGAGTTATTATATATATTTTTTTGCCTACATCATAAGCTTGTTCCCATAGACTAAGACTAATCTTGCCTTATGGTAGCTACGCCACTGCCTGTATACAAACGATTACTATTTTTTTAGATAAAAACTAAATTTATAATATGTAATCCGTATTGTTTTATCTGATCTAATTCTCAAATTATCACCGGTATTAACAGTGAAATAGCTGAGATTCAGAGGTGTTCTCTCATCGTGTTCTATACCACATTGAAATCGTAGCGCAAGACAATCAGGCTGGTATTCATCAGTGAGGTTCAGTCAGGATTAGAGCGCAAGGACTCAAATCCAGTGGACAACATTAGATGTCAAGAGATGTCTCTGGCATCCCAGTTCTATTGTACTTACTGAATGTTGTTTACCAGATTGGAAAATTAACCAACCAACATACATGGATGAATTCAAGACGTACGTCAATGAGTAGATGTTTCAATTAGGATAACGTAGATCTGAATAAAAGCAGTAGGTCTGAGATTGAATCACGGAAGCGGTTATAATATTAGAAGGGTCAAGTTTCAATTTTAGATACATGTAAATTAAATTCTTTCATCAACTGGATGAAATTCTTAACAATCTCTCTTTTTGGACACTGGCAGCAAGACTGACTTTTGGATTCACTCGCTGCAGATCTTTTACTCAAGTTTTAGTGCTTTTTGTGGTTCCCAGCAAGTATTTTAGGGGGTTTGCAATAAATATTCTTTTTGAGCTCAAAAATAATATTACTGATTATTATTTATTGATTTTAAAAAAATATGAGTTCAAGATCAACAAACAAAAAACTAAAATGATAACAAACTTTGTATTGAATGAGGCACTGAAAATCGACGTTGTCGACTTAAATATCGACATTGAACAGCTGGATGCTTACAAATATTTTCACGAATTGGTAGAGTATAGATGTACGAAATTTTCAGGAAAATATTACAAGGATTGACAGCATTTGGTAAACTACGAAACTTTTTGTTGTTCCAATGCGATGTCCCCAGATAATCCCAAAATAATGTCCCAATGCGCTTTAAGAAAAAGTTTCGAACTACAGTAATACCTCGGCTAACGAATAATTTGACTAACGAATATGTTTTTCGCAAGGTTTTGACGAGGCTTGCTGAGTAATTCTGCTAAAGAATCGTACGGTGACGCACGGACCTTGGCATGCCTTAATTTATAATGTGAAATATCTAATTGTAAGGATATCAAAAAACACTTCAATACTCCAAACACTTGTAAGCGCTTAAGCAACTTCAAAGAAACATTCAAGCAGAGGGAAGTCCAGGCAATATTGGATAAATTCTTTACATCAGAAAACTGAGAGAGTAGAAACTCCTGAGATTCCTGCAACACCATTAAAAATATCCTATTAGATATATTGCAATTCATTGCGAATTTTTATGTATAGATTTTACGAATTTTATTTCAGATTGTTAATTTAGTGTAACAAACTTATAATCTCTGGGGGTTATATCTAGTATTAACCTTAATAGTGCCACTAAGGTACATTCCTAGGAATATAATAACTTTTAAATTTTTATTTGAAAATTATTTTGAAAATAAATCGTACATAAATTCATAACCTCTTTCTTGATTTGCTTAGCAATAAATTTAAGCAGGCAAAGTGTGCAGTTAAGCAGGCAAAATGTGCATTTAAACAAGAATAATGTGCATTTAAGCAGGCAAAATGTGCATTCAAGCCGGCAAAATGGGCATTTAAGCAGGCAAAATGTGCATTTAAGCAGGCAAAGTGTGCAGTTAAGCAGGCAAAATGTGCATTTAAGCAGGCAAAGTGTGCAGTTAAGCAGGCAAAATGTGCATTTAAGCAGACAAAGTGTGCAGTTAAGCAGGCAAAATGTGCATTTAAGCAGACAAAGTGTGCAGTTAAGCAGGCAAAATGTGCATTTAAGCAGGCAAAATGTGCATTCAAGCCGGCAAAATGGGCATTTAAGCAGGCAAAATGTGCATTTAAGCAGGCAAAGTGTGCAGTTAAGCAGGCAAAATGTGCATTCAAGCAGGCAAAATGTGCATTCAAGTAGGCAAAATGGGCATTAGAGTAGGCAAAATGGGCATTAGAGTAGGCAAAATGTGCATATAAGCAGGCAAAATGTTTATTTAAACAGCCAAAATGTACATTTCAGCAGGCAATATGTGCATTTAAACAAGCAAAATGTGCATTTAAACAAGAATAATTTGCATTTAAGCAGGCAAAATGTGCATTAAAGCCGGCAAAATGGGCATTTAAGCAGGCAAAATGTGCATTTAGCAGGCAAAGTGTGCAGTTAAGCAGGCAAAATGTGCATTTAAGCAGGCAAAATGTGCATTCAAGCCGGCAAAATGGGCATTTAAGCAGGCAAAATGTGCATTTAAGCAGGCAAAGTGTACAGTTAAGCAGGCAAAATGTGCATTTAAGCAGGCAAAATGTGCATTCAAGCCGGCAAAATGGGCATTTAAGCAGGCAAAATGTGCATGTAAGCAGGCAAAGTGTGCAGTTGCAGGCAAAATGTGCATTCAAGCAGGCAAAATGTGCATTTAAGCAGGCAAAATGTGCATTTAAGCAGGCAAAATGTGCATTCAAGCCGGCAAAATGGGCATTTAAGCAGGCAAAATGTGCATGTAAGCAGGCAAAGTGTGCAGTTGCAGGCAAAATGGGCATTTAAGCAGGCAAAATGTGCATTTAAGCAGGCAAAATGTGCATTTAAGCAGGCAAAGTGTGCAGTTAAGCAGGCAAAATGTGCATTCAAGCAGGCAAAATGTGCATTTAAGCAGGCGAAATGTGCGTTCAAGCAGGCAAAATGGGCATTTTAGCAGGCAAAATGGGCATTTTAGCAGGCAAAATGTGCATATAAGCAGGCAAAATGTTTATTTAAACAGCCAAAATGTACATTTAAGCCGGAAATATGTGCATTTAAACAAGCAAAATGTGCATTTAAATTGACATTATATTGAGAGTTGAGTCAAAAAATGTTGGCTAATGCTGATCTAAAGCTCGACTTTATCTTTCTGTCTCTTTTTGGGTAGGGCGTTTTCACACACCTGCAAAACGAGCGCAGGTACCGGCTCTAACCATTGCAGTCTTTCATACATACCGGCAGTCGGCTTCGGGTCTTTTTTTATTGATTCAGTATATTTATCAAGTTCTACAGAAATTATGTAACACATGTTTTGATAGTACATTGTCATGGTTTGTCACGTTGTGCGCTTGGTTCGAAGGACTCCCCTCTCACTTTACTTTGTCTGTTAATTCACTATTAATGTTTAATTCCATGTTCGCGTTTTGCACTATCACGGTCACTGTCTATTATGATGTCTTACAATAATTTAGCCTTTTATGAATTTTTGGCCTACCTGAGTTTATAATGTGTGGCACCGGAACACTGTCCTGTGTTTCACCAGCTCTAACCTTTTACAAAAGTCGTCATCTCCTTGGAATATTGTACCTTACAAGGAAGTAGCTAAGAGGTAAAAACAAAAAATATATTTGAAAAGCAGGTTTTACACACACTAGAGAGGATCAGTTTAAATTTTTCAATTACTCCCATATGTGTAATAATACCCTTAATTTCCTCGTAGAATAATTTGATAAGAGTATCAAGCACTAGGATACCATAATGAAAGCAATAAGGTGCCGGCCCGGTGTCTGATTTGTCGAATTCTATGCCAGTAGCATTTACCGGTGCAAAGAATCGAAAAATCTGCTGGGCCGGGCTACGTGTGATAGTGTTCATTTGATTACACTGTATCTGGCACCTTCACCGCCAACCGTTTTGCCAGTGTATGTGAAGCGCTTTCACTGAGAGTCAGGTTGGCAATTGGCTACACTCACGAATCCTTCATCGTCTGTTAAGAGCCCTTTTCAGGTAACCTGTACACCAATGCTAGAGCTTGTCAGTCCCTATATTTTGCAAGTAGTCTATTTCATTCACATGTGTTCAATCCATATATATCCAAAATTGGTGACTTATTTGTTAAATAACATTCTAACATCATTTCTTCCCAACAATGAACTTATTAAAATACTTGGTCTTGTATCATGATTACATCGAGTTTAAATTTAAATGCAAAATAAACCAGTTATCTGCAATTCGAGATCTCCAACTCTAATTTGAATTTGTTTAAAGATTTTTTCTCTCTCCTAATTTATTCTAGATTATAATTCCTCATCATATTTCAAAAATTTACATAAAACAAAACCACTTTTGACGCGTATGAAAAATGACAACTTAATCAGATACATATAATACTGGAAGGGGGAGGAGGTCGGTGGTGTCAAGGGGGTAATTACAAGTTTCAGTTGGAACAAAGGGCTGATATCGTAGTCACTTGTTAATATCAAAATAATTGTATGAGTTATGAAAGTTTTTTTTATTTTTATTTTTTTTATTAACCGGATTTCAGGAGCTGACCTAATTTTAGTGTTACACTTCCGGATTTAGCAAGATTTGAATAAGCACGAGAATTCGCGCTTTTTCTTCGTGACAAACTCAGGGACGTACTCAAGAAAAATGGGGGAATATTATGAATAAAAAAATGCTAATTCAATCTCGAAACGTCATCTTCCTTGACATTTGAGTTAATTTTCACGTATCACATATGTTGAATTTTTAGGATTTCGTAGATATAATCAAGGAGTGTACAGTTGGTTAGTATTTGGCTTGCTGTGCATGCAACTCAAAAAAATCATAACTGTAAGACTTCATTCTCAGTTTGGATAAAATTTGAGTGTTAAAATTTTCATTTAAAAAAAGTAAAATGTTCACCATTTTTATCCAAATCACCGTGTAAATCTTCATTTATTCAGACAGTGTTATTTTTATAAAATATTACTTTTTCAGTGTTAAAATTAACGCTACTTTAACACTATTTATTTTCTATTACTATAATTAAACCAGTATGTAAGTGTAAACTTAACACTAAATTTAACCAAAAAAGAATTGTACATAATTGATACGACAAGCGAGGGACTTCATAGTACACTAAAAGATCATTTTTTAGTGTACCATGAAGTCCCTTTAACACTTTTTAGAGTAAAAGATACCACAATAAACCGCATACCACTGCTTAATTTTTTACCGACCGCCAACATATATAAGAAAGGTATTGTAATCATACCGATTTTGACATTTCGAGATTCAATGGATCTCCACAAATTTAGGTCCCTACATAACGTTTTGATTATTTTTAGCATTATGTCTGTCGGTCTGTCTGTCTCTTTGTCTGTCAGTCGGTCTTTCTGTGTGTCCGTATACACGTACAGAGCAAATTCGGCTAAAAGGATTTTTATGAAACTTCATATTTTAACTTTGGACATCAATGGAACGACTTGATCAACTTTTGGTAAAAATCGGTTACCTAGAAATGGGAGTTTACTCGTGTCGGTTTTAAGATTTTTGCGAATATTTCACAACAGAGAAACATTTCGAAAAAATGTATTTAACAAAAGTTGCTATAAAAGCAATAACTAACAAATTTTATTTGAGACATTTTTTGATAAAGCAGCAGAAATTAAACAAGTACTTTGTGATGGCGGTCGGTCCTGTGGTGGCCACAGCTGATTTTTTAAAGTAGCTTTCCAGTCGTTTTCCCTTGAAAAGCGGAGGGCACAAAAACAAATAAAAGTGATTCGCAACTCGGAGCCCACGTGAAACTGTAGGTTCATACTTATCTGTTCATACAAGCAACATGCAGTACACATGCAGTGTACCATTAAAGGTACGCGTTCTGAGAAAATTCCAGAATCATTGTCTTAGAGAGTTAAAATTTTGCATGCATATATAATTCATTGCGCCGTATATGGGAAATATACTGATATTAAAAAAAAAAAAACAAAAAAAAACAAATCGAGAAATAATATACATACTAAATGGGCACTCAAATGAAGGCTTAAAATCAAGAAGAAAATGTTTCGACGCGAAAATGTTTTTGTCCTTCACCCAGACGGACTGATGTGAACCCGAAGAGTACACTCGGAATTTTTTGCTAGCTTACTTTTTTCAAAATTAACGGATTTGTGTATCGTTCAAAAAAATATAAATTGTTTGAATTTCTTTCTAAGATTTTAAAGGTCAATTCGCGACCAAAAATTAATTTATTAAAAATTATCAAAAGTTATCCATCATTCGGGCCTTTTGTTGGCTACTGAGTAACTATTTACCTACGAAACCTTGAACTTTGTGAAAATTCCCACTTCGCATCAATACTTCTGTCCTAGTATGCCTAATAGAAATATCCATTACGTAGTTGTTTTATTTTTAATACTCATATCAACTTTTAATTTTGTATTTATTACCCCAATAAATTACTTGTGTCATTATTTTTATTATAATTTTTTAATATCCTTTACCTTTGTCTTTGTCTTATGAATCATCAAACGTTTTGACTTCACATACTTATTTACTAATTTATTTGTCATCTCCGGTGCGTCAGACACAAAATTCATATGCAAATAAGGAAATAAAGTCATGTCAAATTGAAATAAAGGACTTTAGTAGTATAGAATTTTAGTATTTAAGAAATTTGGGTACACGGGATTTTCAAATGTGGTTGATACAAAAATGGCACATTGCAAGTAAATAGTACAATTTTGAGAAAGATCAGTTGAGAGAAAAACTAACGAGTGTTGAATTCCAAAATACCTAGGAATATTTAGCAAATCTAACGAATCTCATGAAAAAGTTGCCCCTTTTTTATTTATTTTACCACTCGTCTAATAAATAGTTCTTGTGTTATCGATACTTGATTTTTAATCCGGGTAAATTATCAAAAGTTGATAAAAATTAATTGACTCACCTCGATCACTTAACTCGATTGACAGCACCTCAGGTTCCATGTGCAAAACCAACTCTCCGACGACCACTACATACCGTATTTTTCGGGCTATAAGATGCACCTTTTTACGCAGAAATATCGTCTTAAAATTGGGGTGCGTCTTATGGTTCGAAGGTATAGGCACGATATTTAGAAAGTGTGTGACGTTAGTGTGGAATCATTTCAGAGCACATAAAACAGAATCAACCAAGAAAATATGATAGGAATTAATACAGAATTAGCTGACATTTCTGGAAGCTTTACAAGTCAACGAAAATCTTTCGATGTGACGATTAATAAACCATTTAATTTTTACCGACCGTTAACATATATAAGGGAAGTATTGTGATCATACCGATTTTGACATTTCGAGATTTCGATGGATCTCCACGAATTGAGGTCCCTACATAACGTTTTGACTATTTTTAGCATGATGTCTGTCGGTCTGTCTGTCCGTCCGTCTGTCCGTCCGTCCGTCCGTCTGTCTGTCTGTCTGTCTGTCTGTCTGTATACACGTCCAGAGAAAATTCGGCTGAAAAGATTTTTATGAAACTGCATATTTCACCTTTTGACAGCAATGGCACGAGTTGATCAACTTTTGGTAAAAATCGGTTGACTAAAAATGGGAGTTTACTCGTGACGATTTTAAGATTTTTGCGAATATTTAGCAACAGAAAAATATTTCGAAAAAAATTATTTAACAAAAGTTGCTATAAATGTTATAACTAATAACTTTTATTCGAGACATTTTTTGATAAAACGAAACATTTTTGAAGTGTCTATTTTTTCATACTTATATGTAACGTTTCCATGGTCATGATAAATAATATCTCTGTTAGAAAATATTAGGTCAAGGTATTTCTACTCTGCTGCTAGAATGTATTTTATACAAGTACTTTATGATGGCGGTCGGTCCTGTGGTGGCCACAGCTGATTTTTTTTTTCTTGGAAGAGTGGAACAAACGAATGATAAAGTCAAGTCACGATGTTACAGCAACAGGACGTATGAAACGGGCGACAATTGCACAACAGAAGAAAAAATACATGAGAAGTTGTAAAAGAAAAGACGATTATAAAGTCTTTTAAGAAATGCGGTATAAGCAACGCATTGGATAGTATCGAAAATGACTTGGTTTCTGAAGAGATTGGCAATAATAGTTCAGACAAAAATACGAGGCATGTCCACAAAGTAAGAGCATTCAATTTTTAAAAACTCAAAATATCAAATTATTTTAGGTATAGGTAAAACAATTTTTTGACGTAGTCGCCTTTTCAATCGATGCACATGAGTCGAGGTATGAGCTTTTTTATACCTGTGTCGAAAAAATCTCCCGCCAGTTCCTCCGGGAGATCATCCGGGCCAATCTCCGTCCTTCTTTGATGGCATGCTTGACCTCGTCGTTGCTGGAAAACCTTTTTCTGCCCGTATACTTCTTGAGAGAGGTGAACAGATGGTAATCCGATGGCGCCAGATCGGGACCGGGAGCTGGGTGATTGACAATGCCCGTCCTCACATTGCCCACTTCACAACGCAACTTTTGGATTCATTCGGATGGGACATTATCAACAATATGTTTTTAGACTCCTTTTTGCATACCATCACACTTTTCATCCCAACTCAAATCATGGTTTTACAATCTTCATTTGAATAAAAATAAAAATATCTCCACAATCTGTCGCATCTGTCGCATGAGATTCAATCACTGTCATTTATATCAACACCTCAACAGGGTCAAGTTATTAGAAACAAACTTGTGGAGAACCTGGAACTTCGGAACACATACTGTTTAACTGTCCCACACCGCAGCATCAGTGCTTCATTTAGATCTCGCGAAAACTGTTCCACTCGATTCTCTCTAATCTCATTCCAGCAGTATGTAACAAAATACTGTGGTTCTTAACAGAAATCTATTTAAAATTTCTTCACTAGCTATGCTTTGGCAGAATGGTACTATATAGAAGCAAAAAAAAGAGGAAAAAGCAGAAATATGTTAAAAGCATTCATATTAAGCATCAAATATATTGTAATGTGTTCAATTAAATATTATGAGAATATTGCTTCATTAACCCTTTGGGTACATTTGACGACTGAGACTCATCATCCGTATGTATAGCCAAAGTTACAGTTGACGAGTCTGACTCGTCATTCGAACTTAACAATTTATACGAGGTTATTATCATGTACAGTAGTCGCTCGCACTGTGTCGCATAAAACTGCTCGCATAGTGTCGCTCCTCACCACTCTCCTCCACTCCCCTCATCACATTTCTTATTGTTAAGTTTGATCAAACAAATCGGTACTCAAAGGGTTAAAAGTATGGTTGTAGTCAGTGGCGGATTAAGCCTTCGCCGGGCCCAAGACATTTTTGATTTACGGGCCTTCAACCTAGAGGCGTTCAAAGGTAGGGTACCTATTTTTTTAAGAAGACACCTCCCAAATCCAAGTGAAGAGCAAAAAAAAAGTGCTCACCTCCCAAATCGGGCCGAAGACAATTGTCTTTTTTGTCTCTGCGAAAGTCCGCCACTGGTTGTAGTACAAATAATTGTCTTGAAAAGTGTCTACAAACCAGAGGCGAAAGCATGACAAATTGGGTGAACCTATACAGTGATAAAATTTCAATAAGATGGATTATTTAATATATTGATTAGTCGACAGTTTAACTTTGTGAAACTCACTTATACCTAAGAGGTTGAATGAAAACATTGTTTTTTATTTCAACCAACTTTGACAATGGCGAGAGGCGAAACTATAGTCAGTAACAATAAGTTACATATGTGAAACAAAAAACAATGTTTTTTTTCAACCTCTTATGTATGGATTATTTAATTTGGTATCATTATTTTATCCATTATCGTTGGCGACTGAATGTCATTTAATTTATTTTTCTTTCGGAATCAATGGTTGAAATGAATATAAAAGATATTATATATTTCATTTTCTAGTACGTTACTAGATATCTAGATTGTTGTGTTGTAAATATGTTGTGTTGTAAATGTTTTATGGAACCAGGTGATCTGTAAATCTGGCTTTAAAATTTTTGGTTAGGGTTCATTGTATTAAGGTTATATCAAAAATTAAAATTCTCGAATTTTTTGAAATGTGCCATTTCGGAATTACTACTCTAAGACGATATTATAAATATACAACATAAAAAATGAAGCGTCCCTCTTAGTCAGGCACATACACAAAGTGGTGGTCCTCGGGTCTGCCCCCCCCCCCCCCCGAGCCAATAAATCATATACTTATTTAATACAAACTAAGCAACAGAAAATAAAAATCAAATAATAATTAAATTATTATGTAGGCCCACTGTATTGTTTTACGGATTTTATCGAAATTGACCCCCCCCCAAATCAAATATGGGTGTGCACGCATGCTCTTGTGGCACAATAATATAAAATATATTATACCAAATATTACATTTAAAAACTACTTCTATTAAGACATATTAAATCTAAGAAAAAAGAAAAAAAATCATTAATCATATTAGTCCAAAATATAAGTAACCTCTGATTATCATGATTCAACATATCATTATAAATGATAAACGAAGATATCTCTAATTATAATATTAGACAATTAATTAATTTATCGATTGTTAGCAGAGACCGGACGAATATATGCAATGACCAGCCAACGGAGTGGCTGAGCTCGTTAAATCGTGCAGTTTTGACTGGTTAAAAGTCTGAATTGTGTGGTTGCTAGTTCAATTCTCCGTTGGTGATATTGCCACATGGCTAGCTTGATTGAAAGAAAACTCCTGGTTTCAACAATACAAATTTATTAATCATTTATCAAGTTTACAATATAATGTTTGAATTTGCCCATGGAGTTGGGGAAGTTTTCGGTCCACCCCGTGTTGGCCAGGATCGGCTTGAACCTAGCTCCGAGGCGGGGGCTACTCATCCGGGAGTCGTGGAGCCTGGAGAAGTCTTCTCCCACTCACATGTTGACTACTTGCTTAGCTCACCAGCGGCACAAGTATCTGGCGTCGGTGTCTTGGTCGTCATTAATACGTGTAGAGGAGTTAGCTACGTTCCTCTGTCTCAATATTCTGCGGCATCCATCTATTTGTACCGAAGGTTAAACCAGTTCCAATATCCATTCGTCATGACAAATATTTCCTCATTACGAAAATGCGGCGTATGCAATTCGTAATCAAGCCACATACGCCAGACGCTGACAAATAGCTTTTTAATCAGACAGCTGACCGTCACAATGTCGTAATCCTGACCTAGGATACCTACGTGACATTATTATTCGGGCGAGAATAATATTTTTACATTACTCCCATTTTCACAATCATTTACCCCTCATCCAGGTGTAGGAGCTCGCCCCCTGGCATTGGCGATTAGCCTTGTTGCAGAAATAGGTTGATGTAAAATAAATAAATAAATAAATAAATAAATATATATATATGCAATGACCAATTAAAAATCTAATTATTCAGTATCCATGAACGTTCTTTTCAAACTTAAAAGATGCATTTATTTGATTTACATATAGCGTATATTTCATTTTTAAAGTATGTCATGAATACGGAATAATTAAATTTTTATTTTGTCATTGCATATATTTGTTCGGTCTCTAGTCATTAATCAGTTATTGATATTCACAATAAACTTAAACATTCGTCAAACAATTTTACTAAGATTCTTACGTAGTTAAAAATCTATTTTTGTAAGTAAACGTTCTTTTTGTAGGACGTTCTTGTAATAAAGTTTTCAAGTCAATATTTCTTCTTATTCTTCTTATATTTTTAATACGATTTTATAAAAATAACACAACAGAGACTTTCATTCGACAATCATTTTAATACTGTTGACCGATTACACACTGGTCGTCGCTTTGGTCATCTTAAAATAGGTAATTTTGACAATCTGTGGTGGGATTACGATGAATATAATTCTATTGTATTATTGCCAATAAAGCGATTCTATTAGCGATAGCCAAGTTTTTTTTTTTTTTTTTTGTTAACTAGTATATAATTCTATTATACTGAAATCGCCCAAACAACGTACTTAGTCATTTTCCGTCATAACTTCAATGACAAACTTAGTGGCGAAAAATAAAAAAATCATTTTTATTTTCATTTGAATTATAGTCTTATATTGCTCTTTACTCTTTTATTTTACTAAAATATACATATTTAAGTCATATTTAGTATGTGTCTGATAGTTATTTTGAAAATTTACAAATTTTAAAAGTTTTTATTTAGCATAGGGACATTTGTATTGGTATCGCTAAATTTTACATTTGCCGACATTTTACGTTCTGTTTTGTTTTGACACTTGTGTTCACATATCTTTCTTATAATAATTTTATCCATCTTTTTTTATTTAGTTTGTTGTTTATTTAGCAGTTTTGTGTTTAGTTATATATTTTCTTACAGATATCTTATAGATTTCAATTTTAGACATTGTGTGTAGTGCATAGCTTTTTAGGTTAAATTTAATTTATTACAGTTTTCCATTATTTGAACATATTTTTGAAACACATCAGTCTTTTTAAGGGCAATTTTGCCCATTAGAATAGTTTATTTGTTTCTATTCTGTTCTTATTCTTATATTTTCATTTCATTTTGATACAACTGACAGCATACAAATATTACAATCTTTAAATGGATGCCACGTAAACGTATCTAATGTGGCGTCATAAAAAAATATGACGTTTAGAGTGACACAACTACATTGACTGGCCGACTAGCCTATTTTCGTAATTCCACCATTGGTCTTTGCTAACGGATTTATTGGTTATGATACCACTCAGCTTACACTGAAGTGTTGTAGGTTGTCTATCCTTGAGTTTTACCAGGCGCAAATTTGTATCAGTAAGTAAATGAAAAACTAATAATCGAAATAAATAACGGTGATTATGTCCTTGTGAGTAAGGGTGCATGTTGGTTATATCTAAATTAGTAAATCTAAACTGTGTTTGAATGCATTTTCATCCTTATAACGAACTATACCAACAGTAATCTCTAAGCATCTGCATACAGAGAGTAGCGTCACGGCGTTGGCGGCGCTCTAGTCGACGCCTGGCGTTGTTCCGCGTCCAAACGTTGCCTTAGTTCGCCCGGCAACTCCGGCAGCTACACAACCAAATAACTTTACTTGTTTATCGGCGTATTTATAAATACGTACCAAATGTGAAAAGTGACAAAAAGGTTATGTGTTCCAAAAAGGATTCCAGATATGGAGTCCATAAGAAATTATGATTTTATTTGGAATCATAGGAAAAAAATAAGACATTTTTTGAAATTTTGCTTGTAGTGATAAGTGCAACGAAGTTAAATGATTTAATTGAAATTTTATTAATAATGATAACAAACAAATAAGTGACAAAACCTATTTTAGTTAGGACCATGGTTTAAAATTTTGCAGAAAACAATTAAAAACTCTTAAACCTGTGTCTAATTTTAGAAATATGTCTTCGAAAACATAATTGTTAAAACTTTTAGCTAAATTTTTGTATCAGTTTTGTAAAAAAAAAAAAAACTCTAAGTGTTAGGTTTTGTATAAATTTTTTAAAATCTTCATGTTTCGAAAATAGGTAACTTTAAAAAATATTGGCTAACTATGGGAATTATCCTGGCAAGACTGGCGTAAAATTATAAACTTGTCAATTTTTTTTTTGGACAGTTATTAACTCCGGAAATTTTTTAAAAATTCTATAAGTGTTTTCATCCAATTTTTGAACAGTTTTCATCCGGTTTTCCACTGGTTTTAAATATTTAAGTGTTCCTATAAAACCCCATTTATTTTCCCACGGTCTAAACTAAAGTTGTGGACCTAATATGCTCATAAAATGGTGTTGTGAATTGTGAAATGGTCAATTTCTAAATCTAAATTAATATAATAGTGTAGCCTAATTGATACTGTGATTGTGTTTTTTGTGTATGTGTGTGTAAATGTTAACGGCCCTGTCTGGAGTACCTTTTGGCAGCCACTGGTATAAGGTCTTCAATTATTTTTTATTGTTTTTTCTATCTATCTAGGTTGAGGAATATGGCTAGTACTAGAGGAGTTGCTAACCTCTGCGTTGCTGTTCTTCTCCTAGCCATTTTTGCGAATGTTCACGTCAAAGCAGAAGGTAAGATTACTTCAATTTTACTTATGAAACATAAAACAAAAAACTGACGAAATCTGTGAAAGTAAATATAAAACAAAAATACAAACATACCAAATTGGTACCAAAGTAAAATGTATTAAAAAAGTTTATTTTAATTTTATTGAATCGCTGAAAAATATTTTGATTATTGATAGTGCTACCAATAAGAGAGGCCTTTATTTAGCTTCTTTCATCTTTCTCTATTCTGTATAATTATTATAATCTCAAACATTCTTATCCTCAAACATTCCTAGTTGCCCTTATAGTTTAACTACCATCTTCAACCTTTTATATTTACGTCCTCAGATTTTTAAATAGTTGTCCTCGGTCTATAACTGCCATTTTTATGCCCGTATTCATAAACGTTCAATATTGTATAACACTTTGTTGTATCAAAACATACTGTTAAAATTCAAATTTTCTATAGAAATTTCCATAGAAGCGTTTTTTTTTTCTGTGGAAATTAGTTATAACGACGCGTTATATAGTAATGAACGTTCATTTTACGGGCATTTGCCTTTAACTGTCCTCATCTGATGATATCCATCAGTCTCCGGATTTAGACTTTAAAAGTCATTTTAGCCTTTTAAACATCAATCCTCAGCTTTTATTTATTTTGCCACTTCGGAGACAGATGTCCTAAAGAAATTGAAATATACCGTTGATTTCATAAGTGTCCCAAAATACGCGCAAATCTTACCTAAAATTTACGTTTATAAATTTATTACACTGGGACAGCTTCGTCCCAGTTGGTTATTGATTTGGAAATTGTAAATCCCAACAGTATTTTTTAATTGAGAAATTCTCTCATTTATTAAAAAATATATTCAGGGACTGAAAGGTTAATAGGCGTCTTAAGCGTTTATCCTCCGCCTATGATATCCTTCAAAAACCTTTAACAGTCGCTTCTAGCCTTTAACAGCCGCTCCTAGCCTTCGACAGCAACTCTCAAAATTTAAAAAATGTATCCGTAGCCCTTATCAGCAGTCTTCTGGATTTTTCAACATTTAACAGCCTTTGAAATAATAATTTTCATATTTAACCACCGTCCACAGTCTTTTAAAGACCTCATAATCCTTTAACAGCTGTTCTTCATCTTTAGCGGCCATACTTAATCTTTAACAGCCATCCTTATCTTTTTAAACGCTCCTTTTCAATATTTTAAACTTTATTGGTCTATTTAATTCAGTCTTTTAACTGTCTTAGACCTTTTTACGGCCATCCTTATCTTTTTTAAATAGTCCCACGCAACTTTTCAGCAACCTTTGGCCTTCTCAGCTTTTTAGCCGTCCTCAGTCGTTAATAGCTGTCATGAGGTCGTACAGTTGTCAACAGCTATTTAAACAGCAGTTGTTGGCGTTTTTAATAGCAGACTCTAATTTTTAACCATTCTCCATATTTACCAGGTGTACCCAGCTATATACAGCCGTCCTTACAAAACAGCTATTATCAGCCTTTAACAGGTCATCAGAGTTTGTGACAGGCGTTGTCTATCTTTTAAACACTGTCGCTGTTGGCGTTTATAAACGCAGGCTCGAAGTTTTAACCATCATCTACCTCTTAAGAGCCTTTATCAGCTTTGCCAGGTGTCTTTAGCCTTTTACAACCATCCTCAACCTTTTTAATAGCCTTTATCAACCTTTAACAGGGCATTAGAGTCTGTTAATGCCCATTATTAGCAGTCATACAACCAATGTTGTTTTTTTAACAGCAAATTCAAATGTTAAGCCGTCTTCAGCTTTTAGCAGCTATCTTCAGTCTTCAGCAACTGTCCTCAATCTTTAACAGCTGTCATCAGCCTCTAGTATCTGTCCCCGCCTCTAGCAGTTGTCCTCGGGCTCTGGCAGTTGTCCTCAGCCTTTATAAAACGTCCTCAATATTTAACAATCGTCTGCAACCTTTTAAAAAGTCGTCCTCTATCTTTTTAATAGCCATCCTTATCTTTTTATAGCCTTCCTCGGTTTTTTTACCATCGTTCTAATTCTTTTTAACAGTTGCATTTAACCTTTTCTGTCGTCTTAAGCTTTTAAAAGTCCCAACCTTTCAAAGCCGCCCTCAAGCTTTTTAATAGCTATTCTGATTATTTAACAGATATCTTCAGCTTTTAACCTGCTTCCTTAATTTTGAACAGCTATACTCTCTCTTTTAATCAGCTCCCCTCAACCTTTGTAGTTGGTTTCAGCATTTAAAAACAGTCCCTAGCCTTTTAAATAGTCGTCTCTAGGCTTTTTAATAGTCATTCTGATTATTTAACAGCAATCCTCAGCTTTTAACCTCCTTTCTTAATTTTTAACAGTCCTCTGTCTTTCAATCGGCCGTCTCTAGGTTTTTGAATAGCTATTCTAATAATTGAACAGCTAGCCTCAGTTTTTAACATCATTTCTTAATTTTTCTTAAGTCTTCTGTCTTTTAATCAGCCTCCTCAACCTTTTCATTTGTCCTCAGCATGTAACAGTAATCCCCAACCTTTTAAACAACCGTCTCTAGGCTTTTTAATAGCCATTCTGATAATTTAACAACCAGCCTCAGATTTCAACTTGGTTCCTTAATTTTTTACGGCTATCTTCTCTTTAAATCAGCCTCCTCAACCTTTTAAGTCATCCTCAGCGTTTAACAGCAATCCCCAACCTTTTAAATAGCCGTGCTAATGTTTGACGTGCATTTTAAATTTTGCAAACTATATGTTACCTTGTTAATTACCATATGTCAGCATCTGTCGCTCTTTTTCCGTATAATTTGTAACATAACAGCGACGTTACATTAGCGTTAACTTAAAACCTTTTATGCAGTCTTTTACCTCTTTTTATAAATGAATTTTTAACAAAAACATTAAATGTTTATTTTTTAACACGTAAATATATACTCCAAAATTTATATTTACTTTCACAAAAGTCAGCCAACGGAATTTCAAAATGTAAAAATTATTAATATTTTGAGAGAGAGTTTATTAGGTGCAAAGCACCCTGATTACTTAAATATTAAACTTACTTTGATAGTAAAACTTATTTAACACAGGAAATTCTTTGATATAAGTTATACTTGTCTTATAAAGCAGGTTTCACATAGTGAATGATATTCATTATGTGTATGTGTATCAATTTTCTATTCTAAAGATATGAGGGAAACCCACGTCTGTTCAGATGACGTAAGTACGAATATATTTGATGTACAGTCGGGGACGTAATTAAGTGGACAGACCTTTTCAAACAAATAAAAATATCTCCTAAAGTTTCCTACAAAATTTTCTTTAATTTTTAGTTTAGATTTGTACATACATATATGTATCTTAAAACTAATGAATCAAACGTATTTTTGAAAAATATAAACAATATTTATTAAAAAATTAACATGTACATATCTTTTAGGAGCAGACAAAATTAAGTGGTGGTTCTATTATAATTTGGGGTTGTTCTTGACTTAACTTATGACTTAAAATATATAGACATTATTTCTGAAAATTTCGAAGAATTCGTGCTCAAAATGGGCATAGAAGAAAATTCTGTCTGCCAGCAAGACAATGCACCTATATATAATTATGGCATCAAAGAAAGCCATGCAATTTTTCGATGTCAATAATATTAATTTACTAAAATGACCTGTACAAAGTTCGGATTTAAATCCTATTGAAAATTTGTGATCAATATTGAACAATAAAGTGCCTATTACCGAACGGTCATAGCTATTTATGCACCAAAGGTGTTACTAAGATGATTACGCTCGGAGAGCAACGTAATACAGCCCGACGGCCTCTGCCCCGAGGGGTGAATGTCGCTCGATGGGCGTAATCATCCCGTAACGCCAATGGTGCATACAAGATTTTATTTTTCACTTCACATAAAATAAAAAGTAAAAATCAACAGATATTTATCCCTATCTGGTAGCCTATGACAATAAACAGTTTATAGATAAAAAAATAAATGATTTTTTTAAATCATTTAATTGTCATAAGTAATTTTACAATCACAATATTAATAATTAGAACATGCAAGAATTACCCGAATATTTCGAGAAACTTACGCAAAAAGCAACAGAAAGTTTGTTACCACTTAAATCTAAACAGAAATATGTAAGAGAATACAAATCCTTTAGATTGTGGTAATCAAAAAATAAGGTACCGGCCGTGAATGAGACAAATATTGAGGGCTTAATGAGAGAGCGTTATGGATTCATAATGCTCAAGTTGTTATGCATTTGTTTAAATATCTCGTATTCTGCAATATGTCCAAATAACAGCGAAGTGAAAAATAAAATAATAATTTTTTTTTTAGTGTTTAAAAAGGAATGGAAAACAGAATTTAGTTGTTGTTTCAAAATCTAGAGGAAAGTATGCCTCGGTGCTTACAGGCTATTATTAGCGGGAAAGTCTGGCCACACTAAATATTAATTAACTCTTGATATTATTTTTGTAACATTGTTTACTTAATTTTGTTGACTCTTAAAAGATATGTAGTTATTAATTTTTTTAATAAATATTATTTCTTTTTTCCAAAAAGAAAGTTTTTTATTTTTGAGATACATATATGTTCGCGCCGAAATATTATTAACAGAATCGAAAGGATTAAGATAGTTTTTAATGAGACATGAATTAAGAATTTACTAATTGAAATTTTGGTTGCCAACGGAGTGGCTGAGATCGTTATATCGTGCAGTTCTCACTGGTTGAAACAATCTGAATTGTGATGCTAGTGCATGTCGCCATTGGTGATATTATTCGGGCGAGAATAATATGTTAACATTACTCCTATTTTTACAAACATTCACCCCTCATCTAGGTGTAAAAACTCGCCCCCTGGAATCGGCGATTAGCATCGTCGCAGAAATAGGCCGATGTAAAGTAAATAAAAAAATAATAAAATGGTAATGAAATGTAGGTTATTAAGACTCAGCTAATCAGTTGTGACCTGACTGTCATGCAGTCAAGTACTGTGAAAAGATGAAGCACACTGAATAGCAAACATGGTTTAAATAAAGAATTTGATAGTGTATTGGTTTTCGTTGTTAATAAACTGATTATGTAAAAGTGATTGTTCTTTTGCTGTTCCATTCTTCACCTACATTATCTCTTTGAAGAGATAATGATTAATTAACGAAGGCGCGAAATCTCAGTATAGTATCCGCGCCGTTCATATATGTACAAAAACTAAATTAAAAATTAAAAAAGGTTTTATAGGAAACTTTAGAAGATGTGGTTATTTGATTGAGAAGTATAGGTATTGTCCACTTAATTTAGTCCTCGACTGTGTATCGACTATTCTGTTAACAATACATCAACAACTATTCGTATATATTTTCGTATATCGAGAACACCTTTTACTTTATGCAAGGTCCAACAACATTTTTGAATTATAACTCTAGATTATTCAAACTTGTCTTCTTTAAAGTATAATATGATCGATTAAAAAGTCGTCTAGCAGGCCTTGAATTTTATTTTTTTAAATGTTGGCAATATTTGTGCAGTTTATTATTAAAGTCTATTCTAAACGATTAGGCGCAACTAGATTTTCAAATCTAGTAATTTTTACAGATAGATTCAAGCTTTTAATCATTTTATTCAGGAAAAGCCAACTTCAATATATAAAAAAAATAGCTAATGACAACTTACAAAAATGAAAATTCCAGTTAGTTCCGCTTAATCGTTTGGAACAGCTTGTATTTACAGATATTTCATGTCCGACAGTTTGAGCTTATAACCTAACTTGCGCAAAATCTTTAGCCAGATTAATTATTCATCCAGGTTATTTTGTTAATTTAGTTACGGATGTTAATCAAAAGTTACAAAGTGAAGGAATTTATTTGGAGCTTTTACTTTAATTGCTTGTGTTCATAATAAGTATCTTTCAAGTACATTTCAGATATTTTTTTACAAATATATGTTGGTTTTAAATATAACCACAAATTCTAAAGTGAAATTTTAGTCAACAATAAAACAACACTCAGTGGCAAATAACTATGGCCGCGCTTTGACTATCCCCATCATAATTAGAGCTGTGCCGCATCATAAAAATTTCATATCCGCGGATGCGAATACGGATTATTTTGTAAAATATCCTCGGATACGGATACGAATAAAAATGTTCTGTTAACCTTTATTTATTAGATTTTGTTTTAAAATTACAGTTTCCAAAATAAATACTTTTTTCCTATTTAGGTTAAATTAAATAATATTTAAGATTTTTTGGGAAAAGTTTTAGGATTAAAATTAAGAAACAACAAGTTTTTTTTACAGAAACACAAATAATGTTTACAACGATTTTTATTCAAAATGCAATTATTTTTTTCATTTCCATTATTATTGACTCATTTTATATTAATATAAATATAGATGGTATATTCTTAACAATTCTAACATTCATTACAAAAATATTAATATTATTTAAATTTTTGTAGGGGGAGATTATATTTTAAAAATAATAATTTTGAGGCTTTGTCTTTTTGAAACCGACATGGTTGCTCGACGAGCATATTTTTGGAAATGAAAAAAATAATTGAATTTCTAATAAAAATTGTTGTTAACATTGTTTGTGTTTCTGTAATAAAATGTTGTAAATTTATTATTGTTTATCTTATTTTTAACCCTAAAACTTATCCTAAAAATCATTTAAATTAACTTTAATATGCAATAAGTCCTTATTTTGTAAACTATAATTTTAAAACAATTTTTATTAATAAAGGGTACTGTAAAAGATCAAATTCATTACGGGGGGAATTAATAGAGTAAAAACAACTATCCCACCCGCTTCCACCTAAAATGTAACAGAACCAATTGATTACGGGGGGAAATATAATAAGTAAACAATTAAACTATGCAAGGTATTTACTTAACTGTTCAGCTGCCACCACCTAATTTATTAGTAGCAAAAATTAGGAAAAACTTCTAATCAAAATCTCTAGTGGTATTATTGGCAATTCAATATTAAACAATCTTATGGCTTTAATATATTTATTAATAAAAAAACACCTTAAAACTAACAAAAGAAAACTACATATTATAACATAAAATAAGCTTACCTAAAATTAATCTACTTACATGTAGTTACAATTCTTAAAATCTTCACTTAACATTTTATCTATTTTAAGTTCTATATTTCTCTTCATTTTGTACATAACCGAATGACTCTACATAACTAACTGACGGTAAATAACAGAATGAATCTACATTACTAACTCGAATGACTATCACAGAATGACTGTAAATGACGGAATGCTTCTACATAACCGAATGGAATGACTGACTGGAATGAATGAATGTAACAGAATGACTGTAAATGACGGAATGGGCCTAGTGTTAATTTGGTCCAAGCTTTTATACCCAGTACTCAGGTAATAGAGTATCAATACATATGTCGGTACATCGGCCTCTAATAGTTTAGCTTTAGAAGCCGATGTTAGAAAAGAATTACTTTAAATTAAAGTCATTCTTTTCCCTGATTTATGTATTCTCTTTGTGCAGTTTACTGAATAGTTCTAATGGTCTAAGGGTACTTAAGTCAAGGTTATACTTTTTACCGTAACAATGAAAGGCTGACCATCATGTTAAGATAACAATCTTCTAAAGTTAACAAAGTAGATTTTACAAAATATAAAATTAACAACGTTTTTACACTGTTACAACTCTTCCCCCCTTTAAAGTCAAGTTATACGTAGTACTTCACAAGTATAACTTGGCTCAAAAAGGCAAGTATGGCAAACCAACAGCAATGGGACAAGTCGATAACTCGAAGATAGCAGAATATACCAGAGGCGGCGCCTATTTTTTGACAGGTCAATGGCTTATGGGTGTTCGGTTCATCTTTAGTCCTCGACGGTAGTCCTGGCTACTTTCGATCCTTACCACTCGACGGTGGTGCCGATAAATTTTTCTTCCTTGACGGGAATTTTCTCTCTACTGCTCAGTTTCTGGCGCTTAAGCTGGACTAGAACTTTTGTGGAATCACCTCAGAAGTATTGCCAATGATCCTTGTAGCTGAATAGGATGCCTGTCCCCCTTGGTAATTCGACTGCAGTTATCTCGATTACCGTGGTTGTCATATCTCGGAGATGTAGCTGTAGCAACAACAATAACGAAACAGTACGCAGTTCATACGACATATTTGGTTTACTTTATAACGGTTAAGTTTTAAAATTAAAAAAAATTAATAATTATCTCTAAAAAATTTATCAATCTGACTATTATGCTTGTTACATTCTATTATATAATTTAAGACTTAATACACCTAGGTTTTGAATGGAATTGAGCATATAAACTAAACATTTTATCCAAATAAAATCCTAATCATAATATTACATAAATTTGCTCGTATCATGATCCAAAACATAGGTTGGCTACCTACGGACAGGAGGGCCAACTTCCTGGGTACATAACTAATTTCATGTGTCCCGGTATCCGATTCTCAAAAAAAAGAAGGTGTAACTAAAAATTTTAACCAACTATTTATTTTAATACTTTGTCTTTCATTAGCAATTACTGAAAGTAACTCTGAATAATACAAAAAATAAAAATTTTAAAATGTCTCAAAAAAAAAATTTCAAAGTTCAATTAATTTGACTTATACTTACTAAACTATTTTCTATATATCTTCATTTTTAGTTATATCTTCCTTTTGATGTCAAGTTCTTTTTTTTTTTCTTTGGTTGGTTTCCTCAGCTCTGAATTCCATTAATTAATTAGGTTGTTACAAGTATACAATCCTAATGGAATCCAGGAAAACGTGTCCCAAAATTCGATCTTCCTCGGAAATCAGGAGGTCTTCCGGAGATGCGCAGGAGGTATCCATCCATCTCATGGTCTTCCTGGTCAATTCTGCTCTTATTTACAACAAAATCATGTATCCAGCACTCTCTGAGTTTGAGATCCGTTACATATTTTGTTTTTCCAGTCTCCGTCCTGGAGTTGTTAGGTCCTGTAATCTCTAATGGTAATTTCTTCGATGTTTCCTGCAAAATCTTAAAACTACCAATATTACAAGATGGGACACTGACTTCAGTGTCCGCTTTCTTTACTGTTTTCTTTACAAGTTCTGTCTGTCTAATCGCTGTATTATTGTTTTTCTCTAAATGTACTGACTTGATCAAAATATCAGAATTTTGTACGGTTCCAATTAATTCTTTCCTAACTTTGACATCATCAACATGACTGTCTTTAGCAATAACTACTCTGTTTTCTTTGACTACACTTTCATCACTTGAAACTATATTGCCATTTTCTAACTTAAACTCAATAACCGTAATATTATCATTATCCGCCGAATCCAAACAAAATACGCCGTTTCCGGGCAAAACCTTGGAAATACCCATAGGAGTTGAATCTTGGTCATTTACCTCGCTATGTTTTTCCACGTCGTTCTTGTTTGTAATTTGATCTGATATTTTCACCAAGTTTTCCAGATTTCCCGAAATTATCTCATCTTTACCTACTTGAGATAAAGTCGCACTTACTGCACTGTCTACGCGCTTAATAACTTCGAACTTTTCCGTAGAAATAGTCACGGCAGGGATCGAACCTCCGTCTTCCATGCCGAGCTGATTCGAGTTATATTGGCTTGAAACAGGATCAGTCAAGTTAAAACTACTCGTGTCCTCTATCGGTAACGATTCTACGTCATCTTTTTCAAATAAAACATTATCATTGTAATTAACTTGATATTCTAATCTATTTACTTCGGTACTCATATTTTTCATCGGCAGTACTTTCGTACTGTCAGCCTCAAATCTAATGTTGCTATATTTATCCGTCAAATCTGCTTTCAAACTACTAACATTAGTATCGCTATTACCAAATGACTCACAATCTTTACAACTAATTCTTAAATCATCATATTTATCAATACTATCAAATTTATTTGACCTTTTATTTGGTAACTCTACATTCGATACTAACATTAAAGTATTTTGATCTACAATCATATCATTATAAACTCTATCTAACCTTGATTGCTTTACTTTACTGGACGACTGTAAAACATTAGGACAATTTCTTTTAAAATGGCCGTTTTCCCCACAATTAAAACACATAAGGTCTCTAATATCATATCTACACTTTCTAGAATTCTTCATAATATTTTTCTTATTTTTACTATTATTAAATTTATTACTCGTTGAATTTTTATTAAAATTTTGAATATTTTCATCAGACTGACTTTCTGGACTCAATTTACATAATGCTTTTGATACTTCTAATTCAATAATACTTTCTAAGTTGAAATTTGATGAATTTACTTGATAATTACTTATTTGTTGTTCTACATATTCTACATGTTTTGCAAATTCTACTGCACTATCAAAGGTTTCTAATCTTTTAATCAATAAATCTTTTTTAAATTGTGGTAAAACACCTTCAACAAATTGACTCAATAATCTTCTTTCAATTATTTGATCAATTATTACTTCTTCAAATTCTATTTCCGATCGTTCGAATAGATATCTACCTAATGTCCGCAATCGTAAAGCAAAATCCTCGACCTTTTCATCCGTGTGCTGAGCACAGGTAGAAAACAGTCGCTCAGCAGTAAAACAATCTGGTATAGCACTGAATCTTTTTAATAATAATTTTTTAAATTCACTCCAATTTTCAGTCTTACTTAAAATTGGATGATTTTCCACAAAAAATCTTGCTTCGCCATTTAAACTAATTTTTGCCAACAATACACACTTGTCAAAAGGGTACTTAAAAATTTGGAAAAGATATTCTAAAGTTGATATAAAATTTTCAACTGATTCACCGTTACCCGAAAATCTGGGTAATCGGTCCCAAATACCTAATGCTTGCATTTTAAAAACGTGTCTTATTTTCTGCGCTAAGACAATAAATTTACTTTACAAAGTTTAGATTACTAATTACTAATACAAAGTTAGATTACTAATACAAAGTATCTTTATCTCGTATGGTAGCATAACAATGAGCGGCAAAACTACTGGTACTCGTATCCCAACCGCTGAGCACCAAAAATGTAAAAGATCAAAGTTACTACGGGAGGACAGCTAGCGTAAAAACAACTATCCCACCCGCTTCCACCTAAAATGTAACAGAACCAATTGATTACGGGGGGAAATATAATAAGTAAACAATTAAACTATGCAAGGTATTTACTTAACTGTTCAGCTGCCACCACCTAATTTATTAGTAGCAAAAATTAGGAAAAACTTCTAATCAAAATCTCTAGTGGTATTATTGGCAATTCAATATTAAACAATCTTATGGCTTTAATATATTTATTAATAAAAAAACACCTTAAAACTAACAAAAGAAAACTACATATTATAACATAAAATAAGCTTACCTAAAATTAATCTACTTACATGTAGTTACAATTCTTAAAATCTTCACTTAACATTTTATCTATTTTAAGTTCTATATTTCTCTTCATTTTGTACATAACCGAATGACTCTACATAACTAACTGACGGTAAATAACAGAATGAATCTACATTACTAACTCGAATGACTATCACAGAATGACTGTAAATGACGGAATGCTTCTACATAACCGAATGGAATGACTGACTGGAATGAATGAATGTAACAGAATGACTGTAAATGACGGAATGGGCCTAGTGTTAATTTGGTCCAAGCTTTTATACCCAGTACTCAGGTAATAGAGTATCAATACATATGTCGGTACATCGGCCTCTAATAGTTTAGCTTTAGAAGCCGATGTTAGAAAAGAATTACTTTAAATTAAAGTCATTCTTTTCCCTGATTTATGTATTCTCTTTGTGCAGTTTACTGAATAGTTCTAATGGTCTAAGGGTACTTAAGTCAAGGTTATACTTTTTACCGTAACAATGAAAGGCTGACCATCATGTTAAGATAACAATCTTCTAAAGTTAACAAAGTAGATTTTACAAAATATAAAATTAACAACGTTTTTACACTGTTACAGTACAAAACATTTTTATTCATAATACATTATTATTAATAAAAATATCCGTATAATATCTGCAACAAAATCAGTGAATACGGATTTGGATACGGATATGTTATTTCTTACGGATATCTTCGGATACGGTTATCTGGCACATCTCTAATCATAACAACGAGTGACATGAGATGGCTATATTTTAGAGAAAGATACCATAAATGTAAGGGCAATGTCATGTAAATAAATGTATGCTATGGCATTTGCGACGATGTCGCTAAATGTTTGAGTCGCACAGTTTACTTTGATTTAGTTTTATTTTTTGCCCTTACGTTATATCTCACTCACTTGTCTTCTTCAGGATATCTGTCTCTTGGTTTAGTCCATTAGTT
This sequence comes from Liopterus haemorrhoidalis, assembly GCA_963971575.1. Taxonomy (NCBI): domain Eukaryota; kingdom Metazoa; phylum Arthropoda; class Insecta; order Coleoptera; family Dytiscidae; genus Liopterus; species Liopterus haemorrhoidalis. The sequence continues at coordinate 21,507,469 of OZ020613.1, read as the reverse complement.
ATTAATGGTGCAATTCTGTGGTAAATCTATAAGTTACAGATGATCGTATCAAAGGAATTGTTTTATGTGTTGTTATGGACAGTTTCTTATAGATGTCTGTAAACTTACAGATTTGCCACAGAACTGCACCATAAGTCAATGATCACACTCGACAGTGATACTCTAAACATAATTTTTTTGGAAAAGATTTTCATGGCTTTCTTGTTAACTTTTTTTTCGATCATATTGTATTTAGCACTTTTAATACACGGTCTTTCAGAAAATAAAAAAACGTTTGGTTATTAGCAACATGTCCCAGTTAGTAGAAAGATGGCCCAACAATTTTTCGCATCCACTATATAGTCCCAACCTTGCGTCAAGTGATTGTCATTTATTTCATCTGAAGGATTTTATTGGTGGTAGACTGGAAAATGTCGACAAAGTGATATCGACAGTGACCAACTGAACTCAGAAGCGGCTGATTTTTACGATAAGGTTATCCAAAATCTCGTCACAAGATATGACAAGTGTTTTAATGGTAACTATGTAGAAAAATAAGTTTATGTATTAACAATCAACAACGTTTTCATTGAAATTTATCGGTTTTCATGTCTCAAATAACCAAACGTTTTTTAATTTCTGGTTGATCTTTGTGTCGAAACTTTGTATCTTTGTATACTTTATAAGTCTCTAAACTTTTTTCCCATTCTGAAACGTTTTTAGCAATGATTAATTTGCAATTATATTTAGAGGTACAAGATATAGCTATATTTGAATCTGCTATAATCTTGTTTATAAATCGTATGACCTGACAAAAATGGGGTGATATTTTCTGCTATTTCTAAAAGGCCGGGCGTAAGTGTGGGCGTTAGACATCTTACTCTCAACGTCCTGATAGTAAATAATTAGTAAAACATCTAAGAGCTTTATAACACTTGTTCATTAAAAGAAAATAATAAAACTCGCAGTAAGTTTTGGAAAATTAACATGTGTTGGTTGTGTTTATGTTTGTTTTACATAACTTGAACCACAATCACTATATATTATGACAGTCTGGTCAATAGTGGCAGCTCCGCCATTTAGATTCCAAATAGTATTAAATTGAAAAATAAAATAATCTTTGCAGAAAGAATAAATTTTTGGGGATATTTTCACAGCAATTTACTCTTTCTGCAAAGTTTATTTTGCTAACCATCTTAATTTCCAATATTTCCGATACTTATTTGGAATCCGAATAGCGGCGCTGTTACCATTGAACAGACTGTCATAGTAGACAATGTCTGTAACTTAAACTATTACTATATGTATATACTATTAACAACTATTACTTTCAAATATGAATGTTGAAATTGAAGGGTTGAAATTTTCTTAACTATTACTTTACTATACATATTTTATTTAAAATACTACAGTAAAAAAGTTTTTTTTTAAACTTTAGTTCTTTGATATTTGTTTAAATTTTATAAATAGAGGTTATGAGTGCAAATTTTAACATGTCTAAGACATACCTTCATAATAAATTAAAGCCAACTAGAATTTTTTTTATGTATATATGTTTTAATTTAAACAATATAAAACTGATAACAGGTACTATGCTGACCACGTGGCTTATATAAATACACTCCCTGGCTGTATTATTAGACGCACCTTTGTTTTACAATTCATTGCAGCAGTATTATTATTGTTATAATCGATCAAATTATGAATAGAAACTTTATTCTACACGGTATATCAAACCATCCGTTCACACCGTTTTTTCTTTTAAAGGACGATGTGTGAGCAAATTGGGGGAAACTGTGATTACCAAAGTCTACCCAAAGAATCGAATAGTAGAACTGAATTGTAACCTGTGTCGAGTTGGTTATCTTTGGATGGAGTTTTGGAAAAGAATAAACTATTACTTAAAAAAAAATTAATATATTTTATGGCTTACGAAAAAATGTATAAAATTATTGTTCCGTAAGCATTTTATAGGTGCAACGGGTACATATAGGGACTTGGTTGATTCTACGTCCACCTGTAACGTTACATTTAAAAATTACGAGCGCGCAGAATCAAACAATTTCCTATAGGTACCTGTAACACCTATAAAGTGCTTTCGAAACGTATACAGTTTGCACAGAATTGACCCATTAATTTTCTAAAGCTATTTAATAGTGAAATATTTTTAACAAGTGTTCAAAGTACCTTCTATTTTGATTTAAACACTCCCACTCTTGAGCTATCTGTAGCTCGGAGCGTCATAATAATTTCAAAAAAATAGTAATAATAAAATAATTTAATAATTTTATTTTAAAGTCATTCTAGAGAATATGATTTTTAAATTTAGTTCGTAAACATAAAAGATGTTAAAAAAAACGTTTAAGTAATAGTTATTTATTTTCAAAAGCTCTGCCCAAAGGTACCTTACACGACATATGTTACCATTTAAAAAATCCTTGTCCCTGATATCCTGTACTATCCCATTTTATTTAAGAAAATTTCAATATTACCATTCGATTTTATGGGTACACTTTGGTAATCAAAAGTTGTCCCAATTTGCTCATACAATCCTGTTTTCAAGAAAAAAGAGATAGTCGGGTGGTTTGATACACCACGTATTTGTGGTAGTCATCTGTTTATGACCCGTGTATGTGACCGTAATGATATCCAGATATAAATCCCACTGAAAGTGTGTGGGAGCTAATTAAGAGAGAAATGGCAAAGGAACCACAACAATTTAGCTGCTTGATAATAGTTATTTGTCCGAATCTGAATTTGATCACCAAGGTAGAGCCAAGGCCTTCAAACAGATGAAGACGGAAAAGAAATTTTTGGTAAAGGTGCACATTATATTTTTTGGGCGACCATAAGTAATTTTAATTAGAAAACTTAAACGTATTTTTTTTTTAATTAGCTACATAATTTTAAATATTTCCTTGTTATTGAACAAGCATCACTATCGTAGATGGCTTTGGTATCCAGCGGCCTAAAAAGTAAGCGAATCGGCATAGGCCGAAAAAAAAAAACTTTTGGTCTTGTACTAGATTATAAAAAAAGAACAGTTTTTGATATGGTTGCCTAAAAAATTATTTATGAAATCGTGACCCAGAGGTACAAGAATCCTATGCAATCCTATGGCATACTATCCAGGACGAAAAAAAAAAAAAAAACGCCAAAATCGTTTGAGTGGCTACATAAAAAAATAAATACCAAATATATTCACCAGTGCCATACATTAATTGATACCTTTTATGGCCGGTTGCTACAGAACAAGTTAAAGATTTTCACTCGAGTTATTCCTAACTCAAGTTAAAATCATGTTTTGTATGTTGTTTTGAGTCAGACTAGGTATAACTCCCAACCTGAATTCTATTAAAGCATCAAAATTTGTCTAATAATATAGTCAGGGATTGTGTATAGTTCCGGAGGTCTAAAAACAGAACTAACCTTTCCCCTTTATTTAAAGTATAGGGATAGTTTTATATTTTTCGAGCAAAAATCTGTACCTTTACCTGGCTTGCAAGATGCCTGTTTTACTCAAAAATAACGAAATAACTCCGCCATAACTGAGTTAATTGTTTGTGCTATTCTCGAATAAAAAAAATTGATGTGATGTGTGAATATTCACACATTTCAGGGTTTCGCAGGTATATAATAAGAGAAGGCGGTATGCTGAGTGTGTAGGACAAATTTTACTTTGTAGTAATCACGGCAAAATGAACGTTATTTTTAAAATAATTTATCGTCTGTTAATTATATAATAAGACTGGTTATTAAATTTACGCTCTTAAAAATTAAATACAACATTTGTCAAAATATAACTAGAATTTTGACAAAATAATTTCAACATAATAAAAATGCAAAAAAAAAACAGTAAAAAATAAAATTCACTCCGTACTCGAACTCGAAACCCGTCGTTTTCCAGCGCATTTTAGCTTACGACACCAGTGCTCTAACCCATTACGCTATCGCACGCCTTGCATGTGAGTGTCTTACATTGGTATAACTTTTGTACTTTGTGAACCAAACACCACAAAAAATGCGTTATTTTCCGAAAACATAATCTGATCAAAAATTCCTGTTGTACTATTTCGGTTCACACCAATATACATTACTTAGATTTTTTTTAGATTTTTAGTTTAAACCATCTGGGCTACAGGGTGTGGGACAAAAATTTTTTTGCACAATTTTGGCAAAAATCGCATCAAAATAATTTATTTTGCAAAAATAAAAATTTGATCGTTATTCCACGTACTAAGGGCTTTCATTTGATACCCTACTCAGAATTTTAAAAAAATATTTTTGTTTTCGATGAGCACATATTTGTTTATAATTTTAGGGGGGGTATGTTTTTTAGATGTTTTAGTATTTTTCCTATGTGCGGGTCAAAGAGTTGTATAAGCATGCCAAATTTCAACTCTCTAGGTTTAGCCGTTTGGCTACAATTTTTACCGAACAGACAGACAGACAGACAGACAGACGACAAAATGACGGTATAAGGGTTTTTTGGTCATACCTACAAAACCCTAATTATGAAGTTATTTAATATTGAAGCTTTTATAATAGTTATTATAGTACAAAACTATAAGTTCTTTTAATGAATATAAGTTATAGATCCGAAAAATGGTATTTGCTTGTCAAAATTTTACTGACGTCGTCTAGATCAGTGTTTCTCAACTGAAAACGTATCGTGGACCAGTAAAATATTTAATTTTCTACCGCGGACCCCTAATAATAAATGTACTATTAAACAAATTGTATATGTAAACTCTACATATATCTTAGTAATAAAAAATCACTGAAAAATGAACAAAATACACAGAAAATGAACAAAAAATCATAGAAAAATGAGCAAAAAATCTCAAAAATAATAATTTATATGCCTTCGCGGACCACTAAAATTTTGCTAAGGACCACCAGTGGTCCGCGGACCACATGTTGAGAAAGACTGGTCTAGATATCAATTAAATTTCATGACAGTTCTTTCAGTTTGATGTTTAATAAATAGAATTACATTTTAATTGTAAATAATATTGTAGATTCGCCTAAATAAAATAACATTTCAGTATACTATTATTGATGTTTATTATGCCGAAATTCAATTTTCCGGAATAAGGAAATCTAGTGACTTTTTTGCTGATTTATTATAGTGTAAATATGACTTTTGAATTTACTTTCTATAGTTTAAAAATATACTATAAGTCCTACTATAATATTATATATTTGGTAATATAATGATTTTTGTAATGTGCCTAGAAGCGTTTTTATTTAAAAAAATTATTACTTTTACGTTTATCAATGTAAAAAAAAGTCGCATTCGTCCATTTCCAAATTTAACACATTAATAATTCGTACTGTGTTCTGCTTTTTATATACATTTTTCATGTTCAGTAGAACAAACAATATTTAATAAAATATTAAATTTTTAGGAATATGAATATGTTTGGTTGTTTCAAAATAATGTTTATATGAAGCAAAAGTAAAAACCAGAATGAAACCAGTTTTAAGACTTGAGTTTTTCTTATTGTATAAAGTCGATTTCTTTTTATTTACTAAAATGCATAGCCTACTAAAATATGAAATTCCTAAGTTCAATATTTCTTTCAATATACTTCTACCGAGATATCACTTCTCTTGGACGTTTCATTATTTATTTATTACATCTTCGTTCTCCTTTCTATACTTTATATAGTGATTGATACATAATACTCAATAAAAAATAAACTTGAAATACATAGCTAGAAGATAATTTTACTCGAAAAACTTTTGTTTTAATAATTAAGGGGAGGCACAGCAGAATAGTTCTTAAAAGTGTCTTATATAAAACTAACAACCTGAAATAAAGTTAGTAACAAGCTAAACATTAAAATTTGCAGCAAATTGTCATTAGTACAATAGGTTATTTTTATTTAATAATTTTGAATTAATAATTCTAATAAATATTGGTATGTAATAGTAAATAAATAAATTGCATTGGTACGGCGCGGAAAATTATAATTAAATCTACATTCTACAAATATGTTATTTGCTATTTTGTCATATTTTGAATTTTATAAATTGTTCAACATAAGGAGATCTTTTTGATGTCGGGAGACTCAGTAGAGTTCGTACTCATTGTGAATCGCCTACAGTTGTACATACACTAACTAAATGAACCATCGTCGAACGACATTGTATTTTTTACTTAGTATATAACTACCCCAACGTCCAATCCCAAATAGTGAGGGCGGAGCTTATTAACCCACTGCGCATTTAGAGTTTTATGGCTTTTGGCTCACCTTACGATGGACAACTTATATAGTTTATTTACATTAAAATTATAGTTGCGTAATAATATCACATAATTCTACGTTGCCACGTTTTTTAAAATGAAAATGTGACCCTTCTCGGGTTGTATCACTCAACGCATATGTATTTAGCGAACATGATATAAAAATATGTAATTGTATTATATAAAGTATAATTTAAAGCATTAAACACATAGTTAATGAAAGCCGAAATGTCAGAACAACTGTTAATCTGTAAAAGACCCTACATTAATATATTTTTATAGTGATATGCCTAGGGAATTGATATTTTTCGGTTGCCTAGTTTTTATTATTATTTTTTGAGTAACGATAATTTTTTGGGTTAATAGACTGTATTATTGTACTTGGTGTTTGATCCGCCATCTTGAATCAGCTGTGGTTCTGAATATAGGTGCTGCAGGTATAAATGATAATATTTGTAAATTACACGTATACCAATTAGCATCCATATTAGCTTGAACAGAGTTTTCCGTTATCTCTAGGTGAAACATATTAAATAGAAATATAAAAATAAAAACACTAGGTTAAGTTTCACAAATGCTTTAATACTCGATACGTATTTCGTCTATGATGCCATTTTCAAGAGTTTCTTACAAACTAACAAATACAAAAATTATTTTCTATTATATAGTTATTCAGGTAAATATTTTTGGCAGAAAGCAGATCAAGGGTCAATATATTATATTCTAATTTTCAGTAAAGGACTATTGTATAATATTAGTTGCTCGTTCATTAAGGGAATTCCGGATTGTAAATTTTTGTGAATTTCCTGGTTATTGTTGTTAATGTGAATGACCGAACAATCTTCTATTTCGCAATTATGGTTATTAGTAATGAGGTGTTTTGCAACATTTGAGGAATCGGGTTGCCCATAAAAACCGTAAACTCGATTCCTCAAACGTTGCAAAACACCGACCTTAACGAATTATTTCAACATTTTTGTATACACGTAGATAAATATAAAAGTTATTTGAAACCCATGAATTTATTTAAAAAATTACAGAAAAATATTTTCGGATACCTATTATTAAGTTATTTACTATAAAATTTTTACAAAGAAAAAATTAATCTATTAGCTGCAAATTTTAATATATAGATTGTTACTGATTTTATTTCAGATTGTTAGTTTTATATAAGAAACTTATAATCTGTGAGGGTTATACTTACCGTTAAACACGAATGTCTAAACTATTTTTAGCAAGAAGGTTAATAAAAATTTGGTGTCCGGGATTTGAACCTGCGTCCCTGGACTCTATAGGTAACCGTTTTACCACGCTACGGTGCCTTAAAGTTGTACAAGGTGTTAAAAAGAGTTACTGGAAATTTTAAGGACTTTTAGTACTGATCAAAATTAGTAAAAGGATGCAAGAATCCACAAACCAACCGTTTCAAAGATATGAACTATTTTCAGCACTCTCTATGAAACAAAACAGTGTGTGGTCAAATTCGATTATGGTTAGGAAACATTTGATTCTGAGTTACAGTACATGTGGATGAGACGATGAGGTTAAGTTACATAGCCCTTGATTTAGCGCAATTTTAGAGCTATTCTAAATAAGATATGATATGTTTTAAGGCGGTTTAATCGCCTTGGACCCAATTTTTTAACACTAACATCTGGCAATTTTTTTTCTTTTAATACAGCAGTGTATGAATATGCCGAATAAGCGTATTAAACTTCTTTGCTTAGGATATTTGAATCGCTAAATGTAAGAAGGAGTCGCCGGCTGACGTAGCGTAGTGGTAACACACGTGCCCTGTGTTGCCAAGGTTTCGGGTTCAAATCCTGTTCAGACAAAGAATTTTCATTATGAAAAATTAGAATTGTTCAGGCTAATCCTCGTACTAGAAAGAGCCATAAATGTCAAAAAGAGGTGATGTTGCATTTTTCAAATTTTACAGAAAACAAAAATCTATTCAACCATTGGATAATGATTATTTACTATAAATAACGTTTTTACTGCGTACAGAATCATTGTTATTATAACACAATTAATTGCAATTAAAAATTTTATTGGTTTTATTTTAGTCAACATCAATACAAATAACATGACCCCAAAATTAGTTACCAAATCCAACCAAATCTATAAATAAAAAATAGTAGCTAAATTAAACAAAATGAACTTTATTACCCAAATATCGTTTAATATTCATGAAAGCAGCGTAAAGGATCAATCAAAAAGTAAAAAAGAAAAGAAAAAAACAAGCAAGGTATAATAATATTAAAAAATCAAAAATTTGTTTCTCTTCCTAATACTCTTGAAGTCCAATCTCCGTTTGCTCGTCGTACTACAAATATGACCGAACTCATCTGAGACTTTTTTAAGAGTTCCCCCATTTTTTTTTTTTTTTGAGATATTGGCAACTTGGTTAAGTATGCCTTGTTTGTAGGAAGGGATCACACCACTGACATATTCCCCGTATATCTTGCTTATTGGGCATGAACCTTTTCACACTATAACGATGCCTTTTGGAGTCCATAACATGGAATCAATAGAAACCTGAATATGACAAAAAAAATGACAATAAAAGATTTATTCCTTGAATTAATACTAGCGCACTTTTGTTGAACATGGCAGATTATTCGATTAAAACGTGGAATTTTTGACAAAGTGCGAAATACTTGTATAAAACAGATTCGAAACTTGTTTTGCAATAGAATACATATAAAACACCTGTCCTAAAATAAAACATGTTAAATTGGCCACCACACACTATTTTAAACATAGATAGAGTAATTCTGAAAATATTTCATACATTTGAATCTATTTGTTTGTGGCATGATGTTCATAAAGCTTTTTGAAAAAACTATTGACGCCCGACTTTTTGTTTTATCAAGGATGAAAACAAACCGAAAACGAAAACAAAATAACGATGTTACCAGATTTTTTTAAATAACGAGAACCGGAACGATATTTTGATTTTTTGTTCAAGAACAAAACCGAACTGAAAATATTCGATACCGGTTTTAACCGATTTTCTCCAGTTTATAATTTGATTAATACTACATCGTATTAACAGGTTAATACGATGAGACAGTAAAGATTTTTGTTCTTACATATATCAATTTTTTTTTTCCCTCCAAACTATGTTTATTACGGATTATAAGAACTAAGCGGGATTTTTGTTTTCTCAAGTTGTAACGAGTTCCGTGATTATTAGTTATGTTTCATGTTGGCAACCAAAATCTAAATGCCAAAAGGAAAAATGACATTATGAAAAATAAAATAATATATTCAAAAATGTGTATTAAGAATTGATTATTTCAGTTCTATCTAGCAGACTACAAAGCAATTTGTAGTGCATTAATGAAAGAATTCGGGAGTTTGAGTTGGTTTTCAAAGATACACTCTAAAAAAAGGTTTTAAAGGGCCTTCATGGTACACTAAAAAATGAACTTTTAGTGTACCATGAAGTCCCTCGCTTTTCATGTTAAATATTTACACTTTATTTTATAGTTAAATTTAGTGTAAAGTCTACCTTTACATACTGGTTAAATTATAGTGTTAGAAAATAATAGTGTTAAAGTAGTATTAATTTTAACATTGAAAAAGTAATATTTTATAAAAATAACACTATTTGAATAAATGAAGATTTACACGATAATTTGGTTTAAAATAATGAACTTTTTACTTTTTTTAAATGAAAATTTTAATTAAACTGAGAATAAACTTTTACACTTATGAATTTTTTGCTATTAACCGGTTAACCTATTAACCTATTCGTCGGGAGTCGTATATTTTTTTGCGGACTCCCCATCCCTACTTTTTTCACTAATTTGGGCAGTACTAGTGATGTGCCAGATCACAACAAGCCAGATCTACGGATACAGATACGGATGCGGATACGGATACGGATTTGCGTTCTAATTCGCGGATATGGATACGGATACGTATAATACAAAAAAAAAACGTTCCACCTTGAAGCGATGGTTTGATGTGTCGCGCGGTTTTTATAAACAAAAACTTGTCAACTGACACACAGTTTAGTTGAATTCAAAATCACTCTCATGGTCTTTAATTAAATTAATATTACTTTAATATCTAACGTATAGCAGCCCGTTCTAAAACAGCAAGTAATGTGATGCTAGACTAAACATCCATTTAAACTTCAGAGTAAAACTGACTCTACTTTGTGCATTTTTAAATGCAAGCTTGTATGAAAATTAATTAGAATTTATTTATATTATATCCGTTTACAAACGGATACAGAACCGAATGCGGATTTTTATTTTCTGCGAATATCCAGGGATAGGGGTACGGATATCCATCACACCGAATAAACGTATTAAACTCCTTTGCTTAGGGTATTTGAATCGCTAAATGTGAGAAGGAGTCGCCGACTGATGTAGGGTAGTTGTTACACACGTGCTCTGCGTTGCTAAGGTTTCGGGTTCGAATCCTGTTCAGGCAAGGAATTTTCATTATGAAAAAATAGATGGCTAATTACCTTACTAGCACTACTTAAAAATTTCGACTACTTTTTTGCCATCCTGTATACAGGTTATTATCTCAAACATCAATATTTATAAATTCAGTGACGTATATTTTTCCTGTTTTCATATTTTTTATATAACCTAAATAATGTAATGAAATATTTCAGAAATATTAAATTTTTTTGTTTCATAAAGAAAAAATTCTTAATATTTCATGGAATCAATAATATTAATATTATTCATAACATTAAGTTATTCCTTATTTATTAGTTTCCGCTAACAATATTTCTTTGTTATCTTATCTCTTCCATTTTTAAAAGGTTTCAACGAAATTTTGAGTTTGATATATTACTCATTATTGGGTCATTTTTACTGACATGAAATTTAGGTTACTGCTACAAAAATTAAGATAGAAAGTTGGAATGAAATACGAGCTTTGAACTGTTAGAACGGGATAAATAGTACTTAGTAAGCTGGTTGTAAACCACTGAAAACCTTTGTTTACCAAGGCCTGCTATTTTCATCTTCGGTTAACTATTGGTTAGTGATAACCAATTAGATAGGATATTTTTTTTTACTATGAAATGCTATGATTAACTAGTAGTTAAGTATTCGACCCCTAACCAGACATTGAAAAAACTGGACCTTAGGGTACGCTTTTAGTGAAAGCTTGTTGCTGGTAGCTGGCTACCAGCGCTGGTTAAGGTCAGCCTGCAAGCAGGAATATCCTTGTGTTATCAGTGATACTTCGCATAGTAGAAGCTGGTGCTGGTTTCCCAAGGTAGGCTGAAAGCGCGAACTAGCGTCACTAACAAGCTACCAGCAGCCACCAATCAGATTTCACCATACGCGTACCCTTAGTAAAGTTTTGTGGTCGTGAAGTGGATTATAGTTTGCCGGTTACTACTACTTATCTCTAGATTTATGTATGTGTAATTCGCGTAACGTAGCTTCAGGTATGAAATGCGCAAAATAGAATAGAACCATCCGATGAGCAATAGAGATGACGTAAGTAGTAATGTAGTCTTCCCCCACTATTAAGTCACAAGTCCACTGCACATCCATGTTTGTATTCCAGTCGTAAATTTCGCTAGCCATACCTCTTTTACCACTATAAGTGGTGTCGCAGTATTTAACACAACGTTACGAGTAGTGGAAGCTTGTACATTAGCACTGCGCAACTGCATCACCTCAAAAAATGATAAAAGGAAAAATATTTCATGTTTTACATATTTTATTATGTTTTTATTTGATAAAAATGTAAACACAAATTTCGTAAGCAATTTATATACATATACAGTACGGTTATAGATAACATTTAGATTTTATCTGTGTTATAATGCAGTATAGGGCCACAGCAGGACTTAACAGCATTCAGCTATTCTCGCCTGGGTAAATTAAAGTGTAAACACAAATTTTGTAAGCAATATATAAATGCAGTACGGTTATGGACAACATTTAGATATTATCTGCGATGTAACGCAGTGTAGGGTCACAGTAGGACTTCACAGAATTCATTTATTCTCGCTTGGGTTAAAAAAATGTAAACACAAATTTCGTAAGCAATACATAAATGCAGTACTGTTCTGGACAACATTTAATTTTATCTGTGATTTAACGCAGTGTAGAGCTACGGAAGGATTTCACAGCATTCATCTTTTCTCGCTTGGGTTGATATAAATGTAAACACAAATTTCGTAAGTAATATATAAATACAGTATGGTTATGGACAACATTTATATTTTATCTGTGATCTAACGCAGTGTAGGGCCACAGCAGGACTGCACAGTATTTAGATATTGTCTCCTGGATTGCTCAACATTCGCCTGCGCTTATCAGTGCATGTAACAAGTAAAAGCGACACGGACTATTGAGCAGCATCCTCTTGTCGGTTATTACATTACTAGCTGACGTGTCCGGTGTCTATTATGATAATTAGATACAGAGTTCTTAGCATTTATGTTTTTAGATTTTTTTCTTATAATTTTAACATTTTCGTTTGATTATAATTGTTTACAAGAATTTGGGGACCTTGAGAGAAAACATTTTACAATATTCTATGCTAAAGACACGCTGTGTAGTTTTTTCTTTTCTTTTTTTTTAATCGGTGAAGGCGTTCTTTAGTTTTGAGGTAACATGCATACACACAAACGAACTAATTTATATATTGGTATAAATCTTCTGCGTGTGAAGAATAATGAAAAAATTAAAAACTTATCCTAAAACCAATGGCAAAGGCAGACCTCCGCTAGACTTGTCCGACCATAAAAATCGAAAATTATGGGTCGGAAAAGTATAACAAAAAAAAAAAAAAACTATTTAGATAAATATTCAAAAATACATCAAATTATGTTCAATCCAAATTTTTGTTCAAGGCTTGGTTTACTAGTTACGAATTTTTTAAAATTTTAAGGTTTAATAACCTCCGTTTCCGGTTTCGTAGCTTCATAATAAAGCAATTGGGTTCGTCCCAATTAATAGGAGAATTTTTTAGTACCAGAACGAACTCTCTAAGTTCAACCGTTCTTGAGTTACCGTGTATACACACCCACAGACATGCATACATACGGACGGCACTTCGAAAAGCGGTTTTTTGGATTCCTTCAGTCAAAATCTCGACATCAAGAACTTTCGCGATTGCAATACTTGCCCCTTATCTATTAAGGTCGGGCAAGTAAAAAATAATAAAAACGAAGAAAGATACGTGTTTAAGACGTATGAAACCTTTGAAATCTATAATTTACCTTATAACTAGGAATGACGATGGGTACCCGGGTACCCGCTACCCGACCTGTTAACATTGTACCCGGTTCCGATTTTAACTACCCGCTAACCGTTATCTACCCATTACCAGTTAACTATTAACGGGTAACGAATAATTAACGGGTAATTGTAATATTTCTGTACAGGTACTTTGAGTATTTCTGTTTATACTGAGAAATTCGTTGTAAAATCATTTTCCATCCTTTCTCATTATTAAAAAAATTAAAATATGGAAGCGGGCCGCCGATGGCTTTTTGTTACACCTAAATTTTGTTTTATTTACATGTTTCATAGCAGGTCTCCTAAAGATTTAAATATACTAAATTTGAAATTTGTACATCAAGTTTTAGTTTGCTAGCAACAGTGGTGCTACCAACACTATATGGTGATTTTTTTAAAAAGTTTTTAAAGTGGAACTCATAAATCTGTCTTAACGGTTTAAGATCGTGTAGTATATTTATACGGAAGTAAAGCTTATTAGTTACTGTTTCCTTGTTTTACGTGTGAAAATTACGTGGAGCCATGTGCGAAGAGTCAAAACAAACAGAAAAGATAATGAACATAGAACAAACAGTGTTATTGGTGATACAGTTTTTTTTTTATTTATGGACATGTAACAATGTATAACCAGCATGTTATCCAGAGCACATTGATTTTAGGATAAATATTTGGGAAAATAAGCAACGTACGACATTTTAAAAATTCGTATGTGCATTGGAGAAATCGCTTTAATATTCATTTCGCATTACCATCACAAAAAAATTGAATTGTAGTGTGCATTTTCACATATTTCAGGGTTTTGTAGGGATCTATAGTCCATTCAAACCATTGAATAAAAATACTAAAGGAAGGAGTATCACATGCTATTTGAGAAGACCAGGATGGTCTTTAAAATTGGTGGACAATAGTTTCCGACTGTACAGTTGCGTATCAAAAGAAGCTAAAAATAAGAAATACAAACAATCAATAAAACACTATTATACAAGGTGTCTCAAAAGAAATTTTATATTTAGTGGATCAATTAAAAAAAAAGTAAGCCGTATATAGAAAAAATGTTTATTAATTATTAAAATACACTTTTTGGGGATTTATTTCTTAAAAATAATATCGTCTAAATGTAGACCCTCGCGTTCTCGGCACTCATTTAATCGAACAGTAAAATTACTTATGACGTCTCGGCAGGTGGACTCAGGGATGGCTGCCATTTCGTGACGGATATTTTCTTTCAAATGCGCCAGTGAAGTCGGTTTATTGGCGTAAACTTTAGATTTAAGATAACCCCATAGGAAAAAGTCCATAGGGGTTAAATCTGGACTGCGTGGAGGCCAATTTATGTCACCTCTCCGGGAGATCAATTTGCCTGAGAATTAAGCCTCTGACTGGCATCTTGGGGCTTTAATTCTTGCACCAATTGAATTTTGTAGGGGTGCAGCTTTAGGTCTTTGTGCATAATGCGATGTAATGATGATCTATGTACATTTAAAGCACTTGCGCGCTTCCGAATTGAAAGGTTCGGGTCGTCACGAACAGACTGATTAACATTCTCCACGTTTTCTACCGTTCTTGATGACCTAGGTCGCCCGGATTTTGATTTATCCAGTGTTGTACCAGTCTCTTCAAACTTTTTAACCCAATGTCGAATGAGAGGAATGCTTGGCGCATCATTTAAGTGGCGAAAACCTCGAATACTGCAGAATATTCTACGCGCTACAGTCGCCGAATCACCGTTTTTGTAAAACTCTCGCACGCATAACGCGCGGTCTGCTCCCGAGAAACGCTCCATAGCGACTGAATTCCCAAGAGCCAGGCTACCGATTGACATAACCCCCGCGCCCCTCGGATACGTTGCGTTCACGCAGTAAGCTAAATAAATATAAAATTTCTTTTGAGACACCTTGTACATCTATAATTTGTTATTATAAAATATTATTAAAAATTATACACAAAAGTAAATAAATATATACAGAACTTATAGCAGAAAATTATGACAGTACGCTATTGTCCAAAAGTAACGTGTATGTTGAGATTTATCAAAATCTCATTAATTCAATTACATAATATGAATAGAAAATATTTACGAATGAAAAATAATTCTTTTAGTCTTTGTATTTTGCGTTTTTGCTCGGCCGCAGCTAGTATAGCTAAAAATTTTGACAATATATCAAATTTTAGTTTAAATGCATATTTTTATATTAAATTATAAAATAACTGAAAAACTACGAGGGCTATTCGAAAAGTAACCTTCGTTTTGCTATAAAAACAAAACCAGCATAGATACAAATATTTTATTATATATCTTAAAACTACATACTTTCTTTATTATTCCACATAGTTGCCATTTAAATTTAAGCTCTTGTTATAGCGTTTAACCAGATTTGAAATTCCTTCTTCATAGATCTCTGCCGCCTGGGAATGTAGCCAACCTGTAACAGCGTTTTGAAGATCTTCACCATCAGCGAAGTGCTAGGACCCAAGCCAGTTCTTCATGTGGTTGAACAGGTGAAAATCACTATTCACCTGTTCAACCACAAATGGAACAAAAAAAAAAAAACAAAAAACTGGCATCCATTGCGGTAGTTGGAATGTTGTCATTTCTCTCACAAATATTCTTAATGCCTCCTTCCTTTAGTATTTTTATTCAATAGTTCAAGCTTTAAAATTCAGTATAGAACAAATGGAGTTGTTGTTTTTTTTTCATGCTCTCTAATAGGTTATCTCAATAACATTATCCTTTTCATTCTTGGCGAGGTTACTAGCTGTAGAACGCGCTGATCGTTGAAAACACGGTATAAATGGTTATTCATTTTTCCCTGATTCCATTTAATTTTAATAAATGATTAACAAAATATAAAATTACGCTTAACATATTGGGTTCATTGGCACTTTTACAATATTCGGTAACACCGCTCCCATTTCCCAGAATTGCATTGCTGCATTCTAACGTTTGAACGGACTATAGTAAGTGACAGGAAATTGTGGATACATATTAAAAATCATAAAGTTTGATTATGCTTTCATCTATAAGCTTACAGGTGTACTTAATTACGAGATGCGCTTGCATTAAGACAGTTGTCCAGTTAAGCAATGTTAGCACGATACTGCAAAAAACTCGATAATCAGATCAAAAAATCCTGTTGAACTATTCCAGTTCATATAGAGCTGTATTATTAGGATTTATTTTTCAGTATTTTAGATTAAGCCCCCTTTAGTATTTTAGATTATGGCTTACAATGTGTGTGACAAAAGTTTTAAGCTAATTTTTTTGCAAAAATCCTGTTAAAATAAATAATTTAAAATAAAAACTACTTTTCGTTCCTTAATCCTACGCCTTTCTTTTTATCACCTGATAATTTAAAAAATAAATATATAATAATATTCTACGACAAAATATTCCATATTTTCTTAATTTGATCAAACATTCTCGTTAAGCTTTGATGGTTGCCATCAATACGTTGCCATCAATGCATTGTTGAGAATTCTTAGAACTTAGAACTTCTTACAACTTCTTTTTAGATCAACTCTTTTGTGAAATAAGGTACGGGACAAAAGTCATTTGACATTTTTAACGAAAATCCTATAAAAATATTTGTTTTTTAAATAAAATTTTACTCGTTTATTATAAAGAAATTTTATATAATGCTACTTAAATTTTTTTAAAAATAATTCTTCGTTAAGTAAAAATATGTTTATATTTTTCAGACGGTGTTTTACTTTTTCTTTTTTTTTTTTGATGTCTCAAAATTTCTGCTATATATATATATATATATATATATATATATAGGTCTAAGAACTGTATATGCATGCCAGATTTTAACTCACTAGATCTGTTTATAATGTTGTATGTGTACAAGGTTCAACATTGTATTTACGGTAACAGTGGACTTAGTACTTATTTAGCAGACTTAGTTTTGTGTCACTTGCGACCCGTTAGAGAACTTACAGACGTCTATGTGGCCCTCTGGGAGAAAAGTTTGTCCACCTATAGACAGTAGAATCAGCTTATTATAATAACTTTGAGACTTGCGCTTATTGATAGCAACAGCCGGCTGAAACATGTTGAATCTAATGCTTCTGAAATTCCTTTTTCGCCCATGGTTTCTTGCTCCAGCATACGTTTGCAGCTAAACAATACTAATAAAATGAAGAACGACCGATTACCAACACAGATTAAAAGGCCACAAATTCCATACCGATTAATTTACAAAAAGGTGATTACAGATTATTTGCCGATTACTTGGTGCGACCGTAATTTGGATAACCAAAGGGCTAGATCTGGTTCGCGAGCCATTTGTTGCCGACGCCTGATCTAGCCATTTCCTGCCAAATAAGGATCTTGAAATAGACCTAAAAAAGTCCTTAGTTTTAAGAAGGCTTAGTTAAAATAAACGATACTGTTATTTTAGGTTAGAAAATAGTTTTGAATGTGATCAATGATTCAGCAGACTCAGCGGTGACTTACCGGTGTAAACTTACCGATGAATTTTACTGAATGTACATTTTTTGACAGCGCTATCGAACGGTATATATGAAAACTATAATATCTAAACAATGACCGATGGTAATGGCAGAAGTAAACAGATGAACAGTGCCTTTTGGAAAGAATTGTTTCAAAGTTTATAAAAATAGGAACATATATTGATTGATGGAGATGGAATTGATTTAAATTTTGTGATGACTTTAGCAGAACAATTGACGCATCCAAATATACCTGTATTAAAATTATTGTAAGTAACTGGTGGAATACAATATCTGAATATTTGTTTAAACAGTTATTAAATAGATTTGAATGTAAGCCTTTACAGTTATTTTAAGATTAACCTGTTTTTTAAATGCGTCTCCTCAATGACTAAGTAAATTGACTTAACACCCTTTTCCTTGTCATCACAGATATATGACTGTCAAAATATCCACTGGTGAGTATTTAACCGTAAATGAAATCCGGTTATTAAATGGCTATGGCAGTAAATACAGTAGATCAACTAAGGAAAATATTTAATAACCGGTACCTCACCGATGAGTCTGCTGAATGCAACCATTTTGTAAAACTGATTTTCTAGTTTTTTTCTTGAGAAGAATCAATCAGTCCAGGGTCTGTTTAGTGGTATAAATATTTAATAAAGGGTGTAAATATCTAGCAGCCTGGTAATGTTCGAAATATGGCCATACATATTTCATTACTGACATTCCCGTCTGGATCAGCAACTCTTACCGAGGGTCCAATTCTTGATAATAAATTCATACCAAGATACAGAACAGATAAAATTTCAGAATGATTCTTAAACTTGAGATTTAAAAAAAATAAGCATAGAATTTAAAATATTGTTACGTGATAACAATGAAATAAAACAAATTTTATTTTACACGATGATTTAAAATAAATCCATTTTGTTTCACTCACAAAAAATATTTAACTATAGTCCGTTCAAAACTTTAGAATGCAGCTCTTGCTCTTATGGCAAATGCAAGCGGTGTTGCTAAGACGGTGTTGCAAAAAAAATGTTGCAAAAGTGTCCAATTTTATGTTCTTTCGTTGTTAATTCATTGAAAGTAAATAGAAAAAGCTTCGGAGACTCGTATACCTTACAAAAATCAGGTAACACGGTACAAAAAAGAATAATCATTTGTAGAATACCGTATTTTCGTAGATCAGCGCGTTTTACAGCCGGCAACGTCGCCAATAAATAAAAGAACAGAGTCATTAGGAGATCCTATTAGAGAGTATGAAAAACAACTACTACATTTGCCCTGTACTGCATTCTAACGTTTGAACGGACTATAATATAGATCTTGTTAATTAAATATTCGAGTTGGTTCATACTAACCGAACTGATTTTAGATCACGCTGGAATACTTATAATACATTTTAAATAAGAATGTGGTAGGTGGCACTGCGAACCCAGAATTATTTACATACTACAAATACAGTAGGTACTGCGGGAAATTTGAATTAAAAATAAACTCACCGAAAAAAAAAATGGACACTTATGATTGTACTTAATAAAGTTAATGTAAATAATAAAGACTGATAAAATATTATTTAGCGGATTTAATAGCAAACTGTAGGTATTGGGAAGTAATACGATGTTCATATAACGAATCTGCATAAACATATTTTGTTGTTAACTAAACAGGCTGTAACAATAATGCTCGCTTGAACGAAGACATTAGGCGTTTATGTTTAGTCAGTCAGATTAATCCACTGGAGCAATCCGAGCATTTTAAAACAATCTGTGATGATCTAGCCGGATTGCTAGGATTAATTGGTGGTGGAAGTTAGCGCGGGTAAGTTGAGTCTTGCAGTCAGATGGAAAGTGATGTAAACATAAGGTAAACATCAATAAACGTAACCTAACAAAATGGAGGATATACGTGCTGTTTGTGATAGCTCATATTTATAAAACAATACGCAGTAACACTTGTAAACAACGACATAAATGTGACAGTTGTATTTAGCGCCACCGCCACCAGACGTCACTACTTAACTTCAGACTTACATTCTTTACGAAAAGTGTTAACAAAATCTTGTGAACAATTTTGTGAACTGAATAATCGTAAAGGCCTTGTATCATATCACATAGTAAATAAACGTATCTTAACACAAATAACTTAATGTTAAAATAAAAATTTGGGCATTAGTTACCATTCTTAAGGATTTTTAAACTCATGCAAGTGATTTTTTTGTGCAATAAAATTAAAATGCCACCCAAAGACATTGTACGAGCTGTGTTGCTTTGTTGAAATGGCGGCAGTATTCGAATATTGCCGGCGTTTAAGATATAGATAAAAACACTATTAATTTAGCTATAAAGCGTCATCAGCGAACTGGTCCCTTCACAAAAAAACCTGATTCGTTCAAGCTACGACCGATTTTCTACCCTAGCTGATAAGTGTGATTGTGACAGCTCCTCAACTTTTCTCGCACGTTGTCTCACAAAAGATCGAAGTTCGGCAATTTCACCACTAACTGTCCAAAGAAGGTTGAGGTAACTAGGGCTTGTATCCAGAAGACTTGTAATTGGCCCGGCATTGTTCGGAAAGAATCGAGTTGAAAGACTGCGGTTCTCTTGCGAGGCTTTAGATTGACTGGATGCAGACTTGAGCAGCATAATATGCACAAATGATTCGCGGCCCATAAAACCGTAAAAGATATAGAAAAATGTTTATCTAAAAGTTGCTTCTTTTTGAAAGTTTTATTCAAAGGTCGACTCAGCCTCAAATATTTAATACTTAAAATGAGTACCTGTTTATATATGGATAATAGGACTGGTCGAAGCGTCACGCTGACCACATGGCTTTCATATCTATGACCGGCGGTCTAGAAAAGAAGAATCTATCTTCTCTACCTCTGTGCACCTATCTAAACTTCTGGGAACCTATTATTATTACTATACTCGAAATAATTTACCATTTTAAAAATCAGAGTTGTTCTTGATATTCTGTACTTCCAGTTAGTTCTGAAAATTTTCAATATTGCCATTCGATTCTTTGAGTAGACTTTGACCATCAAATTGTTTTCCCAATTTGCTCACATATTGCATTTTCGAGAAATAAATTGTGGACAGGTGTTCTGATACACCTATATATAACTTTTGAGTACAGTTGGAGATTTTCTATTATTATATCTATAGCTTTAGCAACGAGAGTTAAAATTTTGTCGAATGCCCATCAACTTTTATTTTAAATTCTAAAATTTCATCAGCCCTGATTTCATTTATGAAATATAATATGTTAAAATAACGTTCATCCGTATAACCTGAAAATTATTAACGAGTCCTAATGGTGATTGACGGGAAACCTCTAGATTTATAAATATTTAAAATCGTCCGGAGATAGCCTTACGTATCGATCGCATCTCACTCGTCCAAACACGGTCATCAATAATTTACTCCGGTGTAATTCATGGCATCCATCGGTCGGGATCAGATCGCCAACACTGCCCCCCCCCCTGTTTCCATCAACTCATCCCCCCCCCCCCAACATCAACAAAGGTCGACACATACCGATTTCCCCAAGTGTTGTAAAATTTTAATTTTCCGGTTATGTTTGTTTTTTTACGAATACGCGTTAAAAACGGTGATAGTTTTGTGATGAACAATAGAAATTTTAATGTTTCGCGAAAATTGTAACTTTTGAATTATTCAAAAAAAATGGATCGATTAATTTTAAACCAAAATGATTCATAAAATGAGAGTTTTCCATCGAAAATTGATTAAAAAAAATTGCTGGGTAATTTTATCTCAAAATGGAGTTTTTTAATATTAAAAGCTATTTAAAAAATACCGATGATACTCTTTCTATACTTTTGGGTTACTTTTACCTACTTTCTCAACGTTTGGGGTGTATAATAGTTTTTAATACGCCCCTGATATAAAAAATAGCATAGTCGCTGAAACTTCACATTTACACCATACATTTTTTATACATTTTCTATATATTTCATACCATATTCACACCATACATTTTTTATAAATTTCTGGCCTTTTGCCTGTTTCTTTGGTTTAAGCGGAACTAGATTTTCAATTATAGTAACTTTTACAGATTAAATGAGGCTTTCGATCATTTTGTTTAGCAAAAGCCTAATTCAAACCCCAAAAAATAAAGCTCATGATAACTTAGAAATATGAAAATATATATAAAATGGAAATATATTAAATTATTGGGCTCTAAATACAGCAAAAAAAATTAACCCAGTAATAAACAGTTATAAAAAAATAATAATGACACAATATATAAAATTCTACTACCAGAAACAAAATACGACACACAACAACCGTGTTGGTTGCTAGGCTCCTGACATTCTATTTTTTTATAATAACTGCACTACCTTTTACGCGAAATTTACCATTCTAGTGCGCGTTTTTTATTTTTTGTTTGTTTTTGGTATGATTTTCAGGCCCCACGTTGGACGCCAATATATCAAAACATAATATTAAATTAATTTATTGGGCTCTAAATGCATGAAACCCAGTAGTAAACAGTTATAAAAAAATAATAATTATGACAGTATATAAAACTTTTACCACCAGAAACAAAAAAGTACACACAACTGTGTTGGTTGCTAGGTGGAACGGGCCGAAAAAGTGTATGTCACACCAGTTAATTCCACTTAAACGTTTGGAATAGCCTTTGAATAAAAATACTAAAGTAAGGAGTATTATATGCCAGCTGGGCAGACCAGGTTGGTCTTTCGAAATGGCGAACGAAAGTTTTCGGCTGTACAGTGGCATAGAGCCATTTATTAAAATAATTGTTATCGGTTAAAAATAAAAAAATGCCAAATAATTTGATATTTTCAAAAGAAGATAATGATAGGAGATACAAACAATCAATAAAACACTATTATACATCTATAATTTATTATTATAAAATTAATGATTCAAAAAGTAAATAAATACATACAGAACTTGTAGCAGAAAATTAAACCAATACGCCATTGTTCATATGTAACGTGTATGTTTGGATTTATCAAAATCTCATTCATTCAATTACATATTATGAATGGGTAATATTAGGGGTACCCATAAGTAATCAATTATTTCAGTGACAACAAAAAAAAATCGTATTTATTTACATTTCATTTTATCTTCAGTCGATTATGTATACTCCGTCGTTATCTAAGACCTTTTGCCATCTTTCTGGTAGAGTTTTAATCCCATGTTCATAAAATTCCATTTCCTTTGAAGAAAAATATATTTCTAGGTGAGCTCGCACGTCATCGATATTTTTGAAATTTTTATTCTTTAGGAAATGTTCCATGGATCGGAATAAATGAAAATCGGATGGTGCTATATCCGGAGAATATGGTGGATGTGGTAAAACCTCCCAGTTTAGCTGCCTTATTTTTTCTTGGGTTAATTTTGCTGCATGCGGCCTGGCATTATCGTGTTGCAATATTACCCCTTTTCTGTTGACTAGAGTTGGGCGTTTTACCAACAATTCGTTACGTAATCTATCCAATTGTTGACAATACAATTCAGCCGAATTATGCCACCACAGTCCCACCATACGCACAATAACACCTTTCTTTAAACTGAGGGATGGTTTAGGAGTGGGCACGGCTAGTTGATTTGAAGAAAGCCATTGATTGGTATGCTTTTTGTTGTTGTACAAGACCAAATTCTCGTCACCAGTGACAATCCTTCGTAAAAATGGATCACTTTGTTTTCTGCACAATAGCGATGTGCAAATTGTACGCCGTTGTTCTTTATTCATCTCCGACAATTGATGTGGAACCCATATACCCTGCCTGTAAACCTTTCCGATTTCTTGAAGATGTCTTTGGACTGTTGACCAAGTAGCCTAAAGAATGTTTGCTATTTCCTGGATACTCAGTTTGGGATCTGTTTCCACCAGTGATTTTAAAGCGTCATTATCAAACTCTACAGGGCGTCCACTTGGATTGCTATCAGACAAGTCAAAATCACCATTGGAAAATTTTCTAAACCAACGTTGGCACTTATTAACTTTCAATACGTCTCCATATACATCACAAATTTTCTTGGTTGCAACCGTTGCATTAACACCCGATCGAAAATGAAACAGCATGCAATGACGTAAATGTTCCTCAGTTGGTTCATTGTCCGCCATTTTACACCGGTGAAATAAAAACGTTTGAATTTAGATGTCACAAAAGTCAAAACCACGTGTTGTAATATTGCGTAATAAAACACGTCTTTATACAATCACGCTCTGAATTAGACTGAAGCAAATATTCCACACTAATAATAATTGATTACTGATGGGTACCCTTAATACTTACCAATGAAAAATGATTCCTTTACTATTGGCATTTTGTATTCTTGATCGTCCACTGGCAGTACAAATAAACATTTTGACAAGATACCAAATTTCAGGTTTAATAGGTATTTTTATATTAAATTATAAAATAACTAAAAACTATTTTAGCACTGTCTGTTATTTATGATTTATATATTATGAATATATATTAAATTATCAAAATAAATCTTAATAATCACTTTTTAATACGAAAACAATAAAATACTGGCAGCCATTGTGGGCGTTGGAATGGCGTAATTTCCGTCAGAAAAATTTGTATGTAAAAATTCATAAAGCCTCGTTCCTTTAGTATTTTTATTCAATGGGAATAGCCTATAATTGCAGCGTCTATTAGCTAGAACAGGGGTGTCAAACTCATTTCAGCTCCGGCCATTTTTCTAACAAGTAATATTCACGCGGGCCGCATGATATTATTTATATTAATAGGCATTCTGTTTTTCATTTTGCATTATATTACTGAATATTTATTTGAAGGAAGTAAAGAAACAATATTTAAATTATAACAATTAAATTTTAGCAAAAAATTTTCTTTATCGAACAACAAAACAAAAATGTATCGAAATCAGTGTACTGGTACTGTACACAGCAGTTGCACCTATAGTAAAGTGGTATTTCGAAGCTGCTTACGAGTATATTATTTAGATTATAGATCTACAGACTATCGCACGGCCTTGGCAAACTGCAACAGTTGCCCGACTATTGGTTTATAGTATAAAAAGTAATTTTAAATATAAGAAGTCGTTACGGGTCGAAAAAATGCAATCATTGGGCCGCATGCGGACCGAGGGCCGACACCCCTGAGGATAGGATTAATATTGAGTGAATATACACAAGGTTTTATTACATTTTCATTTTTTCTACTTTGATGTAATCAAAGATTATAGCATAAATTTTGATCGAGTTTGTGGCCAGAAGTGTTTGAGTATTCATTGGAAGCGGAATATTTTCTAAAAGTAATTTCTTTAGAAATATTGTACGATTATTAGAAAATTATTGACATAGATCGTGTGGAGCCGCAATTAAATAAAAGACTTTTCATCCAGTTTAGCTTTACAACCCAAGTCGGCTATATTTGCGTGCCTGTAGCGAGCTTTAAGCTGCGTTCACAGCTCTAAAATTAGACTACACACTGTGCATTGTGTATAAATTTAACAGACAATTTTAACGTTTAATGATAGCGGTCACAGCTAAGAAAATCAATGCGTAACGAATGTTGAGACATCTATGTATTTTCAAACCAGCTACGAAGGAATAAATGCATTTATGTGACTTTTTACGAACCCTCCATCAGCAATATCGTGATTTTTTACTAAATTTTAATAACAATATTATATCCGCAACTACAGAAATTCTTTATCGTTTCACAATTTCCGAAATTTGTTGAAATTTGTGCGAAAATATTTTTTAGGTTATGTAAAGTAAAGCATGCATTACCATATGACAAACTTGTTATACCCTTTTCACACTAAAACTTTAAGATGAGTGAACTTAAAGTCGACCGATGTTTAAGATCGGTTTACTTTCACACTAGATGTTTAAATCTCCAGTTAACGTCAGGAAATTACTAGTTTTGTACTCAGACGCACCTGACATTCAGGCGCACATTTGAATTATTATTAAACACATATGGATATTTTATTCCATTCTGCAATAAAGATGCTACAATAAAGAATATAGTACATCTGTTTTAACATATAAATCGATACATTTTACCTTAATTATTGTAGCTGTTTTGTATTAAATACATTATTAAAATAAATAATTTAATTATAACAATAAGTATACAGTGTTCTTGTTTATGATAATATAAAATGTTGTCAGAACAAATTCAAATAGTTTTTTTTTTTTTTTTATAATAGAAATTATGTTGGCAATGCGGACTATCTTTAACACGCAGTCCGTATTAAGGTGCCTACAGACGGTGTGCCAGCGTTTGCCAGCGCTAGTTCTGACGCTGGGCGTAACATGTAGCACTGGCGGGCACTTGTACTTGTACGCTACAGACGATGTGTCAATGCTGGCCAAGTAAAAAAAAAATAGCGAACATGGGCCAGCGCTTTTAAAATGGCGTCTGACAGTGAAAGTGAGGATATGGTCACTGCTTCGAACTTGCTTTTGATATTTAAATTAGATTAAAAGTACAAAAATTACTTTTACCTTTAACTAGACTTCATAATTACGCAAAAATGGTTATAACCTTCCTTTTGATTACAACACTTTCGACTGATGTGAAGACAAGTATGTGCGCGTCTTGTGTACGGTGCTAACGTGCATGTATAAGTCTGCACCGATGTTGGTCAAACTCTTTGACCTTAGACACGATTCGCGGAGCTAGACAAGTATAAACATTGGCCATGACTTGCCACGCCGTCTGTAGGCACCTTTCACGAAGTCACACGCTTTCACACTTTAAGTCACTTTGGGTTTAATATCGGAACTTAAACATCTAGTGTGAAAAAGGTATTAGTGACAATCAACAGTGCACAAATCATGTAAAGGGTATGAGTAACGCGCTCTAGTTGACAACGAGTCAACTAGAGATATCAACACCGGGAGTCGGGGCCAGAGAGTCATGAGCGAGAGATGAAACTGTGTAGTGTTGAGTTTGATGGGATGATATTTTTAATAAGAATTCTGTGTGTGTGTGTGTGTGTAGTTTTCCTAAAATATGATATGTATGGTGAGTGAGATTAAACAGTATTTTAAACAATCAACACAATATTTCAATATCAACAACCGAATCCTATACCTCGGAGGACCGCTACCTCTCAGAAGACGAAGGACGGGCGAATAGGGAACAACATCCACCCTCCCCAGCTGCAATTTTTGCAGACAACCCTTCCCGAGGATACTCAAACGCCGTATCTAGGTCGCCAATATAGCGGTGGCCGCCGCGGTGTTTTAGTGGACTCATCACAATCATAGCGTATAGTCTTCTAATTTTAGAGCTGTGAACGCATCTTTAGTTTGTCATTGAAATTATGACGCTGATCATGTGGCTCAAGTATATTAGAATAATTTTTGTAAAAATGTTACCTTTTGTGTCCATTGAACTGAAAAATATAAATTAAAAGTTTGATGTAATTGTAAAACAATGTGCTGGTGAAATTTTTGTCGGTATCAGTGTTGCATGTGAAACAAATATGTCCTATAATCATTACTCAAATATTGATCATTGTAAAACCATTCGCGTCAATCACCATTAGCGCTCATTATTAATCCAATGTACTGGTATCCATCTCGCTCCATCTATCTGTGTTCTCTATCCTAGTGACTACACTAGTGCCATCTGCCTCTACCTGTCAGATTGAATTTCCGAATCTGGCGTTCTCACTAAACAAACATGTTCTGTACACCGAGTCTAAACATTGCTACAGATACACAAACACCGCTTCCTTACGAACTTGTCTTCATTAACAGTCGCGTTCTTATTTCATGTATCTGGAAAACGCCCCCGGCTTTGCAAATATCATGTGTTAAAGTTGATTCACACAAAACAAATGGAGGAAATTTAACATAAGATTCGGGTAAATGTTTGACTTTATATTCTCGTCAAATCTAGATGTTGGAATAGATAGATTGCTGATTCTAAATATATCATTTACAAAAGAGGGGTCCATCAAGTTGATTGTATTTCTTCTAAAGTGCAATTTGTCTCTTTCTGGGCACTGTCAGTCGATTTCATTAAAGGCTTCTTTTCCTTCTTTGCACTGTGTCTACTAGCAATGAGATAGTTAGTTTTTTGGTTTCGTACGTATAAACGGCCGCTTTAACAATCAATGGATAAACCTCGGATAACGCAATTCCCGGTATTTAGTCTAAAAATAGATTTTACAATGCTTGGATAAAGCTGGAATAGGATTAACATCGAAATAAATAAACTAATTTTTCTTATTATAGATGTGGTGATTTTCATTAACTTTTCGTACTAAGCCAACTATATGTTCTATTTTTCTAAGGTTGGTAACAACTATTTTTACCTATATATAGTTTGCTAATATTATGTTTTCTTTTATTTTTATTTTTTGGTTGATTTCTACGTCTTCCCTCTCTGCTTCGTAGTTCGGGTTCGTCAACATATTATTCATTTTCACATCAATATTTTCATTAATTTTATTATTAAAATTATTCAATGTTTTGTTGGGTCTGGAACTTGTATTAATTTCGTGATAATTTTATAAAGTGTCCTTTTATAATATTTGTCGTTTAATTATTTCGAGGAACAATACTAAAAATAATTTAATATCCAAAAATAAAGTGAGGGTTTACTAATAACCAAAAAGCGTGTACAAAACACAGCGTGAAGAAGATTAGAGTTTTGAAATAACAAACAGAGGTTTGTACGGGACGGGAGTTTGTTTTAATTATCGTAAAATCTGGACCGTTCGCCATTTCCTAATTAACACAATACATCGCGTCATACAATGTACTATTGTCGTACGCTTGTCCTCAATACGACGGGCTTATAATGGGAGAGAGCCATCTCATCTCATCTGCCACTGCATTCCTGTTGTTCGTTTCCATTACGGCAGGTATTAATGCTTTCCGCTACAAAAATATCTAAACTATCCATTGTTTCCTCTGTCATAAGTCGCATGCTGTACTATTAGCTTATTACAACGATCAATGAAGGTATAGGCCCTTTCTACAACTTGTAAAATAATAACAAAGGACTGTATAATATCACAATGAACCTGTACAATCATATAATGGGTCAGATCCGGATTTGCTAGTAACCTTATGATAGACGGTATTGAGTATTCATCTTTAGGATCGCAAACAAATTCATGGATTAAAAAACAAATAGACCTAAGATCGTTTTTATGCACACCGGCAAAATACATGGAATGCGTCTGGTACAATGTAGTCAAATGGACGTTTTCAAACATAGTCCGACCGGCAGATTTGCAGCCAACGTTGATGTCAACAAATCGGATGCTTAATATTATTTTCTAATCATTCTACGACGAAATCAAATGTATTGATACTCATACGGAAGTAAGTAAAAAATTTGGATTGGTCTTCTCTAAGTTTTCCAATGAGTGTGTAATAATTGCCTTCCAATTATCTTCCAGTCAAAAGGTGGTATACCTAGTGTTGTTTTTTGTTTTTGCCTCTTCTACGTACTTTCTTCTAAGGTACTAAGGTACATAATTTCAAATAAAATAACTTATTTTTTATTTTTCATATGTCGGTAAAGTGTACACTATTAGGGATTTTTTTCACCAGAACTGGTGTAGTTAAACGCTTAACAGTGTCTTTTAGCCTGGTGGTAAACAATTCATTCAGAAAAAATCTTATATCTATACCCCGTGAATCCCTATATAATAATGAGCTTATCCTCATATAATTTGTCAGTTCGTGAGGATTCGGGATGATTCGTCCGATTTCGTAGGCCTAAACAAGAAACTCTAGACACTCCTACATCATTTGACTGACATGAACAATATTTTGCAGATTTATTCTCTAAGAATCTGCGGATAAAACAACATATAGAAATGTATAGGGTTTCGTAGACATGAACGAGAAACCCTAGGACACTCCTATATCCTTTAACCGATATGAACCATATTTTGCAGATTTATTCTCTAAGAATCTACAAATATATTTACATATAGAAATGTCTGGGATTTCGTAGGCATAAATTAACGTCTCCAATCCTTTTTAGTTTTAACAACATAAAAGTAATGTACGAGTAAAAATGAATCGTTTTCCCATCTTA
Organism: Liopterus haemorrhoidalis; assembly: GCA_963971575.1. NCBI lineage: Eukaryota > Metazoa > Arthropoda > Insecta > Coleoptera > Dytiscidae > Liopterus > Liopterus haemorrhoidalis. The sequence goes on along the minus strand of OZ020613.1, from coordinate 21,477,483 downwards.
AAAAGTTTATGAATAAATAATTCGGAATAATACTTATAATTTGTCCAGTTTTTAATAATGAGCGAAGAGTTGATTCAATTTGAATTGAATGAAGTAAGGCGTGTGGCTTGAGAAAGAAGTTAGAGGCGTCGAGCAAGTTCCACATTAAGGTAATGATGTGTTTGCCAACACAGTTGGAAACGGGTCTATTAAGAATACAGTTTCACTTACCTGTTGAACGAATGATATTAAGTGCCGATAAAATAGAATTTCCAGAAATTTGATATTGTTGATAACACAGATTTAGAAAGCAGTACGGGAGGTTGTATTCCATTGTGGATGAATTCGGATGGCAGAAGATAATGACGATGATTAGTACACTTTTATTAACCTAACAGAGCAGGTGGGGATATGTACAACGTTCTCAAAACTTGTGGATTAGAATATACAGTATAAAATAGAAACAAGTCACGCTTCAACTGTGCATTTACATATTGTTCCTTATAAAGTTACCCGTACAATAGCCGAGCATGGAATGAGCTCCATCCAGTATTATTTACCGAGTCAACTGAGCATGTAACTGCGCACTACCAACATTCAAATTGATGTACCTGTCCTAATCCTGTGAAAATTGCTTAAAATCAAGACTTTAAATATCGCGATTTCTGACAATAAGAAAAACTGTTGTCTCGCATTTGAGTAAAAGTTGGGTAAACTAATCACTATAATCGTTTATTTCTCATTTTCTGTATTCTCTTTTCAATTAGTTAAATTTTGATGTATTACAATACTGTTTACAAAGTAATAATGAATTGCAATTTCTCGGTCGATCGGAGTTTAGGGCGGGTAAGTCGTTGAGTTCTTGGTCCGAATTGCGGCTCCGGTACTCCGGAATTAGCAAGTATTTCAAGGGGTGAGTTCCGGCAACGTAAACAAACTACAACAACCGGAAAACTAGAACAGAGATACAGGTCCACTATCGATAATTGGGAATTGATTTGCATATATTACCAAACTAGAATTTATAGAAATTGATTTGAATTTAGGCGCGAGAAACAGGGCCCTGTTGACATTTAAAATACTGTAAAAATTATTGCAATGTATTCATTATTAAAGGTTGGATATTCATTATAAGCAGAAACTTGATTTGATATCTTTGTTTTATATCATGTTAAGGCCTTTGCTACTAAAGTAATTAGTCAGGCCAATTTTTCATGTTGAAAATTTCATGCCTGAATAGGATTGAAACCCGAGACCTTAGCAACGCAGGGCACGTTTGTTACCACTACGCTACGCCGGTCGGCTAAGTGGTTTATTATTAAGGACAACAGTTTTTGTTTCTACTTGTAACATTACTCCCTACTTGTGGCTACTTCAACATTATCCCCTTGAAGCTCAAAGCTCTTTCCCCAACGTTTCTCTAGGTTTCCGATGTCCTCCCAAAGTGGATTTCTTCTAGGTCCTCAAAATAATCGTTACGGCTTTTGTAATCCCTCCATTCAACTCAAATTTTTTCCAGCCAAATAAAATTTCAATTTCGAGAACAGATGGAAATCCGAAGGAGCTAAATCAGGCGAATACGGTTTATGCGGAAGAATGAAAATCTTCAGTTCTGTTAATTTTTGCTAAGTGGCAATACTTGAATGCGCTAGTGGTTTGTCAGTGTGAAACAACACTTTTTTATTGTCCATTTGGAAACGTTTTTCCGCGATCGTTGTCTTTAATTTTTCCTCTGTAGTGTTAGCCTGTCATGGTTGTCCTTTCCGAAGGTAGTCGATCAGAAGAATTCTTTTCGAATCTAGAAAAACTGACGCCATCACTTTTCCAGCTGATGGTACAATCTTCGTCTTTTTCAAATGTGTTTCACCTCGTTCAGTCCACCGTTTGGATTGCGTCTATTTCAGGCTTGTAATGGTGAATCCAAGTTTCGTCCGTCACAAAATGCCATATGAAATCCATTGACTTCTTCTTATATATCTTCAAACAGTCAGCTAATGTTGGCATACGAACATGCTGTTACTCTGTAGAGAACAAATACGACACCCATCCTGCAGAAAGTTTTTTTTTTCATATTCAATTCATTATGCAAATTGAAACGAGTTCGCTCAGTTGAGATGCCTATATAATAATAATAATTCATTTTTTACTTTTTTTTTTTCCATTTTATACTCACAACTATTATATACCTACTCTTAGTAATGCTTAATTATTTTCTGTTTTGTTTTATGCTTTTCATACGTAGTACATATATATAAATATACAGAGTGTATCAAGATAAATACCACACGATTTTTCCCGAAAATACAACATGTGAGTAAGTTGGGAAAAAAATTTGAGGACCAAAGTTTATCCAAAGAATCGAATGGTATTATTGGAATTTTCCGAAACAGTACTTTTAACTTCTTTCAAGTAGGTACAACTTGAAAGTGAAATATTTTTATTTTTATTAAGCTCCTAGCTACAGACAGCTAAAGAGTAAGGATTCAAAAAAAATACTTTAGTTTCAAGTCGTTATAGAGAAACACAATGTTTTGTAAACCGTAAAAGATATTTAAAGAAAAATATCAGTAAAAGTTGTTTCTTTTGAAAATTTCTATCCGAAGATAACCAGCAGGACACGCGTTCACATTTAAAAATCAAAGTTGTCCTTGATATCCCGTACTTTCGATTTGTTTCGGAAAATTTTAATACTACCGTTCGATTCTTTGGGTGAACTTTGGTCATCAAAATTTATTTTTTCCACGACTATATAAATACGTTCATTACAGGCATGTCAGTGATTAGTAATTGTAGCATTTTTCCCACTCCTTTTTATTACACACCGCTGTCCTGTTACGAATTGAGCTAATTACGTAACAGGTTGAGCTTATTACATAACAGGTTCAAGCAGCATTGGCCGACCGATGCTAGGCAACGTGATAAATAGGTTGAAAGCGTCAATTTATTGTTAGTTTGTGAAGGAAACCGGATTAAAATGATAATAGAGTTAAACTTGGCGAATTTTGCAAATATATTTTTTGATAGAGTTGGTCTTGGTCAGTCAATTAATTAGCTGATACAAGTATTGTTATTTTAACTGAATTTACATTCCGTATGTCACGTACATGAACGTTGTTAGGCAACGTTATAAATAGGTTGAAAGCAATTGTCAAATTATTGGTAGTTTTTAAAGGGAACTGAATAAAAATTAAATAAATAATAAAGTTATAGTGGTAGAAAAAGCATAATATGAAACTAGCATGGAATAGTTATTTCTCACTCGTATGAATTGCGCTATTCGCCTCCGGCTCGTCGCGCAACTTTCATACTCGTGTGAAATGACCATCATTCCATGATCGTTGCATAATGTACTATTCCCAACTCGCACACATGTTGCGTTTTCAAAAAAAAAATATCAAGTCATATCAAGATAGATGGAATACAGTACCCTGTATTTAACACGATGGTGTTATTCTAATACCTCGTAACTCAAAAAAATTCAACTTTTCAGGAGAGCAAAAAAACGTTGTTTGAATTATTAGTAATTTCTTTTAGAGGTATATTGGTAATTTCTTTTAGAGGTATTTTCCAATCGATTCAGTGCACTTTTTATCATGGGAATAGCTCATAACCCCAAAATCGAAAAAAAGTGGGTTACGAGTTATTAGAATTACACCGTCGAGCAATTATTAGACACATAATAATAAATTACACAGGCCATATCATGGACTTTATCAATAACTTAGTGTTTTAATGTGTAATAGTAAAAATGTTAGCAACCTACTGTTCTCATAGGGGCAAATTCCCCTTCCCAATTCATAGGGTCTTGGCTCCATAACATACAGTGCTAAGGCATAGAGCATGCTGTGTCTATATTGTATGACTTCATTGGTTGAACCATACATTTTTTTTACAATTATCAGGTTATCGGTATTCTCGTTAAGCATACATTTTGCACATTGAAGTAAAATGCTTGACAAAGCTTGTGGCTTGGAAAACTTGCTTAAAGTAGAGGTTAAACAAGAATTTAAGAGGACATACCTTCTAAAATTTTAACCGGTCCTTACTGATAGTGAAACTGTAGATTTTAGTTCGACGAATCTCCGTTGCACCTTCGGACAATGTACGATACTTTGTTTACTCGATTGCATTGAATGAACAAGGTGTATTCTTTGTCAGGGGGCAGTGTATTCATCGTTATTAGAGAAGTCGGTGGGGGTTTGGGTTTGTATCCAAGCCGTCACTACACAAATAAGAGCTCGCTCTCCATGTTTACACTACCTCGTATGACGTGATCCAATTGAGTCTGGGATTGTGTTCAGTAAACCATGACTTGGATATGGTTTATTCTCCGCGATTTTATGAGCCGTATGAGGAAGGAATTTTTCCTTTTCTCAACTTCCCGTTGCATTCCTTTACAACTGTATTTTCTCGTATTATGTCGTTTAGTAATGGTTATATTATATTTCTGCTGGCATTATGTTTCTTACTATTATGTGTATTGTGATATATACGTCGCAATTTTAAATCTAACTTAAATTTAATGTTATGGTTTGTGTACAATGTACTTTATGACAACACTTATTATTTGATACTCTAAAAGAATTTTCACAAATATAAAAATTCACACAACCTTTTTTACTGTAGTAGAATTTTTTTAGAAAACCACTGGCATCACTAGTAATTGCCTATTACGTTTACGTAATATGCAATAATTTTCGCTAGGCAAGAGGCACGGCAGTTGATAACTATTTTTCAAATTACACTACACTTATTATTTAACACAATACTATAGAGCTTTTTTGCGAAAATTTTATAAAATTATATTCTCGAAAACTACTTGAAGCAGGCCTGTAGCTGTAAACGTTAAATCGTTTGTACTTGCTATTTGTGCGCTAAGCAAGGGCACGGACGTGAGTTTAAATCGTGCTTATGTCAAATAATTTATGTAAATATATCTATACAAATTACAGGTTCTGCTTAGCCGTTCGCAACCGGCTTTAAACTGTAGGTGTCTTTCTGTGTACGCTAAAAAATGGACGTAATACTGGTCATATTACTCCTGAATGTAAATAGATTGAAAACATGGTCATGAAACCTGGACACAGGAGGTCTAGGCTCACTCGGGCTGTCGCGCCAATGATGATGAAAACTACTTGAAAGTAAAAAATTGATGTGAAGTGTGAATTTTCACACATTGCAGGGTTTTGCAGGTATTTAATAACTGAATGATGATTATTTGGGATGCCAAAACAAATTTTATGTCAAAATATTTTTTTATGAATTTTAATTCGAATGCCTAATACCATTATTTAAGTTTCTAAATATGTGCAGTATTTTTTTTACATAGCAAGGTTCATTAAGATTTTGAAAATTGCGCCTATTGCTTCTATTGGTTGCTTAAATCATTAGCCACGCCCTCTGATTTCGTATACATCAAACAGAATTAAATTATAATTTCAACACTTCCCACTGGTTATTAAATTTACGCTTTTAAAAATTATATGCAACATTTGCCAAAATATAGCTAGAATTTTTACTGTTAAATTTTTTAATTTTTAATATTAAATAATTTAAACAAAGGAAAACTGTAAAAAAAAAAAAAAAATTAAAATTGACAGGATTCGAACTCTAGTTTGCAAGTTAACTGTGTTTAGCAAATTAGAAAACCAATGACTAAACACACATCGCTATCAGCGCTGACGTCTGAACTTGGTTACATAGCGAATTACATATTTAACATATTTTGGTTAAAAACACAAAAAATGCATTATTTTCCGAAAACATAATCTGATCAAAAATTCCTGTTGTACTATTCCGGTTCACACCAATATACATTACTTAGAATTTTTTCACATTTTTAGTTTAAACCATCTGGGCTACAGGGTGTGGGACAAAAATTTTTTTGCACAATTTTGGCAAAAATCTCGTCAAAATAATTTATTTTGCAAAAATAAAATTTTGATCGTTAATCCACGTACTAAGGGCTTTCATTTGATACCCTACTCAGAATTTAAAAAAAATATTTTTTTTTTCGAAGAGCACATATTTGTTTATATTTTTAGGGGGATATGTTTTTTAGATGTTTTAGTATTTTTCCTATGTGCGGGTTAAAAAGTTGTACAATCATGCCAAATTTCAACTCTCTAGGTTTAGCCGTTTGGCTACAATTTTTACCGAACAGACAGACAGACAGAAAGACAGACAGACAGACAGACAGACAGACAGACAGACGACAAAATGACGGTATAAGGGTTTTTTGGTCATACCTACAAAACCCTAAAAATTGTTATTTACAGGGGTTCAAAGTACCTTCTATTTTGATTTAAACACTTTCGCCTTATCAGTCTTGAGCTATCTGTAGCTTTGAGCACAAAAAATAAACATTTCACTTGAAAGTGCAGCTTGAAAGTATGATTTGAAAGTGATTTTTTTTCTCTTTTACTATGCTTTTATCTACATATAGCTCAAGTGTAAGGATGCGAATGTGTTTAAATCAAAATGGACGGCACATTGAACACTTTTAAATAAAAATATTTTACTTTCAAGTCGTTTTAGAGAATTTATATTTTATAAAAATTTTCGTTCATCGTAAAAATTTTTTACGTATTAGCTGTTTCTTATCAAAAGCTCTATCCAAAGATACCCAACACATCATACTTTCCTATTTAATTTTTTTTAAGTTGTACTTGATATCCAGTACCTACTTCCAATTTGCTCCGGAAGTTTTCAGTGTAGACTTTGATCATCAAATTTTTGAAAATAAAAACAACGTACTTTGGGTACGAGTAGTTCATATAAGTTATTACTAGTTTACATAGATTTGTGTAAAATAGATATATGTTTGTTTTGCTAAGTTGTTAAATATACCGTTTTCAAGGAAAATTGTGTTCCTTCTATGTTGTTACACCCTATATGAATGCCAAGTTTCAACTATCTTGTTCCAGTCGGTTGGTCACAATTTCTACCTTACAAACAGATACACAAGGATGTATTAGGGATTCCCGGTTATACCTAGGAAACCCTAAAGAAGCATATTAAAGTTGAACTAAAGCTGTTCTAATCTGGCATTCTATCTTAGCATAAAGGGGACGAGGTTAGCCAATCTTACTATACAATCAAAAACTAACCTAAAAATTCTGAAAAAAAACTAAAGGTTGTAATGTGCAATTTATACAAATTAACAAAAGGCAAATTTCAATAGCAAAGAAACAGTAGTTATAACAAAGGCAGTGCTCTTATCACCTCTGGGGATTTTGTAATTCAGAGCAGCACAGAGTTATTGTTATGTATTTCTAGAGCCGTTTTGATAAGCGTGACTGTAGCGTCTTACATGGACCCGAGACTTCCGTATATCGCGTGCTAGCGGGCTGTTGGAACTAGTGTCAACCCGACAGACGCCAGCGACGCTACAGTGACGCCCTAAGACGCCCAACCCCTCCCTATAACATCAACTGTCACTCTAAAGTTCACCGTACACACGTTTCGATACCTAACAATCGATAAGATATTTTTTTAATAATTTAAATTCGCATACACTTGTTTGTACGGGGATAATAGGATTGGATAAAAAGTCACATTAAGCATCTGGTTTTCATATACTGTCAGAAGAACGCGTTCAAGCGTTTGGCACCTATTATTATTATATTAGCGTTTAAATAATATTTTTATTACTGCTGTCTCAAAATAGTTTTTCAGTCTTTAAGGCCCAGTTTTTCAACCTTCAAGTAAACTTCTAGGTAACTATCTGACAGATAAAGTTATCTGGAACTTCATCTGCTGAATAAATGTCAATACCAATCAGTGAATTCAATACGTCAGTCTCATTATCCGTTAGATTATTATTCGTTAAATTTATTTATCGCATAGTTATATCCGGTATATAAATTTGTATTGAAAGACGGGATAGTTACCTAGAGGTTTACCTGAAGGTGGAAAGACTAAGTATCTAAATTTCGTCACTAATTAGTTGTTACATTTGTACAAAAATTGTAAAACAAACAAAATCTTAATCAAAACAAGAACTTGTATTTATTAAACACTAGCTGGAGTACCCGTACTCCGTACGGTTATTTTGATGTACATTTTTGCTGTAACGCAAATATTAAGTGAGATATTTCAGTTTGAAGTAAAACTCAAAATAATCTTTTATATATACAAGGAGTCTCAAAAGAAATTTTAAATTTAGTGGATAGATTAAAAAAAAAGTAAGCCGTATATAGAAAAAATGTTTATTAATTATTAAAATACACTTTTTGGGGATTTATTTCTTAAAAATAATATCGTCGAAATGTAGACCCTCGCGTTCTCGGCACTCATTTAATCGAACAGTAAAATTACTTATGACGTCTCGGCAGGTGGACTCAGGGATGGCTGCCATTTCGTGACGGATATTTTCTTTCAAATGCGCCAGTGAAGTTGGTTTATTGGCGTAAACTTTAGATTTAAGATAACCCCATAGGAAAAAGTCCATAGGGGTTAAATCTGGACTGCGTGGAGGCCAATTTATGTCACCTCTCCGATCTCCCGGAGAGGTGAATTTGCCTGAGAAAATTTCACGAACACGTGGCAGAGACATATTGGACGTGTGTGAAGTTGCTCTGTCCTGTTGGAACCATGTTCTTTGGTTATAGCCAGGAAAGTTTTGCAGTTCAGGTACCAAGAAGTTGTCTAACATCTCCACAGTAAGGGCCGATAATTCCTCGCGCCGAAATCGCAGCCAATACGGTCACTTTAGGCGAATGTAGGGGTTTCTGATGTTTGCGTTTCGGATTCGTTGCACTCCAGTAGCGGCAGTTCTGCTTATTTACGTGGCCATTAAGATGAAAATGAGCTTCATCCGAAAACAAAATGTTGGTAAACGTTGAAAATCGCTCAATCACCTGATTTACGAAATTAAGCCTCTGACTGGCATTTTGGGGCTTTAATTCTTGCACCAATTGAATTTTGTAGGGGTGCAGCTTTAGGCCTTTGTGCATAATGCGATGTAATGATGATCTATGCACATTTAAACCACTTGCGCGCTTCCGAATTGAAAAGTTCGGGTCGTCACGAACAGACTGATTAACATTCTCCACGTTTTCTACCGTTCTTGATGACCTAGGTCGCCCGGATTTTGATTTATCCAGCGTTGTACCAGTCTCTTCAAACTTTTTAACCCAATGTCGAATGAGAGGAATGCTTGGCGCATCATTTAAGTGGCGAAAACCTCGAATACTGCAGAATTTTCTACGCGCTACAGTCGCCGAATCACCGTTTTTGTAAAACTCTCGCACGAATAACGCGCGGTCTGCTCCCGAGAAACGCTCCATAGCGACTGAATTCCCAAGAGCCAGGCTACCGATTGACCTAACCTCCGCGCCCTTCGGATAAGTTGCGTTCACGCAGTAAGCTAAATAAATATAAAATTTCTTTTGAGACACCTTGTATTTTTGATGTTAAGTGAATATTAAGTCAGAATCTTACTAAGAACAATATTGAAGAGAAAAAAAAATGTTTCCTCATTTAAATTTTTGATGTAATAAGTGAGATATTTCAAGATTTTAGTTTTAGGGTGTGTCCCCGTAACTCCCCAAATAGTCATTCAATCGAAAACTATATAGAACAAAAAAGATTTTCTTTTTAACAAATTTTTTTATATACGTTTTTGCTTTAAAGTCAATAATAAGGGAGATATTTCAAAAGTTTAGTTTTAGAGTGCCCCCCAGTAACTCACTTAATATTTATTTAAATGAAAAACTACATAAAAATAAAAGATTTGTTATCTTATTATTAACTATTTTTGTTATGTAAGATTTTGCTGTTTAGTCAATAATAAGGAAGATATTTCAAAGGTTTAGTTTTACAGTGTCCCCCAGGAATCCTTAAATATTTATTTAAATGAAAAAATGAATAAAAATAAAAAAATTGTTTTCTTATTATAAAGTATTTTTGTCATATATGATTTTGCTGTTAAGTCAATAATAAGGACGATATATGTAAATTTTAGTTTAAGGGTGTCCCTCTCGTCCCCAAAAAATCATAAAATAATTCATTAAACAAAAAATATTTGTTTTCATACTATAAACAATTTTTGTTATATATATTTTTGTATTGTCAATAATAAGGGTGATATTTTAAGTTTAACCCAGAAACACCATCTTAGAATGAAATGTTTGAGATGTCTTATAGCCTATGTTCGAATCCAGGTTTTGCTCTATCATCATACCAAATTAAGTGAAAATAGGTCCAGCCGTTTTTGCGTGGATCTCGGACAGACAGACAAACATTGCTCCATTGACAGAAGAAAGTATTCTAACCTTTTTATGTTGCAAATGAGTCTTTAGATTGGCCAACACTAAGTCATAATTTTTTGTCAAACAGGGGAACCAGTGTTACCCAATCAAACACTGGATCACAAATTTTATAACAATGGTTTGCTTTACTTTATCTAATGACTTTACTGTTGAGGACACCTAGGAATCCTCGGACCACACTTTGGGAGACACTGCCTTAGAATATTAAACGTTGCTTAGAAGCACCTTATGGTCCTTTGGAGTATTAGGAAAGAAAATTATTCTTTGCTTGGAAATTTGGGCTGCGAAGAATGCGGCACACAGTTTCATTGCACATAAATGAACGATCTGGGCTGCGATTAAAGTAGCTCTTGTTGAAAATGAAATAAATAAAAGCGTATCACCTGTGTCATAATGTTCGAATAAAATATATTTAACACCGTATTATTGATCTATTCTTCTCTTGTCCCCTATTGCAGCCGCGCGTATTAACCATTATAGTAATTGATGTTTGCACAAAAACTTATTACTAAAATGTCCTTCGCGTCTTTGACTTACTTCAGTAACGTTACGACTTTATATATTAAAGTAATTGAAACTAGCTCGCTTGGTATTACTTGTAAACTTTAATATTTTTCAAAGAAACGAACAAATTACCACGTATAATCAAAGAAACTTTTTCCTTCCAGTTTTTATAGTTTAAATCAATAGTTAATATTGATATTTCATAAAGTAGAATTAATACAAACACTGGAATTAAGGTGGATAAAATTTAATTTTATTTCATGGTATTACTTTCAAAATAATCGAAATTCGATATCCATTATTTTATATTTTAAGAAAAGCAGGAGCGGCAAGAATATAGATATCCAAGCAGTATTCAAAGCCAACTATAGAAAGTTCTCGACTTACGTGAAATTTTACGTAACTCGGAGCCATGTTTAATTATACACCGTAAATTCTGTATACCTTTTTCGTACATCAAAATTGCGTAATAAGTTTTATGTAAATCGTGGTCATCACTTAAGGAAGAGAAGTAGAGTTAGTTAAAAATTTTGGCGCACAGCAACGATGACTATCTGCACCGAACACAACAAAGAAGAAGCAGACAAATGGTTAGGCCACCCAACCTTAAGAACCCGAAGAGTAAAAATCTAGGAAAGAAATTTAAATGATAAACGACGCGTAAGAAAGTATCTATCTTTTATGGAACCAACCATTAGGCATTCGATTTGTTCGACGTTGCACTACGCTTGATAAAAGAATTCGCGTACTTTCACACATAAAGGCTTTGTTATTAAGAAATTATTCCACATTTAAATTAACACCTTTATAATACTGTCCTTCTGCGAATACACATCGCTGGCAACGTATTTTCCACTTAATTTTTGTAGGCATTTTTAGAAATGTTTTTAGATCATTGAAGTGTAATCTGGTGCATTGCCTTGATGTAGCATCCAAGATCCTGTTTTTACAGCTATCAAGCCGTTTGTCCTTATTGACTAACGTAATTGCTTCAGAACCCCAAGATTATTTACTGTTTCACCTGTACCATTGACGATGAATTTAATAAATTAAAACCCTACTCCATCTCTCATTCCCTAGTTTGTTTAACTGAAATTTTATTATTTTTAAAAGTCCCGATATTAACATGTAATTATACTCGGAACATCCTTTTCAAAAGTGGTTTTTAAAAGTGTTTCTCTTTTAGTTTTTCCAATTTTGAAACAAAATTTCACACTGACATGCTGCTCGTCGACCAGATCCAGGCGCGCTTCGAAGGGGATCTCATGGGCTTGAGCCCTCAAAAAACACGGTTTTTGGGACACATTTGTCTTGTAATAGAACGTGAGTTCCCAAAAAAAAAAAAATGTAGCTTCTGACCTCTTCTAAGAAGAAAAAATGGCTTCTGAGCCCACTCCAAGAAAAATTTTGATGTGCACGCCTGATCATATCCCTACGTAAAATCACCAGGGTAATGAGAATCGAAAACACAGTGCTTTTTTGTGGTGGACACTTATTTTCAACTGTTTTTCCAATGTTTTAACACTAATTTTTGAAAATTATTTACTATTAATATGTATTTTGTTATTATTCTTAAATTGTTAAAAAGAATGTAAATAACAGAATTGAATATTGTTGCCATAAAAAGTTCTAAGAAGGAAGAGTAGACGTTTAAAAATTTCTTCTTATACGAATGCTTACTCATTATAAATTTGTTCTGTGCTCGTCAGCACCGCAATTTGATCACGCTGCTGTCCGGTTGATAACAAAGATGTTGAATTAGCGCTTTGGACTCGCGTACTTGACCAAAAAGATTCATCTGAAGACGTTAAAGTTGAATTGACATTTGGAGAAATTTAAATTTGAAACATTCAATCAAACTGCAGATATGTGAAACAGAAATGATTCGTGAATTCCGGGAATACATTCTCGAAAAGATATATCAAGGAAAACTGCATTGGATACAGACTCTAAATACCGTTCCAATTTCTTCAAGAAAATGTGAACGCGGTTTTCGCAGATGAATCTAATTTTCACCCCAACAAGAACTTCGTTGAAGATTTAAACAGTTTTGTTTAGCAAACTTTTTGGTCAACCTCTGAGACTTTTCGATCGTTCAAAGTACGTTGATCTGTGGTTACTCAGAGGATGACATTTGGCCATAGATACTAACAGCAAGACAAGGAATCGATACGATTTGTCGGAACGGAAATTGGACAAAATTGAATTTACTATGAACTCTTTTAACCTAGATACTTTAAATTTAATTTAAATTAAGATCTGAATATCTTTTTTTTATTAATAAAAAGCTTAACTAGATTGAGTTCCGGCACCATTTTTTCTGCAAAAAAAAAAAAAAAAAAACTCTAAAACCCGTATTAAAATACTAACGAACAATGGCGGACTGGCCCGTCGGGACATCGGGCAATTTCCCGGTAGGCCGGGTCCAACGGGACAGGTCTTTGAAGTAATGGGCCGTTGATCCCATAGGGCTTATTTTAATTTTCCAGGGCTAGTAAAATTTGCCTGTCTGTCACTGCTAACGAAATAACATACCAAAACATACTCGATGGCAGTCAATTCAGAAATGATAGCTACATAATATCAAGTAGATGCCCTCTTTCAGTTTATTAAATATTGAAAAACGCGAAGTGTCCGGGTTTTTTTCTATCACGCCAACGACAGATTTGTTCTTTTATTAATGAGATGCGTGGTAGTTATTTCAAAAGAGTATAAAATATTTTAAAATAGAAATTGATCTTTGTTCATTCCACCTCATTAAATTTATTTAAAAGTAGAAAAATGGTGGATATTTTAAATGCATTTGTAAAAAAAAACATGTTTTTCTTGTTCCTTGAAGATCTTGTTTTTAAAGCGAGTATTTTTTTATTCGTTTTTCCTTAGTGGAAGAACTAACCTTTCTTACTAAAAACAAAGTATGGTAAAAACCCTGGTTTTAAACCGATAATACAGTCTTATCCCCCAACTGCAGGGCGTGGTTTAGGGGGGTTTTTAGGGGGTGGTATGTTTGAAAAAACAGGGGGTCTGATCACCCGATGTTTTGTAGAGCAAACGTGTCTAGTACCGTTGCACGTCCCTTTTTAGGGTCACGTAATTTCTTAACTTGCGCTCAAAGAGTATAAACAATTTTCTTTATAATCAAACATGCACCAGTCTTTTACGTGATGTAGAAATTAATTTTACTAAATCGTTTTTTTTTTCTTTTTCTTTTTTTACCCGTTGTTGCAAGGAACGTTTCTCGCTCGCTTTTTATTAAATATATTTGTTGCATGATGGAAACTACTTTTGACTACTTTTAATAATTTTTGCTTTGCACTGTTATTTTCTTGATAAAATATTATTCGGTGATAACATTAACGTTACCATAGTAACGACGTACAAACATATACTTTGTTTTAACGTTTATGTCGAGTTACGTTAATATTTCGTTAAATCATTACCGTACTTCATTAAGCCACAAAAATGTACGCTGAAATATTTTTGACCTAGTAAGATTAAAATATTTCAGATAACTCAACACGTACCAAAAATACCACTGTTTTACGGAAGTGCTTCTCAACCTATATAGTATGTTTCTTTGATTTAAGCAGAACTATATTTTTATAAATCTAGCAACTTTTAAAGATTGAATGGGATTTTTGACCATTTTGTTTAACTAATTCTTCATTCAATCGTTAAAATGTGGGCTCGTGACAACTTAAGATATAAAAAATCCGTTTTGTTCCCCTTAAACATTTGGGATAGACTTTATTTCATTTCAATTAAGAGTGCAGTGTGCCAAGAGCAGAGACCTCAAGAGACTGGGGAAGGCGGTACAAATTATCGGGACCTGGGAAAAGGACCGAGATTTGATATTTTTTTTTTTTTACAAATCATTGTCCAATTTAATTAGTTATGATTTTGGTACATAAATTGTAACCCACATATTCTCTACCACCAAAGATATTCAGTACCGTATCATTAGCAAAGTGATGGCTACCTTATACTGAGATCTTCATGGTCTGATTTTTATAGTTTTCTTACTTGATCGGGAGATTATAAATGTTGAGTATAACAGTCAACTTCTTTTATGAGAGACATTTTGAGAAGAACCAAACGACTCGGATTAGTGAGTAAAGATCATTCTTCTGCACGATAATGCCCGTCCGCATGTTGCCCGTTTAGCCCTGGATTAATTTCGGTAGGGAAGTGGAAGAAGCGCCACTTCATAACTTGGATAAGTTCTTAAACAAAACTAACAATGTACATCAAAACTTGTAACTTATTATTTATCTAATTGGATATTTTCAAATGTAGAAAAAAAAAATTAATAATGTTATTACTCAATAACTTAATACTAGATATCAAACAAGATTTTTCTGTAATTTTTACCGACCGCCAACATATATAAGGGAGGTATTGTGATCATACCGATTTTGACACTTCGAGATTTCGATGGATCTTCACGAATTGAGGTCCCTACATAACGTTTTGACTATTTTTAGCATGTCTGTGTGTCTGTGTCTGTCTATCTGTATTTTCGTCGGTCTGTGTAAACGTGCAGAGCAAATTGAGCTAAAAGGATTTTTATGAAACTTCATATTTAAGCTTTTGACATCAATGGCACGAGTTGATGCAACTTTTGGTAAAATTCGGTTAACTAGAAATGGGAGTTTACTCGTGTCGTTTTTAAGATTTTGGCGAATATTTCACAACAGAGAAATATTTCGAAAAAACTTATTTAACAAAAGTTGCTATAGAAGCTTTTTTTTATGCATGCAGGTACGTTTCCATGGTTATCATAAATTATAAATACACATTATGAAATTGTCAACGTAATATAATACGTTATTGTCTTTTACAATAATAACTACTCTGCTGCTAAAATGTATTTTATACAAGTACTTTGTGATGGCGGTAGGTCCTGTGGGGGCCACAGCTGATTTTTTATATGTATTTCTGGGTTTCAAATATCATATATTTGTATAGTTTTGTGTAGAAATGTTCAAATAATAGGTCAACATTTTTTCGACATGGTTGTTTAGAACCTTCGTCGAATTATTTTATACTTGCTGGCAATGAAATACCACTTGGTACATGTGTTCTTTACGAAAATGAAATCATTTTTAACTAGAGAAGCGTGGCAGATTTAAGATGACGACAAATTAGGCCACTAAGTAAAATAACTATAAGTAATTTTCACAATAGAACAAAATAGCCAAAAACATATTTGTAGAATGATACTTTAGTTATAATTTGTCCTGTAGTACACAAATATGCTACTATTAGTTTTTAAGATGGCGTCTATAATACAATTTGTTTATTTATAATTACATAACATTTTTTTTTTTACAATTAAAAATAAACTATTAAATAAAAATTTGCTGCAAATTTTGAAGTATAGATTATTAGTACTTTTATTTCAGATTGTTAGTTTTGTATAAGAAACTGTTGAGAACTATACCTTCGTACCTCCCCTTAAACAGACTCGAAGAGGAAAGTCGGATGAGGAGATTGGGATCAGTGCAAATTTAGTTTCGCAGTCAACGAGAAAAATTTTCTGCCGGTATTCGCCCGAATATATAAGTTTCCTGAACATTGGTGGCATGTGTACGGACAAAACGTCACAAGTCACAGCTAAGGTACATTAGGCTTGGCGCTGGCCGACGATCGCTTTCGAGGCGGTATTCTTATCACACGTAAAGGGGTTTGACCAGTGATGTATTTATTACTATTCTGTATTTTTAAGAGTGAAAACAAATCACTTATTTCCATTTATTAAATAAAAGGAACAAATTTTAAGAACGTTTATTAATAACCTGTAAAATAAACATTTGCAACACTGCAAGGCACGGCGCACGATTCTAAACTGAAGTCAGAAGTAATTAATTTATTTTTAATAATTCTAACAACCGGTTCGCTAAGGTTTCAGTAATTTTAAGAAACGGTTCGCGCGAACTGGTCCGAACTAGTAGTATGCCATCACTGGGTTTGACCAACATTGGTGCAGACTTGCCTACGCATGTCACTATCGAATACACGACGCGCACACCCCTTGTCATCATATCAGTCGAAAGTGTTGTGCTAGAAATGAGAGTTATTTAGTTTAAAGTGAAAAGATATTTTTTGTTCTTTTAGTCTAATTTAAATGTCAAAAGTAAAAGTAAGGTCGAAGCTGCGACGATAATCTTACTTTGACTATCAAAACTGGCGTTCAATGCTGGCGACATATAGTCTGCATGCTACTCATATCCAAATGTTCGCCAACGTTGGTACCAGCGTTGGCCATCAAGGACATTATTTTAAAAAATAAAATTTATTTCATTAATTCTGTGTTGATATTTTTGTTGCTGTATAGAATATTAAATGTATACTCTCGTATTATGATTTGAATATGACACGTGCCAATACAGTATCAACACCTATATATTTCGTCCAAATAATTCACAATATCTAGTTTCGTAACTAATCTGTTTAATATATAGTGATTTATATATTTGTTCTATTTTTTGATCTATCTCTATGAAAACATATTTTTTACCTATAAAAAATCGTCTGTTGTTTTTTGAATGTTTTGAAAGCCAAATAAATTTTCCAGCGTCGTCGTCGCGTTGCGTCGCGACGTCACCTGTCACTCTAAAGTTCATCATACGCTAGAGACATTTTCACACGACTAGGGTGATTTTTAAGAATATTTTTTCTACTTTTTTTTTTTTAATAAAAGATCCTGCAGGATTCGCTTTAATGTCTGGCATTTATCACGTGAAAAAATTTTTACATAATCCATAATCGGTTTCGGAAATTATACCAGCACAAAAAGACGGATCGATTCTTTAATATTACTTGGAGGAGGGCGTTGTATTTTCAGATATTAATAATTTATAACAGTCAATATTAACTTTTATAGTAATTACGTTTTAAATTTTAATCAATGTTTTTGACACCGTCTCTTATTTAATATACAGGAAAGGGGAGAAGATTTTAACAACGACTGTCAAAAAACGAAGCAGACTGTTAAGAACAGTAACAAAAGTTTTTTCACGTAAGTTCCAACAGCTGAAAAACACATTCAGCCGGACTGTTGCAGAACTACAATCTAGACCAAAGCACTCTACCTTTTCAAGATACATATTTTTTATTTAGAAAGTATCTAAAAATGGATTAGGATAAATTGAAGATAAAGTAATAGAACATCGTTTTGTATAATAATATACTGTGTTTTATTTAAAAAAGTGTCAAATTCGATATACAAAAATCGAAACTTTTTTCTGATATTGGTCAAGATTCGCATAACCTTCTAAAAAATACTAGAGCAGTCAGAAATCGATCATGTCGAAACCGGAACCAGTTCCATTAAGGATATCGAGTTTACCCGGTTTCGAAAATCCAGCTTTAGAACCAGGTATCCGGAACTGGGTAACCGAAAGCGGGTATGCGGGACCGGGTATCGAAATTAGCGTAACCGAAATCAGCTATCCGAAACCGGATATCGGGATCAGGGTATCCAAAACAGAGTATACGGAACCGGGTATCCGAAAACCCGGTACACAAAACCCGGTATTTGAAACCGGGAATCCGAAACCAGTTCACTCTTTCGGGTTTTACCCGAAAGCCAGAACCAGGTATTTTAAAGAATGGTAAATAGTAATAATTAAATAACTATTATTTATAATATTTAAACATTTATGTATTATAAAACATGAATACTAATAGCACGCATATAATGTATTAACTTTTATCTAAAAGTCTACTGGTTGGGTATGATGGTCAATAATTGGTAAGAGCAAAACACATCTAAAGTTTTTAGAATTAGTTCAGATATTTTCCGAGGCTTTTGTTTTCTCAGACGCACTATATGTCATTTGGACTTTTTTGTATCTCTGAATATGTCAGAGAAGAATCGTAATCCCTCTATCTTGTTATATCCTTTATCTCACTCTCTTTCTCTCCCTCTCTCTTTACTTATATGTATCTCATTTTCTATAACCCCTTCTCTTAGTGCATTTTATAAAATTACTTCTGTCATTTATTTAAATATTTATTTGGTGCTGCCGCCAAAAGACACTATTACCTTAATCTAATTTCATTGATATATTAAACAAAACTGTCTGCAAAAACCCTAATTATATAGCTGAATAATAAATCAGGAGAGCATTTGAAGTATTTACACTAGAACCATATGTAACAAACGGAATAGTAGATGACCCTCCTCGTGATTTCAACCCATACATCATTAGAGTGACTGGCTTGCTAATCGTATTTCTGACCAACACACATCAAAAGCTACGTTACTAACCCCCACTTAGGATCATCTAAAAGCATACATCACTACGAAATAACACAAAATTACTAATTATTCTTAACTAAGAGGTAGGATAAAGCTGCGTTTACAGTTCGAAAATTAGTCGACTATTCACTGTACGTTTTGGATAAATTTAGTAGATAGTTTTAACATTTAAGACAGCGTTCCCAGCTCTAAAAATTAATATTAAACGAATGTTGTGACTATATTTTTTCAAACCAACTATGATGGAATAATAGTATATTATTATACGAGTTTTATAAGCCTATATATTGTCATACGGAGTACGACGAGCGAAGCGAGGAGTGCTCCAAAGTAACAATACGTCGTATAAAACGAGCATAATATACTTTTTTTATACTTTGCATCACTTATTTAAAGAAATTTTAAAATTTCATTTATAATAAATATCGGAATACAATCTAGGGATTATTGTGAAATGCGGTCACCATAGCAACAATGTATAATAAAACATTTTTTGTGATAACACAACACAACAGTAATTTGACAGATGCAAAACAATAAACTTTCTTTTTGAATTTTCTTAATAATTATTAATTTTACATTTTAAAATATTTCAGGTAATCAATGACACGCCGTAGACGAGTAGTACTGCCAATCTCTCAAAGTAACAAGTCACCAAAAACAGTTTTACAATACAACCAGGCTTTAAGTCTGGTTTATAATAACTCCATAACATAACGCATAACTTTACAACAATGGGTTTTACCCCTCAAAGCATCCGTTTATAATATACAGAACAAAGAAAATAGTGTAATTTTTATGCTTATGTATCCGTAACATATCTATTATAAATCAGGCTTTACTCTTGAGCTTTCCGTAGATAATATATAAAAAAAATTATATGTCATACTTGAAAGTGCAACTTAAAAAACAAGTCCGAC
This sequence comes from Liopterus haemorrhoidalis, assembly GCA_963971575.1. Classification (NCBI taxonomy): domain Eukaryota; kingdom Metazoa; phylum Arthropoda; class Insecta; order Coleoptera; family Dytiscidae; genus Liopterus; species Liopterus haemorrhoidalis. Next base: position 21,457,540 of record OZ020613.1, on the reverse strand, counting down.
ATGCGACGTCGCCTAAGTATAGCAATTTATTGTTGCTGTTAAATAATATTATACAATTTTTTCTTTTCTTTAACTTAAAATTGAAAACGTATTTCAGAAGTAATAATTAAAGTTTCAAAATCTATAAAAACTTCTAAAATATATAAGTTTAAATTTTGTGTCAATATTAATTTATATTTACGCACTATATTTTAATAGAAACATTCTCGTATGCCACGATTTTTGAATGAGTAAAATGTGGATAAATTTTTACTGCCAAAGTAGATAGATAAGTTGACTCCCCTGAGTTACAGAATGGACTTTTTTTTACATCGCTCAACTTTGGATGTGTACAATGCTGTTGTCGACCGGCTTAGCGTAGTGGTAACACAGGTACCCTACGTTTCCAAGGTTTCGGGTTCGAATCCTGTTCAGGCATGGAATTTTCAAGAAATTATAATTATCCTAGCTAATCGCCTTAGTACCAATGACCATTACAAAAATACAGTGCTGTTAAAGTGAACAAGTTGTATACAGAATAACGCCATTAATCTACTTGTATCGTTTTAAATTCCACTTATTTTCAAATGAACATTTAAATTTAGTTGTTGATTAAAGCTTTTGACAAGATGCCATAAACCATGATTTTTAATAATGGTTTAAAGTCCAACTTTATGCATTAATAACAAGCGTTTAATAGCTTCAATCACAAACAGTAAATATCTAATTAAAACAGCTGCAGAACTGAACCAACGCTGAGCACATTATCAAGTAGTTATTATCTGAACGACCCCCCATGCACTGAGCTTGCGCAATAGCACCCACCCCACGACACTCATTTACAACCCGCTATGCAATTAATTGATAATTAAAAATAAAATACAAAATTTGGTTTTTTCGAGATAGTTTCATTTTAAAATTACACTCAAATGAGAAATGGAGGTCAACTCTAAATAACTAGAGACTGGATGAATAAGCAGAAGAAATTTTCAAAAAGCACAAAAATGTGGAGATAAAACACAATAATGTGGCTAAAAGGACAAAAAAATTGCAAAAAAGCACAAAAATGTAGCAAAGAAGCACAAAATGGTGCCAAACAAGCATGGAGTTGAGTACAAAAAGCTCAAAGTTAAAAATTACAAAGTTTGCAAAATAACAAAAATTATTTAAGTACAAAAAAAAAAAAAGAAATAAATAACAATACATTCTAAATCTACATGGACTTAAATTACCTTATAAGCCCAACTATAACGCGACCCCGAATCTAACGCAACATCTAATTTTTTCATGAGGATATTTAGAAAAAAAAATAATCCGAGAATCCCATCGGTATCGTCAGTATGCTCGTTCACGCTTTCAGTCTCCCACAAAATGTCATTTTCAGACCCATTTAAATTATTGAAAATGCAGTATATCTTAAAACCTTCACTATCGAGGTTCGATCTTCTGCCAGGCGGTCAAAATCCATTCTCCTAAAAGTGATTTCTTTATTTTTCCTGAAGGTCTCAATGGGCGATTTCACACTAATACCCAATTGTTGTATTCGTTTCATAAGTTGTCTTTAAATGACTTATTGACCACCACATCCAAGACTTGCAACGAAGACGACATACCACCTCGTATGATCGGAATTCAGTGCCTGAATTTTTTCCTTAACACCTGACGTAAGGTGGCTCGAAATGTATCAAGGAGCGAGATTTTCTCAGAGAACCAAGTCGTTTTCTCCATGTCAAATTAAACCAGTCTAATACCAATTCCTCTGTCATCTTTTTGTCAACTTTTTTTTCGGGCCCGAAAAATTATTTTTGTATGCAGCTTTTCATTAGGCATTGCTTTACGTTTCAATATATCGTTTCAAGGTCGAACCTTCTGTCCATCAGAAGTAACGGCAAGCATAACAGTAATTCTGGATTTATCGTAACTAGTTGACTTCTCTAAGACCGTTTTTTTAGCTTTCTTATGGTGGTGCGGAGGCATAGGCCTACTAATAAGAGGGGTTGTTTATATTACATTCCATTACCTAGAACTCGAATTTAGCGCGAATCAGTTTTTTTACAGAAAATAATATCGCGTTATATTCGGGCTAATACGGTAAATGATGATCCAAGAATAAATTTGCTATTTTTATTTATACAGCTGTATCTTAAAACTTTCCTAGCGCCCAAATCCTGAAATATGCGAAAATTCACATGAATATTTTTATTGTATTTGTGTCCGTCTTTTTGTAAGCTCTAAGCAATAATAGCTATTTTCAGAACGGACGAAAATAGCCAGTGTTGTGTGTCAAAAATTGTAACTACTTTGAGAAATAATCCGAGTTTAAACAAAGAAAATCTGTTATTCACACATTTCAACAGTTGTTCGTTTTGACATACATCCTCGTGATTATTTTATCAGTTGAAAGAAACCCAAAATTCCATCCCCAAGTTGTTATTTATGTGTTCCCAGTTCGTTTTCATCACGTGACCTAGATAAGTATGTTAAGTTGACGTGTATTTTTGCCGGTGTCGTCGCTGGTTTTCCACTTCAAAAAATTGCAGAAAGCTCGCTCTTAAAATTCTACTTCAGTTAGTTAAAGAAAATAAACAAGTTTTGCATGTGGAACTACTCGGAAAACACAGTTCAAGAACATGAACGATATAAATACATATATATCACTCCGCAACCAAATAAATAAATAAATATAAACGATATTAAGTTAGTTATACTAGTGACACAGTATATTTTACCATAATTTTCCTTTTAAATTTGAGAAAGTTTTGATCTATTTCAAGACGACCAACTAAACCTGAACAAGAAATATTCATTAAGAGAAATACAGGGTGTTTTTGGGAACTGTTTAAGTATTGCTAACTTCCTTATTATAAAAGATACGAAGGATGTTAAATTAAAAAATATGAAGTATTCTGCTCTACAAATAAGAATATGAAATTGGAAAAACAATTGCAAAAATACATTTTTTTAAATAGAAAATTTAAATTTAACAAATCTTAAGATCAGTATGGGTCTAAACCTAATATTCATAAAGTTATTGTTAGTTGATTATACAAGCATATCCCCAGAAATACAAATGCAGAGCATTCTTTAATGATTGATTATCATTTGAATTTAGCGCCTTATCGTGTTTGTATTTTTTATATCACAACGTTTATACCCTAGCTGTACATGACACATTTAATCATAAACGTAGTTACGAATATTATTTGACATTGACAACTGTCTGACAATGACAATTTCTAGTTAATTTATTATCAAAAAGGCTTTTTTATTTCAACTCTTGTACATTATTTCATTGGTAAGCAAAAATAGTCACAGAAACGATAGAAAATGTATGTTATTAATAAATATCTTTGTCAATGACTCATTTACCTTTTCCTATGTGCGCCACTCATTTATAAACGCTGTGTATAATATCCATGTTTCATTGCTACCTATTTTACTTAGATGAAATAAATGTTAAAACGAAAGTTACTTATTTTCTGGTGTTGTTCTCCATACTTATTTCCATTGTGTTCTTTCCTTTGTATATTTTCTTATCTCCTCCCACTTTACGCTTCTCTTCGTTGCAGCTTCTTTTGTTTCTTGGTGCCAGGTTTTTATTGGTCTTCCTGGTCTAACTTTCTTCACTGTTCTTGCTTCAAAAACTCTTTTTAATATTTTGTCTTCACTCATTCTGTGTATATGTCCAGAAGGACAGCTAAGATGGCTGTCCTTCTATTATTGTCTCTACTGGTTTTGTGCCTTGTTTTTCTCTAAATACTTCATTTATTATTCTGTCCAATTTTGTTTTACCTTCGTTTTTTTTTTTTTAAATCTCATTTCGCTTCTTATTTTGGACCTGTGCGTCTCTGTAGTGGTCCAGGATTCTGAGGCTTATGTCAAAATTGGTACTGTCACTTTTTTGAAGTCTCTACCTTGATGTTGGTTGGTATTTCTTTTTTAATTAAGAACGATGTTTTGATGCTGTTGAACTTCTTCCTGCTGTGCCTACTCTTTCCATAATTTTTTCACCCATTTTTCCATCTTCCGCAAAAACTGTGCCTAAGTATTTGAATATTCCTACCTCTTCTATTATTTTGTCATCTATTTTTATTTTGTGTTGCATTTTTGTCCTGCTTAGTACCATTGTTTTTGTCTTTTGTGTGCTATTTTTCATATTTATTTTCTTCAATTCTTTATTTTATTGGTTCAAGTTGTTACAATTATTTATTATAAATAAATAAAAAATAATAAATAATATATTAAGACTTGATATTAACATTAAATTATGTTCATCGTAGTAAAATAAATGGCTATAAAATATGCAGATTATGTCTGTATTACTGGGTATATACTAATTTTAATTAAACCTTAATAACTTTTTTAATTTTGGGTTTAGACGCATGGTGCCATTATTATTTGTTAAAGAACAATAAATTTTCTACGCGATAAACTAGTTTTTATATTTAATAACTATTTATTTGATGTTAAATTGTTTTTCCAATTTAATATTCTTATTTGTTGATTTGAATACTGTATCTTTCCTAATTTAACGTCCTTCGGATCTCTTAATAAAGAAGTTATTAATGCTTAAACAGTTCCAAAAAGAGCCTGTGTAATTTACAGATAACTTGCAATGAAAGCATGAAAGAGATCTAACCAATTGTCTTCACCTAAGACTTGAAAATCTTTGCTGATGTTATCTCCATCTCAGACGAGGACGTCCCCGGGATTTCTTCCCAATCTTTTTTTTTTCCACAAGTAATTGATCTGCCTTCTGTGACTTTTGCTGACATGTCCGACCCACCTTAATCTCTGCACTTTTGATCCACTCATAATTTCTGGATCACTATAAAAAAAGAAGACACATTTATACTTTTGTACAGATTCCTTAGTTCTTCCTTAGAATAATTCTGTACATCAGTGTATGAGGGTCCTTTATTAGACCAAGTACAGCGGATGATCTTGCGTTCAATTCTTCGCAGGACATTTGTATCCTTTACAGTCATTGTCCAGGTTTCACTAACATATATAACCACAAGTCTTATAATGGTTTTGTAAATTCTAATTTTGCTAGATCTCGAGATAATTTTCTACTCATTAGTTTTTTGAGAGAGAAAAACATTTATCCCATTGGATATTTCTTTGTTATTTTCTGTTGTACATTATTCTCTGCGGGGATAAGTAACCCTAGATATATGTGACCCTTTTACTAATGCTTTAACCAATTTATTGATTCAACAATCGTGAGATATTTGTGTTATTTAGAAATACTTCTCCATTTGCAATTTTTTTGTTGGAGTTTTAAAAATTCAGCCATTCAATCACTCAGGTAGACAAATGATGGAAGTTAGTTTGAAGCAGGTATTATCGACTTAGCCAACTCATAGTTTGTATAAATTACTGGAATATGTCTATTGTATTTTTACCGAGATGATTGATGGGGTTCAACTGTTTCATTACGAGATATTTGCAAGTCAGATATGCCAGCCTTCGCGCTATAATGTCTTCCAATTCCTTTTTCTCTTATTATATTTGGATGCACGTGTGTCTACCGATGATTACGCTCCAGAAACGAAAATATTTTTATTAGTTTTTTACCGAAAAAAAAAAATGTTGTTTACGCGATCAGATTGTTTTCCACTTACCAATAGATTTGAAAAAAAAATGGTAAAAATCTAATAAGACCAACTTTCAACAAATATACTGTAAATAACAGATTTATTAATCAATATCAGGCGAAACCAACTTTTCTAAACAATATTAAAAATTATTTATGGAATTTGCAATTACTTGTCGGCCAAATGTCCGCCTCTTACTGTCACTCAAATGTAAAGTCTTTTGGAAGCATTTCTCATAACATTTATACAAATTTCCATCCATTTTTCAACTATTGCTGCTGGAAAATTATTCCTTAGTTGTTCAATTGACGTTCGTTTGCTGGAATAGACACAATTAGATAACCACATAAAAAAAGAAAGTCTTGGGCAGTTAAAACTTGTTGCAGGTGTGTATAGAAATATAGTTACTTATTTATTGTTTTATTTAGGCTAATGCTGCATTCATAGCTTCAAATTTAATGCACTGTACTTTGTGAGATATGCATAAATTTAATTTAATAATCATTTTAATTCTGTTTTTATCATATTATAATAGCTTTTTTTTATTTTTCTCGACCTTGATGATATACAATTATTATTTTTTTTTTTTCGGGAAATAGGTCATAAAATAATTTAAACAATGATTGAATACATTTCGGTTTCAATAATTAAAATTATATTATATAAGTAGATTGAATAAACTGAAGAAGATAATTTTAATTATCGAAACCGGTCTGTATTCAATCATTGTTTAAATTATTTTATGATTTAGTTTCCGAAAAAAATTATAGTTTAATAATTGCATTCACAGCTGTGAAAATCAATACGTAACAAATGTTGTTGCATCTAATGTGCTTTCAAAGTTAGTTTGATAAAATTTTTTGCGCACAGCAACTTTGGCTATATCCGCCTAACACAGCCTATCTATATGACTGGAGTATACAATAAAAACAATAACTAAAATCTTGTACACCTAAGCAATAAAAGAAACCTTGACAAACACAAATAAATAGGATAAATAGCTGTTCGAAAAATTTAACAGACGCAGGGTGATGGTAATGGGCTGCGAAGGAGCAAATTATCACAGGAAATAATAAAACACATTAAATAAGGTGCAAGACTTCACACGTAAAATAGTAAGCAATTCCTTCGGTATGAGGTATCACCCTGTCCATAAGATATTAATTAAGAGTTATTAATCAAGAGTTTTGACAAGTTTTAACTATTATAAAGTAATAATTTAGATTTATATTTTGCTTCCATTGGCAGTATTGACATTTAGTATTTTCACATGACATTTCAGCATTCATCCATATTTGATTATATATGTCAAATTGACTTGTTATATTCTTTACTCGTAAGCTTTGGTTTTCAGAGGATTTTTTTCAGATTTTTTGATGTTTTTTAAGTGATATTAGTATGTTTTTGTTAATATTATGTATGGTAAACATATATATTAATGAAAAACAATAACTATTATTGGGTAAAAATTAAGACATTTATTTAGTTGCTGTTGACAAATTGAATGTTCATATGGCGCTGTCAGCATCCACCTGTATTTGATTATATGTGTCAGATTGACTTGTATTTTTTTTTTTCTTCTTAATGCTTTGGTTTCTGTGTTTATAACCAAACCAGTAACATAGTGTGTGAAACTTACACACATATTTAATATTGTAATAATATTAAGTAGGTGGCAGTGTCCTGTATTTACAAAAAATGAACTTTTGCATGTAACCATACTAGAAAGTGATGTCATTGTTTTAGTAAAATTTATTGCTGACGTATATCTTCTGATATTGTGGATCACCTATAGAATTAGACCTCCTGACCGAATTCCACACAACACTATCACTCTGTGAGGGTATAACGGGCGCTAGTAAGCCACTTGTTGATTTTTAGCACCCCAAATACGACTATTTTGTTTGCTAACATAACCACTGAGATCGAAATGGGACTTCGATCCATATTATTACTTTGTCTGATCTGTCACTGTAACTGAAGAGTTTCGTAGTATGTTTTAATAATAATAACACGTTGGTAGATAGTAAAACGCTTCATAAAAAAATTACCGCGTCGACAATACATTACTATCAAGCATAAACTATCAAAATTGACCCAAACCAAAATGGTGGCGGTGTAAATTTTACAATTAATTTTTTGCTGTGTATTATTTTAGTACTAGTCAATTTTTTAGTTTTCTTATCAAACTATTAACTTTATTTTATTAGATACATTGTTAAATAATTGTAATAAAAACTCTTCTTTCATAGCTGGTGTTTAAAACTTATAAAATTTTTTATTCTTCAAGATAATAAATCAGTCTACGTTTTAAATATTTTTTAATCCCTTTTATGTATTTTTTTGTCCTATATGTCAAACTAAATACCATGTCTACACGATTTCACAAAGCTTTTAAAAACTTTTTTTTAGGTTGTATAAAATCAATGTTCTAATACTTTCTCTTTTGAACGAAAGTTTGCAAATAAAACTCGAATGAATTGAAAATTACACTACTAAAACCAGGTTAAAAACATAATGGAAATTTTTAACGAAAAAATGTAACCATTTGGGACAAGAGGATTTAAAAATGGTTAACCATAATCTTTTTTCATGCACTGTCAGTCTAACTGACTTTTTACCACACACCTCTTGCTCATTTACTTGAAAGTTCATTCTATAAATGATTATTGTGATATTTATAGTTCAGCTATTGGTGCTGTTGATGAGAGTTTGTTGAAAGTGTATTAAATTTCTTATACTTAGACTCAGAAGTTAATAGCACGCACAGTAATACAAGTGAGATCTTGGTTAAGCTTTGTAAATCATAGTTACAATAAACATTTTTAGGTTAAAATTAGTATCATTATAAAATGTCATTTTCATTACATTTTGATTTTTAATATAAATTTCTCATTTCTTAAATTCTTACATTTTCCAAAAATTTATAAAAGTATTATTTATTTTATTTTTCTAATAAATATCACTTAATAATAAATGCCAACTTGAAAAATGAAATAACCTAGCCAAGCTCAATTTTCGTGACAGCTTAAAAATACTAAACCCCCATTTAGTTCCGCCTAAACAAAAGAAATTACCTATAAGTCCAGTACTAGACACCAGAAACAAAACATCAAAACAATGGAAATATATTCACGTACGTTACACGTGAAACCGTAGAAACGTGAAAATAACATCTGGAAACGTATGTCAATTTCACGTTTCTACGCTATGTGTTGTTCGTTTGTTCTAATGTTCGCAAATTGTCTAATTCTCTACCACTAAAGTGGTTTATTTTATCAGCAGAATAACTTATAACTTCTTTTTTCTGGGATGCAAAGGAGATATTGCTCAATTTTTATTTTCCAATGTGCCAAACTATTACAAGTGAGTCCTAGGCTAACCTTTTGGACATAATAAACTTAAAATTTTCTGAAAATTTCAATATAATTATCGATTCTGTCGATGTTTTGTCCATCTGTTGGTTCTGTACAAAATTATGGTGCATTTTAAATTCATTTTGTTCGATATGCTTTCATAATAGTATGTATATATTTTCTGACTTCTTTGTTCTTTTTTGTCCATCGATTTCTGTGCACAAAGGTGTCTTATCTTCATTTTTTTGCCGTCATCCATTTATGAAATATTTGATAAATAACCGGCAAGCTTGTTGACAGTATATTAACAAATTAATATCGACTGCTAAAGTGATTAATCATATATCCATGTCAATACGTCCGTGGGGTGACCAGAGGGGTTCGGAGGAAGGAGGACCACTTCATGAATCAAGGCATTATCTGTACGACAATCTAATTACTCAGAGTGCATGTGTCTGCGTGTATAGGCGTGGACAGAACATGTGACTTTTGTTTATAATTTGGATATAAGTTTCATACCTTAAAGAATTAATAATTTTGAATGGAGGATAGTTTCCTAATTTCGAATAGTGATGTCTAATTAGCCGTAAAACGTTCTACGTATTTTCCTTTTTAGAACACCAAGATCAGGAGCAAATTGTGGTTCAGCATGTCATGGAGAATTTGAGAGAGACATACAGACTTTTACATTTATATATTACAGTCGAAGATGAAATTAAGTGGGTAATACCTGCCTTTTCAAATAAATAACCATATCTCCCAAAGCTTCTTACAAAACCTTCTTTGATTGACATATAGTAATCTTAAAATTAATTAACAAAACAAACAATATTTATTAATAAATAGACAAATCCTTTAAGAACATACAATATTGTCGCGGTTCTATTATGATTTATGGTGGTTTCATGGCATGGTGGGGGAAATTTTGTGTTAATGGTTATGTTTAAAAAGTATATGTAGGTAGACATTATTTCTGAATATTTAGAAGAATTAGTGTTCAAAATGGGCATAGAATATTTTTTTTGTCACTCAGGAGGACAATGCGTCTATACCTATAAATATAAAAAAAGCCGTGAAATTTTTCGATGCCAACGATATTAGTGTACTGAAATGGCCTGCACAAAGTCCAGATTAATATGCGATTGTGGCCACTATTAGACAATAAAGTGCCTACCACACAACGGTCAAATATATTATATATATATATATATATATATATATATATATATATATATATATATATATTCAATTGTTAAAAAAAAGAATAGAATGCTATTGCATCTAAATATTTCAAAAACCTAGTGGAAAGTATATCTCGGCGCTTATAGGCCGTTATTATCGCAAAAGGAGGCCACATTAAATGTTAATTAACTCTTGACGTTATTTTTGTCCACTCTTAAAAGATATGTACTTGTTTATTTTTGTTTAATAAATGTTGTTTATGTTTTCAAAAACAATGGTTTGTTCATTAATGTAAAGATACATACATGTACAAAATCTAAATTAAAAATTAAAAAGGTTTTGTAAGTAACTCTTGGAGAAACAGTTATTTGTTTGAAAAGGTAGGTACTGTCCACTTAATTTAGTCGCCGACTGTATATAAATTATTTTCTTGTTTAAAGATTACAGCGTAAAAAGTTGTAATTCATATAAATGATAATTCTGAACAATGTGTCTCGATAAAAACATCTTTTGAAATAATTCGTCTAAAATATCTCTAGAGACGTTCTTAGCAGAGCATAGAGACTAAACAAGTTAGGAGAACCGCAACTTTTGTAAGTCACCATGTAATAAATTAAGAGAGAGCGTCACTGACACGCCGGATTCGAATAAAAACCAACGCAGCCCTTCAACTTGGAGATTGAAAAAATGAAATTCCCTGAGTGGCTCGTTAATCACAGGGGACGTACTGTTAATGACGGCCAACTTGTCACCAAGCACAGATAAAGATATTCGTCAGAATAGAACACACTACGCATGAAGATTTACAAATAAGGAAGTGTGACATCCAAGACATCGTTCAAATAATCATATTACCCATGTTAGATAAATTGTTTTCACCATGTTGATCATAAACGATGCACCATCTACCAGTCAAATTCATTCAGTGCTAAATATTGACCTTCACATTTCGAACCTTTCTGCCCCAAGCGAACATCAGCCAATTATTGTCAATTCTCGTAATATCTGTCCATCTGTTAGGTATTCTATCTTTACTCTTAGTAAATTGTGGTGTTCTTTATTTTGGAGAATATAACAGCACAATTAAATATGTATAACAAATTACGTGATTATAACGCCAAATGACACGACAAGGTAGGTTCTTGCACAACAGAAGATGACATTTGAACTACAAATATTGAAATCGTCGATGCATACGACGAGGGAAGTTGCAATTAACATGTATATCGTTTTTAGAACAAAATAAAATATAAAATAGCATATGTGACTGAATATTGTTTAAATAGTTTACTGTAATATACGTACTTACTTAATCCTAAGCCTTTCTAACTTTTAGTGTAAGGCTGTGTGGATTAGAATCACGTACATCTTCTGGTGGTTTTTTCTAGATTTCTTTCCAGATCTTTCTGTTTGACGTGAAGTTTTAAATATCTGTCCATTTGACTTCATATCTTTGTCAAGATTTGAAAGCACGAAGTGAGGCAGCACTTCGTTCTTCCAGATCTTAATTGGTCGTCCTCTTCTTCTCTTTTCTATTGATCTCGCTTCATAAGTTGCTTCGGCTATTTTTTCATCCCCCATTCTTTGGACATGCCTTTGCCATATTATTTAATTACATGGTTAGATCTCAAAAAACAGCGGGGTTAAAAAAAGCAATGTTACCCTTGCCACAAGTGTGGGGAATAAGTGAGAAGAGATTTAAAAGAGACATCAAAATAAAATGCTTATGGTCAATCTTATAGTCAGTAGCATAATGATGTATGGCGCTGAAATATGGGGGGTGGAAAGACCAGGAAATATTAGAAGTGGTGCAAAATAACTACATCAAATAGATGCTGGGCCTAGACAAATATACACTGGAGTATATTTTATTAGAGGAAGTTAAATCAGACAACATCAGAATAGAAGCTACAAAAAGAGCCATTAAATTCGAAGAGAGGATAATAAGACATCCAGAAAAAAACTTGCTGGGATAAAAGAGATACAAGGAAAGATGCAATCCAGATGGGAAGCAAAACGAAGGAAAAGGAGTATAATGGCTACTCAACTAAGGAAATATCAAGAAAGAGGTCGGAAGGACTAGATGTGACACTAGAAATAATAGATAGAATGAGGCACATCCAAGGACAAAAAAGAAGTTAGAGGTTAATAAATTCGAGGTATAATAACAAATACAAGAAAACTTGGACGACGCAAATAGTCGAGTACATCAAAATCCAAAGTAAAGGATTAAAAAAAAAAGGTAATAGCTAAAATTAGGTGCGGAAATGAGGAAAGAGAAAATGAGTACTGGAGAACGAAGGAACAATGAATGTGCAAGATGTGTGGAGAGGAAAGAGAGACCTTGGAGCATATAATGAAGAATTGTGGAGAAATGAAATTTAAAGGAGAAAGAGAAGGCGCGTTGTGTGAATCAGGGAAAGGATGGAAATGGGTGTAGGATGTCTTAGAGAGGAGAAGATTTGAGACGAAGATTCAACAACAATTAGAATAGGTATTTGAAAATAAATTAAATTAAACTGTATGTAAATAATATGTAGATTTTAACCGAAAGATGTAAATAAAATAATTATATATCTATCTAATTAGATCTCAGCTAATCAACGGTTCTAAAAGCCTAGATGTTGTGGCACTCAAAAATTGTAAATACCAAAAAAAGAACAATTAAAAACCCAACTGGCACTGCCAGCAAAATTCTTCGTTCAGATTAAAACCCTTCTCGAACTAAATTTGAAGTCTGCAGTAAAAATTTTTGTCCTAAATAATATTTTTAATGTTTCCTAATGGTAATAACATATGTCTAAATGGCCCTTATACACGATACTCGACATTCTTATCATATAATAGTATGAAAGTATTTCAAAAATTGACCCAATGAATACCGCAGTATTATAACAAAAATATGAACTTTACAGGAACAACAAAGATAACACATGAAAAGGCGGTGTTTAAAAGTCCCTGAGGGAAACAAAATGACCTTTTCTACTCTAATTTCACGTTATATACTTGTTAATGAACCGGATCTGAACAATAGAACGAAGCAAAGATAAACTAACTTTATACTAAAAATATATTTATGATGATAACAGGATTTACGCGTAATTGTATTTTTACTACAGTTTATTGTTATTTTTTGATGATGCAACCAAATTTAAATTGGAGTTTTTGCCTAAGAATAATATTTTTAAATTCCGGAAATAATTTAGGAAAGAAAAAACGTTGGATGGATTTTTTAAACAAAAAATATTATGTATTTTAATTAAAATTACGAGGGAATTTTTTGGGTTAAAAACCTTTTTAGGAAAATAATTTTACTGAAAATATTTGGACGTTCTGAGGATAAATATAGATAAAAGAAGACAGAATGTAAACTGGATCAAGAAACGATATGATTTGTTTTTTGTTTGCTGCCAACGAAATAAAAAAATCAGCTTAGAAGTTTATAACAATAAAATAAATAAATAAATGTTTCTATCTTGAACCAAAATGTAGCTCTAGACTAAACTGCTCCGTGACGTCACCAGCTTAAAAAAAATGGATATTCTATATACAGATTGTTCATTAATGATTGATATGCATTTGAATTGAGCATGTCGCCTTGTTTTCATCCCTAGCTGTTTGTACCCTGACTCATTTGATCATAAACGTAGATACGAATATAATTAGACATTGACAGTTATCGGACATTGGCAATTTTTTGTTTATATATTATCAGAAAGGTCTTTTTTTATTGCCACTTTTGTACTTTATTTGATGGGTAAGCAAAAAATAGCCACAAGAATAATAATAAATGTATATTTTTAATATATTGCTTGTCGGTGACTTATTAATTTACTTATATAGTTTTCCCATGTTGGTACTGGTAAGTACCATCCTACAAAAAATTCATGAGCGGGAAATTCAAATGCCTATCAATAATTTATGAATGCTGTGTATATAATAATAATAATACAAATAATAATCATTTTTATTTTTATAGCTTTTTATATAAATGAAAAATTCTGTCTTCTGCAAAATAGCTGAACCAATTTTCACTAAAGTTTCCGCCCACCTTAAGGTGAATCTGTGACAGATTATAGGCTATATTTCATATCAGCATTTTAATTTAAAGGGGTAGATCTTGAGGGTGAAAACGAAAAAGAAATCATAACGTGATGAACTGTGCCAACACTTACTGCAACTTTTTTTTGCTATATCTTCAACATTAATACGTCGATCTTCACGAATAATGTCATCAATGCGGGTTTCAAGCGATGGAGTTGACACTTCAACTGGCCAGCCAGGACGTTGCTCGTCAGTCACTGAGGTTCGACCATTTTTGAACTGTTCTACCCACTTATAAAAATTTCCGCGATTCATACATCTTTCACCATACTGTAAAATCATTCGAGCAAAGATTTTAGCCGGTTTTTCATCTTCAGAAAGCAAAAACCGGATCACTGAACGTTGTTCAACTAATGTGGAAACTTCAAGCGGACACGCCATAGTTAAATGCAATTTTGAGGTTATAAACAAAACAATTTTTATCAGTCAGGTGTTCTCAGCTCATCCCAGTGATGTCAACCTAAAGTCATGAAAGTACCAAACTCCTCTTACAAACCGTTTTATTTTTTTTTTCTACATCAATTTGTCTCTTTAATTATTGAATGTCCTTCGTATTTTTTAATCAGCTTAATTGAACTTATCTCATGCGAAGAACAGATATTCTGCTAGTATTCAATATATTTTTCTAATGTGTATTTTCCATGGACAATTGTCTTAAATGTCAAATAAACTGATCCGGTATAAAACGGTTTTGATATTAGTTATAATTTGTGTGTTATATTCTCGTCATACTGACCATAACTTTCAACAAAAAAACGTTATCCTAGGGCATAAAATCATTTGTAAAAAGAGCCTTTTAATGTTTGTTTTTCAAATGGAGAATGTCGACCATAGTTTGCGTGACCTGCTTTAGAAATGTTTGGCCAGACATTCCATACCGCCGCCTAAGATGAACATCGATTTTCCACCGTCCCCCTTTATACCCCCAACTTTACAACCCCCTCATGTTTTTAATAACCGCCATATTCATGTGCTTATCTACATTTATTTTTATGATTTATATTATTTATTTAATTACTACTGCATGAGAAATATCAGATTTACTATGTTAGGAAAATAAGAGAACAAAAAGTAAGCACATTACCGTTAATTGCTAGTTTTTTTAGGCCACGTTAATGTTACTTGCTAATGTGTACATAAACATTATAAACTTAAAGAACTACTAGTTTGCCAGTTATAGGGATAGCTTATAGAGATCAGGTGACAATAGTATATTGTGTAACTAATGCGGAATGCCATATATTCCATACGAGAATGAATTTTGCTGTACAAGCCGCAAGCGAATGATGCAATTTATTCGTGTACGGAATATGCATTCTGCGCTTGTTGTCCACTGTGCGTTTCTTCCGATTACAAAAATACAATGTAAATATTGTGTAAATAATGCGCGCACAGCTAAACGATTCCTGTATCGCTGCACATGCGCATTAGTGCGAAATTATTTATTCGCGCACTGCCTGCACACACGTTAGTGTAACATGTGAAAGTGTTATTTTCTTGTCAACTAACAATATCGAAATAATAGATAATTCTATAGTAGTCGTAGGAAAATAGTATATTATTATACAAGCTTTATAAGACGATGTATTGTCACGAGTTGTTTGGAGTGCTCCCAAAAAACAAGTGTGATACTATTTTTTTACTTTGTAACAGGGATTTTTGTGAATTACGGTCACCATAGCAACAATGTACAATAAAACATATAACATTTCTATGATAACACAACACAGCAGTAATTTGTCAGATGCAAAACAACAAATTTTCTTTTTGAATTTTCTTAATAATAATATCATAAAATAATTATCTGAGATGGAAATACTTACAAATTGTATTAAATAAACATTTTAAAATATTTGAGGTTATCAATGACACGCCGTAGACAAGTAGTACAGCCAATCTCCCAAAATAAAAAGTAACCAAAAACAGTTTAACAATAATTAAACTATTCTTCTATTGTTAAACTGTTTTCAGTGTAACAATGATATTATTGTGAACGCAAAGTATGAAATATTATATTGTGCAACTAGCGCGGAATGCCATATATTCCGCACGAGAATAAAATTTGCAAACGAGTCGCAGGCGAGTGAAGCAAATTATTCGAGTGTGGAATATGCATTCTGCACGTGTTGCTCACTATGCTTTTCGTCCGATTACCACTTTTCAATAAATAAATAATCAAGAAAATACAACATAAATATGGTTAACATCCATTAATGCGCATGCAGCCAGTACGGGAATGAAAATTCTCGGAAACTGCACATGCGCATTGCTGGGAATTTATTCTTTCCCGCACAACGCACATGCGCATTGGGGCGAATTTATCATTCCTGCATCGACTGCGCGCGTATGAGGGTAACATGCGAAATTAAGCTAATTTCCTGTCAACTAACAGTATTGAAATGATATAGTTCCATAGTAGTCGTAGGAAAAGTTATTTGTGTACGAAGACACTAAAATTTAGTTTTTTTTATTTTATGTCGAACGTGGATATTCTTTACCGATGCCCTGTTTAATGAGGCAAATAATCACATAAGGGAATTGTAAATGATGGGAATTGTAAATTTTCACACACTTGTGAAATAGCTTTTGTTGCTGTGCGCCAAGGGATGACACATTATGGGTTCATATTTAAAATTTTATAACATTTGAAATAATAAACTGTGCTTCCATCTAGAGACTTACAAGCTTACTTAATTACAAGATGCACGCGCATCAAGGCTTACATCTCTTGTAAGTCAAATAAATATTCCTAGCAGAGTTATGCAAAAAATTCGATAACTTTCGAAAAAACATATCAGATTAAATAATCCTGTCGTATTATTCCGGTCCACATTAATGTTCATTACTTCCAATATTTTCAGATTTTTAGATTAACCCCTCTGGGTTATGGGTTGTAGGCACATTTTTGGCAAATAGCATGTTAAAATATCTTAATCTTCAAAAATAATTAATTCTTTCAACCACACAAAAATTTCGATATTTTTCGAAACGCTAATGTTATCAAAAATTCCTATTGCTCTATTCCGGTTCCCATCATTGTGCATTGTTGAGAATTTTTTAAGATATTTCGATCAACCTCTATGGGAAATAGATTGGAGGAAAACAATTATGACATATTTTTGGGGGAAAAAAAATGATTTTTCAAAAATTAAAATTTGTTTTATCCACTCATTAAATAGTTTCATTTGATCCCTACTCAAAACTTAACAGAAAATATTTGTTTTTCTGTAGTTGAAATTTGTTTATATTTTTCCCGCGATGTGTATTGTACACTGAAATTCTATATGTGGTTCCAAGAGTTGTATAGAGAACCCCTACGTAAGTGAAAAATCGTAAAACTATTAATAGATTAAAACATATTTATTCATGTCCTCATAAACATTATTTTAACAAATTTACAGTCAGAATTTTTATTTTAGAAATTTTACCTTACCGTTAAATCAAGTCTTAATGTAAGCTTATGAAAATATGATTTATGACTGACTTAAATAGGTCTTTATTCTCTGAATAATTCTACAAGTTTCCATTTATGTTGAGGTTCAGTATACAAGCATGCCACATTTCAACTTTTTAGGATCAGCCGTTTGGCCAAACACAATTTCTATTGAACAGTCACATGAGTAACCACATAAAATTTTTTTGACGATACCTGCAAAAACTCTAAAAGAGAACTTTAGTATCGAAGTGTACATTTAAGGGTCCCTAAAGGCCATATAAAGGGCGTATCACACTAGAACGCTATCCAAGTTTTATTTTGTAAGTCTTCTTCGAGGATTCAAGTCTTCACGTCTTCAGCTATCACACGCAAAACAGGGAAAAGTAACTTGCGTCTGCGTACATAACGTTAACAATAGACCCATCTCACTTGATCTGAGGGCGGGGCCGCGCACGCGCATTTGACGACTTGGATTTCGTCTGTCTTCTAGAGACAGGGGAAATATATCTCGATGTATTTGCTCAGACTTAAAGACCTAGGTTTTTTGTCATGCTATCACACACACAAGACTTCGATTCGAATGCAAAGACTTTAATATTCCAAGTTTAGACTTGAATAATAACTCTAGTGTGATAAGGCCTTAAGTGTCCGGGGTTTAATATCCGGGTCGTACCAACAAACTTCTGCTTGCGGGCAAATTTTTAAAGCTGATTTTTTTATTCACCTCGAAAAAAGGGCCGGAAAAATAACCGGGCTGACATGACAGTATCAGTCCGCCCCCGTCGAAATTTTTTAATCCATGAGCGATGAAGATTATTGTAAATTGAAGTTTTCTTTTATAATTTTGTTTTGATTTATTTTTAACGATAAATTTCGCGACAGCCTTAGTAATGAGCCGTGATACAACAAGGAGTATTTATAGTTATTACACAATTTCCACTATTAATATTCCAACCCTCGTATCAAATTAATTCTTAGAAACCTCAAACTGTCCATAAAACTCATTCATAAAACTTGTCATTCTCAATTCAAAATCTGTCTAAATCTTTTGGCAAACTCTTCGCGTTGACATGCTTTCGACAAGGGAATGACAACTCTCTATGTGTCTGTACGTTGATGTCGAGAGTAGGGCTTGTTTTATTGTACTGGCAGAGATGAGAACTCGAGCACGATATCGGGAGGGCTGTGCGAGGGTAGTTGTAGGGAGATAGGTAAACTCGGAGGGCCTCTTATTTGCATGTGGACAATGTGTGGCTCCCAAGTGCGTGTTAAATTAAAATCGATCCAAGATATATCTACGCCACTGTAGAAATATACATGGACGTGCTTCTGTATCTACTTGGGCACTGACGTACGAGTTATACCAGTACATCCCAACCGATATGTCGCGACTAGACATACCTATTTCAAATGTAATACTTCAGTGTGGCCACCATTGTTGTGTGACGTTCGTGGTTAGCGATTTGGAAGTCGTAGAATGCTACTGGAAACTCTTGTTTGATTGATTGTTTATACAGACTGGCCTACGGCAGCGGTTCTCAGCCGGTGGTATGCGTAGCAGTAGTGGTGCCTGCAAGAAAACTCGGCGGTACGTTAATAACAGAGATGTCATCATTATCATAATCATCTTCACGGGCTAGGCCTTAATGCCTGTTCCGACCTTCACTGTATCTCTTTCTTGGTCTTCCCATACTTTTTCCTTTAGGTCTATGATTGAAAGCTAGTTTAGAGAGTCTTTCTTCGGCAATCCTCTCCAGATAGCCTACCCAATTATTTCGGCTCTGTTCCATTATATCCTGCAATTTGTATATCTGTAGGTCTGTTCTGATGAGCCTATTAGTTTATCAAGACGCGTTTATCCTTTATCCTTGGTCGTTAGAACCTTATTTCTGCCGACTGGATGTTACTTACGTCCTTTTTTGTTTTGGTCTAGGTTGTACTGCTTGAAAGCTGCAGTTATAATTCTGCAATATTTTGTATAGCTGGTGAATACTTATTTCTAGGTCGTAGATCGATATGATTTTATAGTTATTGGAATGATGAAAAAAAGAAACATAAAAATAACTCCATCAAAGGTGAATTCTGCAACAGAAGGTCGTTTGACCACCATTTATACCGAGCAGACAGACGGAACTTATGATGATACAAAAGTTTTTTAGTCTTGCACAAGATAAAAAAACAAAAAAAAAATGTTATCCACGAAAAAATAAAAGTCAACCACCCAAAAGCAAGGTCTTATAGAAGGTAGATACACAAAAAAAAGAAAAAGAAACTGGATAAAAACCAGGAGATAACGTGAGAAATGCATACAGGCTTTGTATAGAACATACCATATTATTTTTGAAGATCGGCATAAAACAATTATCCCGTATAACTATAATCACATGGTAACTACAAAATAACTAGGGTTCATGTTTACAACCACGTTATAAACAGTCAACGGTCAGTGGCGCATACATACGTTTAAGTACTAACTATAAATAAGTATACTTGTTTTCGTTAATCCTTTAAGTAAGATGCGTAATGTGAAAAACTAATCCATACGACTATGGGTTGACACGCTTAGTTATATCACTTCTATTGTAATTTTATGAGTTCCCTAACTTTTATTATTTTATTGCTATCTTCAAAACTAATTTGGTACGGACTATAAATGCATGCATTACGGCTTTAATTATGCTTATTTTGAGAAAACATGTTTTTAACTTTATTTAGAAAGTAGATTAATAAGCACAACAATATGTTTATGTCTATTTGACTTATTCTACATATTTCAAGAAATTCTTTAAAATGTGATCAGAGGAACACTACGAATTTTGTGATTTTAGGCAGATTTTCCACATTCGCTGAGATTACAGGAACGTAGCCCCCGCGAATGTTAATGGTTGACTGTTATAGGCTTCTAATATTGTGTTTCTGATAGATAATGTCCACAGTTTCCTAGCTGGAGCTTCTCCACTGCTATCCAGTTGTATTTTGTACAAAATATTTACCTTCCTCGACTTGTTGCCTTATTTCAAGTTTCAGTTTGTTGAAATTAAGGCTAATGATTTTTAACTAATTTATTATTTATCATAAAGTCTTAAACTATATTTTGTTCCAGATATTTCTCCAGATAAGATGTTTACTCTAGATTCTAGACTAATCAAGTGTTTAGAAAATAGTTATGCACGACTGAACATACACGACAAATATAAATTTTTAAAACAATAAAATCAATTTTATGCCCTAATAAAACGTGTAAAGAATTCTATAATATTGTATCCATTTTGTTACGATAACCTATAGAATTTATTTCAGATTTAAAAATATAATTTTTGCGATTGGATATATGAAAATATTTAGGACAGAAACTTTCGCACAAATAAAAACAATGAAAAATCAACCCTTTAATTGTGATGCCAAGAATTTATTGGGCAACCTTTGTATTCTCTATAGACAATGCCATTTAACAATTTAGTAAACTATTAATTGAATAATTAATTTAAACAACTTTTTAATCGATCTTAATACGGTGGTTTAATTTTTTTAAACTTAATTTAATATCACCTTTGTGTAATAAATTCCAAGTATAAACTTATAGACTGTTCTTCTTCACGGAGTGCATTTTTAATAAGAATGTCTCGAAGTTAAAAACTAATTTTCACTATGAGACCACTAACTGCAGCTGGCTTCTAGTTTATAAGGTAAAGGAGCGAAGAAAATTAATCTATGGCTCGAATTAACGCCCCGAGTGTTAGTTTTACTTCTCAACTTACTTCTACGTTCGATTTTTTATCAGTTAATATCTTGAACACAAAAATACGCTTCGGAGGAAAGAAATAGAACATTTAAGAATTGTAGAAAAAACATTTTAATGCTTTCAACTCCTAAGATCTAAACGTAGGTTTATTAGAAACCTAAATAATGGTATTAAGTATTCGAATTAAAATTAACAAAAGAATATTTTAACATAAAATTTGTTTTTAAAGCTCTTAGATTAACAGATGATAAATTATTTTAAAAATATCATTCATTTTGCCGTGATTACTGCAAAGCAGAATTTGTCCTACACACTCAGTATGCCGCCTTCACTTATTATATACCTGCGAAAACCTGCCTTGTGTAAAAATTCACACTTCACATCAATTTTTTTAATTAGATGAACATTCGGGGAGTTATGGGGGGACATCCTAACACTTAAATCTACATATATCTCCCTTATTATTGACTTAAGAGCAAAACTATGTAGGCCAAAAATAATTTAAAATAATAAAATAAATCTTTTATTTCTATGCATTTTTTAATTTAGATGAATATTTGAGGAGTTACTATGTACTAGTACTATTCATATCTGTTTAATGCAGATTTTAATAAAATAAGATTTAAGGTGGTATGGGGAGAGCTACCTATAAATGAAGTAACACACTTTTTATTTACTTAACATCAAATTACATACAAAAGTGTAATTTAGAATAAAGAAACGATTATTTTTTGTTTTAATTAAAATTGAAATATCTCACTTATTATTTGCATTACAGCAAAATATGCATCACAAAAACTGTACGAAGTACGGGTACTCCAGCTAGTGCCTAAATATAAACCGAAAATCTGGATTTTGAAATAGACGCGCGCATAAATATTGTTTTATCTTAAGTACTGAATAGATTTTAAAAATTCTTTCAATTTTGCTGATAAAAACTATGTTGTCGCTTATAATTTAAAAATATGCATGCAATATGAACGGAAAACATGAATTTCAAATTACCTGCGTGCACAATTATCTAACCAGCTGATGTAGCTGCAGATAGAAATAAACTGCATGAAATTTGGTTCAGCAGATAATTAGTGAAAAGTGCACATACGGACATACCAACAAACAGAGACGGTGCCTTTTATATATATCTGGATGAAAATTCTCGCACCGCCTGCGCACGCTGCCTATACGGGAATGAATAAATTCGCAACACTGCGCATACGTATAACTCCTTCCTTCACCGCGTGCGCGCTCATTAATGAGAATGAATGTAGTATTCGGTATTAAGTTATTCACCTGTCAACTAATAGTATCGAACTGAGACAATTCCACAGAAGTTGTAAGAAAATGTTGACAAGGGTCAGTAATTAAGGTCACAAACTGATGTTGGAAAGCTAAAAATAGCCGTGTTATTTCCAAAAGTGTTATTAGGTGGCAGCACTATCCAGCTTGATAACACTTAAGTGACAGTTGCGTATGCGTGCGAAGTCAGAGTGAAAATGGCGATCGTGCTCGAAGAGTATACTGCGGAAGAACAACATGCTGTTCTGCGTTTTTTGTGGGCAACAGGATTTTCTGCAAAGGATATCCGTGTATCCTGTTTATAGTGAAGAGTGTTTGTCGCGTATAGCAGTGTACAACTGGGTCGAGATATTTTCTCAAGGGCGCTTAAAAGTTGACGAACACCGAACTGGGCCCCGTTCAGATGGCGATTGATGAACCATTCAACGGGTGAACGAGATGGTTCGAGCTAACAGGCAGGTTTAATAGACAGCATAGCAACTGCAATAGGATGTTTTCATGGTTTGGTTTACAATGAAGCATCTTGGGGTCAAACGTTTCGCAGGTGATAATGATGTTGAACGAGAGGTACGCATGTGACTGAGACTGCAACCCAAAGACTTTTGTACAGCAGGCATTGAGACATTGATAAAGCGATGAGATGAGTGTATTAATGTTGGTGGCGACTTGAAAAATACAATTTGTTTTCGGCTAAGAATTTTTTTGAGTATTTTTTGAATAGCCTTTTGTGACTTAATTACTGACTTTCCCTCGTATTTTTTATACCGAAAAAATTATTAATCATTAAGGGGTCTAGTAAAATTTCAAACAGGAACTGGTTCAAACCGTTAAACATCTCAAAATACCTGTAAAAAGATTTTTGTTTCAGTTCATTTTGGTTCGGATAAAATATTGTGTATATGTATCAATTTTTTAAATAACTGTAATAGGTTTGCCCTTGGAAGTTGTCAGGTAGATAACCTACCATATACGTGTGTACTGCGGGAGGGTATGCATGTAAGGGGCGAATTATTTATTACTTTCACTTTTATTCTTTTGTAAAAGTAACCAGAATATAAAATAGCTGTAATTGTTCTTAACAAGAGTTTGGAAACATGTCAACGTAACAAAATCTCATAACTTGTAAATAATTAAAATTATAAACCAACAAACATTGCATGAAATTATTCTGCATATAGACAAAGAATTTCTAATTAAGTTAAATATTTATAAAACTCCTCCTGACTGCACCCGCTGTGGAATAAACAACATCATACAATTCTAAACCATAACGGACGAACGAAAACTGAATACATTTTCATTCTCTCACATATACATAGGAAACCTTTTAGCGGACTTTCACACTGAATCGATATATGGAAAAGAACTATAATTAAACACTTATTCTTATGGTAATAAGCGGCAACAGAAAGAAATATCAGCCGTTTTAAAACAATAATATTCATAAGTGGAACATGTTAAATCACGTTCACTAGGCCAGGGTAAAATAGTAGTGTGTGTGCTCCCAGACGGAAATTATTTGTACCTAGACCAGCGGTTCTTAAACTGAGATTCGCGAAACAGTTTTGTCATTAACTTTACATCCCCCAACTTTTTGCTTTTATTCAAATAACTCATTTAATAAAAATCCTATATGGTCAAGACTTTTTGTATTTGTTGTTATTTAACTAGTTCACTAGTTATTGTACTAGTTATTGATATAACTAAACAATAAAAATTTAATTATTTTTATTCAACTTCAAATTATTTACAGAAATCATATTATAATAAGATCTATTTTGACCAATATTTGACCAAGAAATGTCTGTATGAGTTTCTAATTTGTAACTTTTTTAATTCGTTTTACTACTATTTTTATTCATTTTATGTTTTTTATTCTATATGCTAATAAAAATGTTCATCTCTATAAATGCACAAGACCATTTATAACCAACGATATATTTTTACCAATATTTATTATAACGTTGTTCCTATGAGATTATTGAGCTAGAAATTAAGTCTCAAGAACGACGTAAAATACCTAGGGACGCGATGGGATCCGCAAAAAAAAAATTGTTATGAGGGGGTCCTCGGACTACATAAGTTTAAGAACTCTTGATCTAAGGGCTTTACTGTTAATAAAACAAACATGTACCGATTGTTTCCATAGATAACTGTGCATAGCAATGATCTGCATTTAAGAAGAGAGGGTTGCTATTTTGTGTTTTAAACTAATGATAACAATAACAATTGGTTACAAAATTAAATTAATAAATTTAATTAAAAATAATATTATTTATTGTGTTTATAGAAAAAATAATGTATTTTACATATAAAAAATCCGATTCTTGCAGTGGTGTCTTTTATCAAGATTATTATAGTATTGTTTTGACAAACGATTTAAGTACTATCTGTTGATAAATGCCGACTACTTTTTTCTTCGTCTTGCTGTTTTGTTTTTACTGGCCTAGACATATATACTTTAACGCGCCTCTCGCAGTCACAATATTTCATCACCGAAAATGACTTCTAGTGGGCTGAATGACATTATGCTCTATTTGTACAGGTCAGCTCCTGAACTTGATCCATCTTCTTGCCTTCAGTTCACTTTATATTCTACTTCTAGAAGTTTCCAGTGGCGAAGCTTGGGGATATTACCCCCCTCCCCAAACACAACTGAACATATTGCGCCCTTTTTACTACCCATTTTGAGCCCCCCAAACCTGTTTGTCGCCCGGGAATTGCGGGTCCATATCCCTGCCTCTAAGAGTTTCAGATTATCGGTACGGCAGGCCAACTGATCGAAATAAACTAAACAATCGTTTTGAATAATGGTGTTCGTATTTTTTCTGTCACCTGTTCAGATATGAAATAATTTGCACTATGGCACATAGGCTCGTCCGTGTAATTCTCAAGAGACTTCGATAGCACCCCGTCTCAAAGGAATTGAATTTTTGTCGTTCCTTTGCTCTGAATGTCCAAGTTTCATAGGCGTTTAGTAAGCGTAATTTTGTTGTCTTAGTCACATCGCGGTCTTTCTTTATCTTCCATAATTTCCCCATTGAATCTTTTGCGATTTCTATAAGCCTGAGAATTTCACCTTCACAACTGCCACTGTTTTCGATCAACGATCCAAGGTAGTTGTACCGGTCAACAACTTAATCACAAAGTTCTTGTATGTTAGCCAAGTTGTTATTGATTCTACAATAATCATGCTGTGTGTAAAAATATAAAATTATTAACAGAGTAACAAGAAAGATTTGTGTGGGTGAATCCAAATGTAAAAAAATCAGCTATGGCCACCACATACCGACTGTAACCAAAAATCTCTAAAACTTAAAATTGGAATGAGTACTGTACCTTCTTGTTTATATGTTACGAAAAAAGAAGGCAGACGAAAAGAGCTCTTCTAATTCATTTTCTTAAATTTCCTAATTTATTTAAAGATATGACGCATTTCTATAAAGATTTTCGTAAAAAATAATATGAAGGATTTTTGAGGGTTAATTTATTTTGAATTTATGTATTTTTGATAAAATACACCTAAAATTTCCTGTGAATTTTTGATGAAAACCACAAGGCAGCTTTCTAAACTTGTGTATCCTTGTAACTTTAGCAAAGTATAAACAATCTTCTCGGGCTCTCCTAGTGGCCACTCACTTCAAACTCGATAGAAAACCTAAAGTGGAAACTCGGTCCCAGCCTGCATGCAACAAATCGATTATTTAACTTAAGGATAGCATTAGGACAAACAATAAGAGTTCGCCAGTTATACTATTAAAGTTAGGTTCGAGAAAACACAAAAAGAAAAACACCACAAAATTACTACAAAGTTTCATAATAAAGAAAAGTGCATCAGGATATTCTATACGTCGAGTAGAGGACCTAATTTACAATAGCTGCTCAATAAGGAAAACAAAAATATAGACATTTGAAAATTTGTTAAAGCTGTTGGAAAAAACTGTTTAAAACAGTTATGTAAAGTGTGATGAAAATTTAACGGTTTCGTAGACATGTAACAAGTAAGTCTCCTGAGTGTCAAAATCAGCGTTTCTCAACCGGGCGGCCGCTACCTCCCGAGGGTCGTGAAAGCTACGTCGGAGGGCCGCAAAATCATATAAGATCGAAGCAGGAAAATATAATAGAAATGTGCTCAATTTTGCAAGATATAAATTATATCCATTTTCATAAATACCAAGTCTACAAGTATGAAATGCGGATTTTTTTTAAAATAAAACACATTAAACTCAAAAGAACAGTAAAAGTTTATTTATTCAAAGTATGCTCCATTAGAAGTTATACATTTTTCCCATCTTTCAGTATCAACTTAGTTTTTGCTTACAAGGATTACCCATACAAATGTCGAAAAACTTATTACAGGATTTTATTCTAATCAACCACTAAATGGGTGAATGTAGAATCGGGGTGGATTATACATCCAGTCGTATTTCCTGTGTTTGTTGAGTTATAACGTTTATTTTTGGCACTTAGATGTCTTTTTAAAATATCTCTAAATGGTTTTGACAATTTTTTTAAAATTCTTTTGATATCAATGGCACTAGTTGATCAGCTTTTGGTAAAAATCGGTTATTTAACACAAGTTGCTATAAAAGCAATAACTAACAACTTTTATTTGAGACATTTTTTGATAAAGCAGCATAAATTAAACAAAAGTGCTGCTCGGCAAGTGCGTGACCCATCGATGCGCACAAGTGGTAATCTGAAGGGGCCAAGTCTGGTGAGTAAGCGGCATGGGGTAGCACTTCCCACTTGAGTGCCTCCAATGTGTTGCAAACTGCTTTTGCCTTATGTGATGGACTTACGTCATCGAGAAGAAAGATTACCTTGTGCTGTATTCTTTCGTATTCTGGTCGTTTTATGCAGCGAATGGTTCAATTCGATCAGTTGTTGTTGGTAGCGTTGGGTATTAACTGTTTCACCAGGTTTTAACAATTCATAATAGACCACGCCTTTTTGGTCCCACCAAGTACAGAGCATTGTCTTTTTGCCAAAGCGATTCGGTCTTGCAGTTGATGTGGATGGTGAGCCTGGGTTCCCCCATGATTTTTTGCGTTTGGGATTTTCAAAATAAATCCATTTTTCATCGCCAGTAATGATACGATGCAAAAAAGGCTTTCTTTTGTATTGTGCAAGCAAAATTTCACAAGTGTTTTTGCGTTTTTCCATCTGCCTCTCATTCAATGCATGTGGAACCCATCTGCCGACTTTCTGGATCTTACCCATCTCTCGTAGGCGATTGGAAACAGCTTGTTGACTAACGCCTAACTGCTCTGCTAGTTGTTTTTGCGATTGACTATCGTCTTCCTGTAGCAATGTTTCCAATTTTGTATCTTCATATTTTTTTGGAGGTTTTCCATGTTCTTTGTCTGTAAAATCAAAGTCACCACTTTTGAAACGCCGAAACCATCGTCCACACGTATCTTGCGATGGAGCATATTCACCATAAGCTTCTCGAAGCAGTCGGTATGATTCAGCAGCAGTTTTTTTTAAATGAAAACAAAACGGTAGTACTGTCCGCGAATGCTCTTTATTTGGCACAAAATTTGACATTTTTAACACAGTAAAACAAAACTATATGATCACTTTTCAAATTATAACCTATACGCATTTGACACTTAATGATAACTTAACAAAACGCCATATGTGTTGAAACTTTGAACTATACACTCTGTTGGCGCGGCAAGTTTGAAAAAAATCCGCATTTCATACTGGTATATTACATTTATATTCATGAAAATATACCTTCCATGATAAATAAATATTTTATTTATTATTATTATTAAAAAGGGGGTTTGTAATCCCACCAGTACCGTCCAAGTTTTGTCCCAACATGTGCATCACAGACTAGACGTTCACCTCTAACCTTCTCCTAGCTTTATCCTAGCAATCGGCCGCATCCCAAACCCTGGCGATTTGTGACTGATGGGCTCACACCAAATCCAGCTTTCGCACAATGCGAAGCGAACCGAGCAGCATTGCTTTTTGCATTCTGCAGACCAAACAGGTAGCAGACGGGAATGATCTCGATTTCTCTCTTGAAAGCAGCTTTAAAGCCATCCAATACACCCAAAATCAAAAATACGAGCTTCACAGGATATCTCATATACTTATATTGACAACTAATTTAAATTAAGTTAAACTTTATTAAAGTCCAATTAATGCGGCAATTCTGTAGCAAATCTGTAAACTACAGACGATCATATCTAAGGAGTTGTTTTATGGGTTGCTATGGACAGTTTCTTATAGATTTTGTCTGTAAGCTTACAGGTTTGCCAGAGAATTGCCGCATAAGTGTTTGCGTTGGTTGATACGTTTCTATGTCGACGGTTCGTGTTGGAGGTACTTACTTTAGCTACTTTTAAGTAGGTACTACGAGTTGTATAAGTATGTAAATTATTAAAAATGCCAAACCGTAGTCCATATTTATATCAAAAAAGAGGACGGGGGCTGTGTCGACGTAGTATACGTCGCGTAGGTTCATAAATCAGTGAAGGCGCAAAATTTGGGTTAGAAACAGAAAGAAATCGGAGGGAGCCAAGTCTGGCAAGTACGACGCGATTACTGATTTGTGAGAAAGTGCGTTATCTTGCTGGAGCAAGACTATTTTCTTTGCCAAATGAGGTCGTTTGGATTTGATATCTTCGTTCAATCTGTCTAATAACGACACATAATACTGGTTATTGTTCTTCCAGGTTGCAAGTAGTCGATAAAAATTATTCCTCGGCAAGCCCAAAATACGGTACCCATAACCTTACCAGCTGATGGCATCATCTTGGCCTTCCTCGAAGTTGGTTCACCGCGTGCTATCCACGGTTTTGATTGTTCTTTCGTCTCCGGAGTGTACTGATGTATACACGTTTCATCGACAGTTACAAAACGTAGCAAAAAATGTTTTGTATTGCGCTTAAACATATCTAGACGTTGCTGATAAATGGTCATTCGCACTTACTTTTGGTCGTTTGTTAGAAAACGCGACACCCATCTTGCAGTGAACTTTTTCATATCCAAATGTTCGTGCAAAATGCAATGTTTGCGGTCATATAACTGCCTGCTGCCTCTGCTATCTCTTGCAATTTTAGTTCGCGGTCATTCACCATGATTCCGTGGATTTTTCTAACCGTTTCTTCATTATGACCAAGTTTAAATTGTTCAATTCAGTTGGCAATTGTTGCTTATAAAGAAACGGACTTACCATGAAGTCCGTTTTTATATATTTAGCCTTTACGCTGCACGTTAATCGATTTTATTCATGATTAAGAAAATGTACGTAATTTGTTGCTTTAGTTGACACGGCTATACTGTATGAACGATCAGTCTAGAAATTTGCCTACAATTATATGAAAGATTAAGCTTTTCAAACATATGAACGACATGCGCACGCAACTCCGTCTTTTAGTTCGTTCTAGAAACATTTCTAACACCCCTCGTATTTCTTTACTTTTTCTACATTGTGATTTAATTCTGCGTTTCCAAGTCTCTCGATCCGGTCCTGTAAACCCGTTGTTAAAAATTTTCAGTGAGATATAGGACGCCTGCAATGAAGTTCGTAATATGATTTTATTTCATAGGTCGGTGGGAGCGTTACGCACCGAGCTTTAATGAATGTGTAACAATAGTTACGACCTTAAATGTTGACTTGTGTTTTTTATTCAGGCGTTTTATTTGGAAACACATCTACTGGCGTAACACAGCGTCCATTACAAGCCGTGTTTTATGCCTCTTTAAAAGCTCAAACTGCACTGTGGGCTTGGGCGTAAAAAGCTCCAGCTTTACAAATCACCAAACGTTCGGATAAAGCTTGATTTCGTGTTATTTACAACAGTTTTTTTCCTACTACCAACACATTCAATTTATTCAACGAATAACGAATTCACAGCAATTTTTACATTACTAACAAATCATTATGGGGTACATTTTTCAGTCTGACAAAATAAGGTTTATTAACGACAAATAAGGTTTTAAGAACGACAGAATATAAAATGCTCGACAAATTATTCACGTAACAACAAAATATTAAGTTATAGTTGAAAAACAAAATATCCAAGTGAACGACAAAGCGTAGTGCGCCATCTCTGAGACCTTAACGTAACTGTCATAATGAAAGTAAGGTTATGTTGGTTGTCATTTGAAGAATCTAAAGAAAGGTATTTTAACATGCAGGTCAGGGGTACTCAACCTTTTCATACCTAACTCTAGCATTTTTTTGATAGAAAAAATTTCATACCACCCACCTGTTGTATAATAATAATAACTTACCAAATACTTTCGCAAAATTTAGCTGCAAAAATCCAAATTTCGGAAATCGTGAAACGAAAACGAATTGCTGTAGTTGCGGTTACAATTTTGTTATTAAAATGTAGAAATCACGATGTCGCTCAAGGCGGGTTCGTAAAAAGTCACATAAATGCAATTATTTCATCGTAGTTGGTTTGAAAAAACATAGATGTCACAGCATTCGTTACGAATTCATTTTCATAGCTGTGAACGCTGTCTTAAACGTGTAAACTGTCTACTAAATTCATCCACAACGTACAGTTCATAGTCGACTAATTTTAGAGCTGTGAACTCAGCTTTACTGTAGAACCAGGCAGCTATCTTGATGCACACGCATCTTGTAATTAAGCACGCTTGTACCAGGTCTACAAGAATGAAATGCGGATTTTTTTTTTAAATAAATCACATTAAACTCAAAAGAACAGTAAAAGTTTATTTATTCAAAGTATGCTCCATTAGAAGTTATACATTTTTCCAATCTTTCAGGCAATTTGTGAATACCTCGCCAGTAGAACTCTTCCCCTTTCCCCGCAAACCATTCATCTAGCCATTCATTCACATTTTCATATGAAAAACTTGCTGCTCGGCAAGTGCGTGACCCATCGATGCGAACAAGTGGTAATCTGAAGGGGCCAAGTCTGGTGAGTAAGCGGCATCGCATAGCACTTCCCACTTGACTGCCTCCAATGTGTTGCAAACTGCTTTTGCCTTATGTGATGAAGCGTTATCGTGAAGAAAGATTACCTTGTGCTGTCTTCTTTCGTATTCTGGTCGTTTTATGAGCAGCGAATGGTTCAATTCGATCAGTTGTTGTTGGTAGCGTTGGGTATTAACTGTTTCACCAGGTTTTAACAATTCATAATAGACCACACCCTTTTCGTCCCACCAAGTACAGTGCATTGTCTTTTTGCCAAAGCGATTCGGTCTTGCAGTTGATGTGGATGGTGAGCCTGGGTTCACCCATGATTTTTTGCGTTTGGGATTTTCGAAATAAATCAATTTTTCATCACCAGTAATGATACGATGCAAAAAAGATTTTCTTTTGTATCGTGCAAGCAAAATTTCACAAGTGTTTTTGCGTTTTTCCATCTCCCTCCCATTCAATGCATGTGGAACCCATCTGCCGACTTTCTGGATGTTACCCATCTCTCGTAGGCGATTGGAAACAGTTTGTTGACTAACGCCTAACTGCTCTGCTAGTTGTTTTTGTGATTGACTATCGTCTTCCTGTAGCAATGTTTCCAATTTTGTATCTTCATATTTTTTGGAGGTTTTCCATGTTCTTTGCCTGTAAGATCAAAGTCACCACTTTTGAAACGCCGA
This sequence comes from Liopterus haemorrhoidalis, assembly GCA_963971575.1. Lineage (NCBI taxonomy): Eukaryota > Metazoa > Arthropoda > Insecta > Coleoptera > Dytiscidae > Liopterus > Liopterus haemorrhoidalis. The sequence goes on along the minus strand of OZ020613.1, from coordinate 21,425,248 downwards.
AACCATCGTTCACACGTATCTTGCGATGGAACATATTCACCATAAGCTTCTCGAAGCAGTCGGTATGATTCAGCAGCAGTTTTTTTCAAATGAAAACAAAACAGTAGTACTGTCCGCGAATGCTCTTTATTTGGCACAAAATTTGACATTTTTAACACAGTAAAACAAAACTATATGATCACTTTTCACATTATAACCTATACGCATTTGACACTTAATGATAACTTAACAAAACGCCATATGTGTTGAAACTTTGAACTATACACTCTATTTGCGCGGCAAGTTTGAAAAAAATCCGCATTTCATACTTGTAGACCTGGTAAGTCTCTAGATAGAAGCAACTGCTTGTTTTTTAGAAGTTATCGATTTGTATGATTTTTAGTATGTACACACAATTTGTGGTCACTTGTTAGGTAGGAGTATGTTATAGATCCAAAACCTTAAATTGTGTGAAAATTCGTTCTTCACATCAATTTTTTTCATTAAGTGAGTTTCCTCTTCTTGCAACATGACACCTTGTCTCTCTATTTTGTGTTTACAAAGTTAGCCTGTAGCTTCTCTGTCGAGTTCCGAGTGGGTAATGTAATCTACGTTTGTATGGTACTTTATTAGTTGCATGACAAGACGAGAACACTCGCCGTACACCGCGGGAAAAACAGCATGATTTCCCGCCACTAATTAGTAACACAGATATACAGAATGAAATTGAAAACCGCAGATCAGATTTCTACCAATTAAAGAAATGTTTCCTGGTATAATGAAACAAACAATTTAGAAATATTAGGATTGTTAAAAATTTCAAAAACGAAAATTATAAAAGAATATTATTCAGAATTTGTTTGTTTTTGTTTGCGGCAGCAAAATAGTCTAACAAAAAAATAGAGAACAATTCTTGTAGATGATTTATTTATACACGGTGTTTTTGAGAACTGTTTAAGCATTGCTAAATTTTTTATTCTAAGAAATACTGAGGAAGTTGGATGAAGTTCTTTACTCTGTAAATAAAAATATTAAAATGTAAAAACAATTGAACATCAAATTAGCTGCGGACACTGTTATTTTGGACGTTTGCCATTACTGATAGTTTTAAGCTGGAACAGTACAATATAATGAGTATTAGTATAAACAAGATATAATACTTCATGAGTTATATAAAATATTTTCAAACGTTTCCGTCTTGAGGGATCACGAGAAGTGATAAACATTTCAACTTACTTCGAATTTTTATACCGGGTTGTGGCGCCCGCTCCCCGCCTAAGTAAGGTAGGGTGGCCAGACAGTCACACAAATGGTCTTCGGGGCGGACACCTCGAAGGACCACCAGCAGAAGGCTGGAATATAGAAAGATATACGGAGGTTATGTGACGCGAACGCACCGAGTTGAACCGCAGAGGAAGACACGGACGACCTAGAGGAAAGGAGAGGGGATAAAAAACTCTTCTGCTCCTAGGGGCAACTCTAGGAGACTACACAAGGGTAATGGAAGCCCTAGCTGGGGTGTAGACGGGTAAAATCCTAGGCCCACAAGTAATGGCTATGGAGGAACCAAACCTAGAAATCCCACGACGTCTCTGAAAACCCTAGCCAAGCGACAAAAATGCGGAGAACGATGCTCAACACGGTGGACGTATCACATAAATGAAATACAGTGCCATAAAATACAATAATAAACTGATAATAAACAAATTAAATTAATAATATTACAAAAATTACTAAATGTTAAATAAATGAAAATAAATCAGCACACGTGATCAAGAGATCAGCGTGTGTGAACAAAAAATTAATACAAAATCGCACAGAGGCGTTAACAAAACTGAATTTAAGTTACAAAAATAAAATAATATTAAATTAACAATGAATAAAATGTGTGTAAAATTGGAACAGACTTACAGTAGCTGTATTCTTATAAATACGTAGAATATTTATTCCAATTTTACAGATGTGGCACTGGTTGTTCCCAAAAAACAGGTTCTTGGGTTCTGGACAGGTCCTGGATGAAATTAACACATACACACAATATTTTAATGAACAACAGCAGGTGTAGATTCACAAAAACCCGCGTTAGATATGCGTAATTTAAAGTTAAGAAATCTTGTAAAATATTATAACTTCACTAGCGAAGTATATACACAGATATTAATATAATGAAGCACAGCAGGTGTAACTTCACTAAAAAAAGCGATAGATTCGCGAATTGTTAAATAGAACACTTGTAAATTATATATTCTGGCAGGCAAACTATATTCTTACTAGCGGACTACTCTCTGAACAGGTCAGTTAACTAGTCATTAATGAGTGATATGTTGAATCCGGCAAGTTGCGGCACTCAACATTTTAAGAAATATAAAAAGTTTTTATATTTTAAATTAAATTCAGATAAATTTAATTTACTAATAAACGCGGCCTTACGGGCGCGACACGGGTATTGTAAGAGTGGGACCAGGTTATAGGTGTGTTGCTATTGGTTGGTTGGTTGGGGTCAGCTATAGGTAGGGACGGGACTACCTGCGGGGGATTAACGACTGGATTAAGGTAGTATGTCACATTATTGCAGAGTCGCAGTAAGGGGGGCGATGGCCCCTAGTGCACTAAGGGAAAGGGCGCCGATGAGCTTGACTAAGGGGCGCCACATTGCGAAAGTGAGGACCTTTTTTTTGCTCTTCACTTGGAATTTCCGAGGTTATGCACATCATCTAGATTTTGGGCGGTGAGAATCTTGTTTTTGCTTATCACTTACATTTATTTGCGCCATTTATAGGGCGCCAAAACGCAGCTTTGCGCCTAGCGCAAGTTTTCCTTACTGCGGCTCTGCATTATTGTATGGTAATGAGTTGTTTGTTACCGGATTAGTGAACTGAGGATTATAAAAGTTGTTTTGAATAATAGAAAGCCAGAGTTGAGGAAATTCTGGAGATGCTGTCAGCCAAGTTAGCATAGAATTAAAAAATTAGTTTCGGAAGGTAATGACAAACCTATACAGGTTGGACTCATTTTGCGCCGGTTTTATTTACGCCGGTCTCGAAATAACGCCGCTTGAACGCCAGAGTCGTGAGTCGACGTCGCCGCCGAATCTGGGGTCGAAGCGGGGATGTTCTGAGGTTTTACGCACGCGCAGTTAATAAAGTACATCATTGCTTAGTAATATTTTGCCAGTACAGGGTTGCATTCAGCACATTGAGTTTATTGCAATTATTATATAGAATATATTATATAAATTTTTACGTCTGCCAAATTTAATTTTCCTTTAAGGTAAATTTAATTTGTTGTTTGTAAGTAATAATTTATTGTATTATATATAGGGTAGTATATATTAATATATAGTGTAATGTATTTTATAATGTTGAAGTGATTAATTTTTTAAATTAGATAAATTTTTCACAAACCATGTCTTCTAACAAGGAAAATAAACCACCTAAATTAAATGCTAAGAAAAAACGAAAATCCATTACAAACCAAGATAAAATGGAGGTGATTAAAAGAATGCTAGATGGATAAACATGTCCAAAAGTTTGTAGGGACCTCAATTTACCTCCATCGACTGTTACAACCATCATGAAGAATGATTTAGAACGAATTTTGACAAATATAGACATCCTTACTGAAAAACTTTGTGAGCTCGATAATGATAGTGAACGCAGTATGCAAGTAAAGAAGAATGTTGCAGCTTCTTTGGCACCGTATGCAGAGCTCCTCCGAGAAAAAAAGAGAAAATTCACAGAAAAATAATTTTGTAAAATATATTTTTTTAATATAATTATCCTATTTTTTTTTTTTTTTTCTCTACATCATATTTTTCTTTATCTTAAATTATTACAATATTATATAGCACAAAAGAATAAATATTTATTTGCTTCATTTATGTCTAATTATTTTAATAAAATTTATATAGGTCCGTCCCTGAAAACAAAGTTTTGAAATTCGTGGTATTCATACAAAACACTTACAAATATATTTAAAATCGTTGAAATATCAAGACAAAAATGCATCAATGACATGTAGATTTGAAGTCAATCCGTCTCTGGAATTTCACATTTTGGACTCTTTTTGCGCCGATTTTTTTTACGCCGGAACGTAACACCGGCGTAAAACGGGTCCTACCTGTACTTAAAACTTGGTGGCAATCAGCAGTGAAAACGACCCGATTTACAAGTTTTCAAGAAAATAAATAGTTTTATGTCTAAAACAATAATAAACAAAATATACGACTTTTATTCGAAAAATATAGTGCCGACTGTGCATCTTTTAATAAAAAAGTTTTGAAGAAGACGGAATAGAATTTCCATACAAAGTTAGGCATATGTAAATAATATGGAACCAATTAAAAGGTAATGTGCGCCGGAAAAATACAACACCGACAGAAAGTGACATTGTAGTACAATTAATTAAAGATGAAATAAGTGCAATAAGTAGTGATTTGTGGAAAAAATGTGTAGAACATGCGAAGACAACTGAAACATTTTTTTTATAAATCCACCAAATAAATCTTCAATAATTATTAGTTTAAATGACAGTGATAGTGACACAAACTCTGATAGTGATATAAACAATGATGGTAGTGATAATGATTCATATTTTAATAACTTTAAATTTCCATAAATTAACAAGTTCAAAAAAAAGAATGGTTTTTGTTTGTGCAAATTTGAAGTATTTAATATAGACTATAAAAACTTTAAAACAAAACGATTTTTAAACATGCCTATATTTATAATTCAAAGATAGCCAGTCCTAAGCCTAATAAAAATGACAAGGGATGTCATGTGAGTATATACAGTTCATTATAAATAGCATATAAGAAAACACGTTTATTTTAAATAATTATTACGGTCCTGTCAACAACTATTAACAGAACCATAAACTCAGCAGGTATAATGGTTATACTGTGAGCCATTACTGGAATCAATAAGTTAAGGTGACCATTTCGTATTGTAAATATTATATGTATTACTCCGCGCTGAAAAGTAGTGCGGACAGTATATATGCGCGTATGAATACTTTAAATAAAGGCAATGTTTGTTTAAAAAATAAACTAACATAACTTACTAAAAAGCACTAAAATAATGGACGATGTGCGGCAAATTAAACAAAAAATAAATAAAAAAATAAGTTTATTATTTAATTAATTTGTTATGCAATATAAATTATTTGTTACAATAAAATGTTTGTTAAAATAATTGTGTCCAATTTCTTCTTTTTTTTTTGTGGTCGGGGAGAAAGTAGGGTCTGTTGGAAGAGAAAATTCGATGACCTCGAAGTTGCCTTCTTTGGTAGTGGAAAATCTATGTTTCTTTGGCTGATGTTTTATATCTGTTATGTAGTGGACCCAGGTTTCATCAGTATCAAATTTCAGTTGATGTTAGATCTTTAAAAATAACTATTACTTTATGGTGCTAAATTGTATTTACCTCCATATATTTTATACTTATTGCATAAATGGTTTAAAATATAACCTTTTGTGATCCGTAAATAGAGGTAAATGTTTCCCCAATGTCCGTAATTGACAATAGGAAGCCGCATCATAATACAGATACCGCGTCCTGACTAATATATTTTTTTCCGCAAACCAGGTAGAAGTCTGACATGTGACAAGGAATCGCTTTTAGTATAATTTACTTTGTGAACGTCCGAAGTTCGGCGGTAAAGACTCTCAGCCCCCTAAGTATACGAGAGAGGGGGTGATACCCATTACCAAAGAAAGGGGCGACATAACGGAAAAAAAGAGAACCACTAACAAGGGATGATTTTACAGTGTTTAAAGACTAATGACTGACGCTTTCATGCTTTCACACCTACACCAGAAACAATTAAATTTATTTTATTAAGGGCAGGGCAAATACCACAGATGAAGTTTTTCATACAAAACTAACAATGCGAAATAAAATTATTAACTGTCTATACATTTTTGCAGTGTATTTTTATCTATTGTTAGAAGCTGGATTATAATTGCTTAAGATGTATTTGTAGAAATACAAATTATTAGTTTTGTTCACAGAAGAAATTTCTATCAACAATTAAGGAATAAGTTCATGAACAGAATAATGCGCATGTCCGACTTGAGATGTGTTAGATCAGTGGTTCTTAACCTGGGCTGCGAGAGAGCATTTTTAGGAGTGCGAGAGAATTTTTAAAATTACACCTCCACTAATTGAGTGAATCATTTGGTGGATACTTTTCCACGGAAAATATAGGCAAAATTAATAGATGGATATTCAATCCATTTTTGTTTGACCTAAATTCAATGGACGACAACGTTTTATTAAAAGACGATCTTCACGCAGGACGAGCTAATGCACGTATTGAAATAGTATTTGAAAAAATTGACTTAGAACAGTTCTGGTGTACGCAGTTAGAACTTTATCCAGAACTGGCAAAAGCAGCATTGGAGACACTTTCACCATGTGCCACCACTTACCTTTGTGAAATGAGTTTTTCATCACTTTTGCACATCAAAACAAAATCCAGAAATCGCTTAAATGCATCTGATGCATTATGCGTGGCTCTTTCAAAAAAGAGCCTCGTTTTAAAAGGATAATTATCATAACAAACAACAAGGTAGCCATTAAAAATGTAGATATTGTTTGATATGTAATAACATAGTATGTATTGTAAATGTATTAATTTGTTTATGCAATAATTCATTTATCTTGCACATTTTTCAAGGGGGTGTGAGAACTTATTTTCAAATTCAAGGAGGTGCTGACTTTTAAAAAGTTTAAGAACCACTGTGTTAGATAGTCTTGTCACCGCGAATTCTAAATTTGTTTGACTGACGAGATTATAATCTTCTTCTTTGTCTTTAGTTCAGCGAGCCGTAGTTGTCACTACCGTACTGCTACTTTATATTGGGCACGGGCCTTTCACTCCGAAGAATGAGATTAAGATCACGGTTTGAAAGATTATAATACAGGTAAAAATAATGACAAAGATTAAAACAAATAGAATCGGATAGACCACCAGAATGCCGACACAGTGCCTCTACGAATTCAACAACTTAGATGTTTATGCTAACCAGACCGAATACTTTCTGACCTCGTCTTCAGAGAGACGGCTGTTTTTATAAGACATTTCTAGGCATTTCTAGGAAGAAAGGTAAAAAGATTGTTCAATGAATTTTTAAGTAATAAAAAGTTATTCGATAATAAATAACAAAAGTCTCCTTGAACAATTTACTTTAAAAAAATATTTTAAAGTTACGTGTTGTAAACGTAATATTTCTAATTTTCAATTGTCTGTATTCTCACAAATATTGACTATAATGTAACCATTAAAATTCCTAAAAAAAAAATATTAGAATGTATTTCAGAAAAAGAAATTCTCAGAACGGGTGTTTTGTGAAAGTTCTAGTCATTGTTCCGGCGGACTAACCAATTCGTTACACCTGTTAGATAGTTCAAAATTCGCTGTAAAATTTAATGTGGATTCTTACATATTTTAATTCAGATAGTTTTGTATGAAAACTGTGGTGTTTACTCTCTCCTTAAAAGAGTAATTCCTACAAACATAAACCACATTCAGTTATTGACTGTTGGTAAAGTAGATACCTGGAAACCCCTGACATTTAACAGAGCATGATGATTGTATGAGTGAGCCAAAATGGCTAACAGTGCACAAAAAGAACAATTAGGTATTTAATTATTCCCATAATTTAATTTTTCTCTTAATGTATCTCAATTTTTAATATTCTCCGCTTCTCAGTTCGAGATACTGCAGAATCCAATTCAAAGTATAAAAAAAGAACTCCCTTTGGAGTATAATGACCTTTTTGGAATGAGAAATGTTGTAAATAAAATTAATAAAAGAAACGAATATTACTGCCTCCTACATATTTTCAATTATTACCACAAAAAGAAACCGGAAAACGTTTCTTTTGACTTGTTGAACTTTGGTAATACTTCATAAGAGCTGATTACTCACTTATATGCTAAGATACTTAAAGAAATAAACACAGAAAAACGTACAAAGAAACAGGCATATGGAACTTCCTTGTAAGATTAATTGAATAAAAATTAATTAATGCTCCCTCTGTTCCAAATTAGTTATCACTAGAGTTCGAACGTACTTACGCTTTGAACTTGAGTTATTGCGCTTTCATAGGCGTAGATTTTAAAAATATCAGGTCGTCAAGGATGAAATTTGTAGTTAATAATATTGCCAACTTTAACAGCTTATTATTTGATATTGGATTAATATTTTACCGTTCTGTTTTTTTTTTTTTTTTTTTTGTTGGAAAGCTACACATCTCGCCTGTTTAAAGAAATCATTGTACAGTACCTAGACAAAATATTATAACCACTTACAAAAACAACTGTTTATTAAAAATGCCGCCATATAATCATATGCTACTTTATTTATTTATTTAACATATCGTGTATTTATTAAAAAATAAGCTATTTTAAACATCTTCAACTCTGTATTTTTATTCTGAGATTGATTGCAAGAACAAAAAGTACCGATTTTGTCCTGGACAGGTAACTCGCCGGATGTCAATCCTATCGAAAATGTTTGGAACCTCCTGAAAAGACTGGTTTATGATTTAAATAATACTAATAAACAAGTTGATATATAATATTTAAAAAGTATGGTATGGCTCTCACAAATTGAAAATTGTATTAGGGCATGTATTGAGAGTATGCCTCCAAGAATTGCGGCAATAATAAAAGCAAAGGGGGGCAACACAAAATATTAAAACACATTTTATAAATGTACTAAAATAATTTGAAATAATAAAATACAAAATGAAAATAAAATTGGTGTATTACTACCATATTTTATTGATTTTGTGTAAAACAATGATTTTTTAAAACATCATAAATGGTTATAATACTTTGTCTAGGTACTGTATGCTCTAAAAAAATATCAAAAATTTAAAAAAAAAAAAAAAATTGTTGATAATTTGCACTATTATGAAGTATGAGTTCTTAGGTGGAACTACGGCATCGCAGACCGCGCGAAACATTAATAGTGTATTTGGCTCTAGTGTTACTACGCAGCAAACATTATCAAATTGGTTCGCCAAATTTCGTACAGGTTACTTAAAAACCAAACTACTACTATCTTGTTGTATGATAACGCTAGACCACACACTGCACAAATTACTGTGGAAAAACTACAGGAATTGAAGTTGGAACTTCTTCATCATCCTCCATACTCACCAGACCTAGCCCCCACTGACTACCACTTCTTCCGCAATTTTTAATAGGAAAAAAGTTTAATTCCGACAATGCTGTAAAACTGACCTTCCAGGAATTCATTGATTCTAGTTCGCCAGGGTTTTATACCACCGGCCTGAACAACCTGCCGCTTAAATGGCAAAATTGTATAGACAATATAGGTGCATACTTTAATGAATAAAAAAATTCCTTATATTTGTAAGTTATCAACCAACTTTGCCTTTTTTTTCTAAAATTATCATCCTTGACGACCTAATATAATTTTGACAACTTCTACAATTTTAAATATTTAAAATAAACCTGAATGAAAATTAATAACGCCGGTAATAAGTACAAATAATGGAATGAATTAAAGTAAATCCATCTCATTAAAATTGTATTTTTACATAGATAAACACCAGGGGACTATAAGGGTGCAACTTGTATCCCCGCAGGTTGCTAATATCAATTTTTAAATAAACCAAAGCTAGTAATTGCATGTGAAAAATGTAAACAGTAGCACCCGTAGTCTTGAAAAACGTACGAAAATAGGATGTTTCCTTTTTAATTTCATTTTTAATTGCTTCCTCTTTCTAAATTGCTTTTTGCTCCTCTGGTCCACACAATTAGTGAAGCTTTTGTCTTTGATTTGTGAACATAGTATTTGTTTGAATGATTGCGCCACAATCTGAACTACAGTTTTATCGGAGTGAATTATTTACTATTTAACTAAGTATTGTAGAATATATTTACCGCTTGATATGAATGCTTTGAGCATATTTCTTAAAAAGGATAATTTTGTCCTAACTATAGTTACCACTATAGTTAAGACTCAATTATTCCGGTTGCAAGCGCTGTCATTTACGGTCAAGCGTCCTTTGTGTCCGGGAACATTTGAAAGTAAGGTGATATTTATACTCGCTTATTGGAGCCTTCCAGAGCTGGCTCAAAAGTGTTAGTAAACACTACTTATTAGCGATACGTGTACAGCTTGGCAAATATCTCGTGACAAGGCGGTCTTTATGGTTCGCAAGAGAGCGCTATGATGACATTGACAGATACTGACAGTCAAAAAAGCATGTGTTGGTTCACATTCTTACACTTGTACATTATATGTAGTAGTTAGGTCTACAAACTTGAATACCACCCATCACAGTCGGATATCATAACTGTACAAATGATTGCTTTATGTGAGAATTGCACTTGACGATCATTTTGTCAGCTTGTTTATTGGTCAGAGCTTCCCCGTCCTGCGCTCTTACGTCTTTTTCCAAACTCATGCTGTTTGAACTAGAATTATTAACAGTTGCTTCATAAGGGTACGAACAAGTAGAAAGATTGTTGCCGACGACGATAGGTGCTGTTTAGCCAGCGCCGACCAACGAAAAGAAATATCTCTCTACTTTTAAATGTATCCGAATATGTATAAGATTGTCGGTACTTACAAGCGCATGAACAATGCGCCTGTAACAATAGGCACCGATAAACCAGGGCCGAAAACAATCTATCTACGTGTTCGTTCCCTAATAATAGAAAAACATTCTTCCGCCAAATAGAATAAATATGTTGGTATGTATGTCTAGGAAAATTTGACGTAGATGTGTGTCTAGGAAAGAATGCAATTCATCAACGCTTAGAATCTTGATTACTACGCCCAGGCTTCACACTGTTTCCCGGCATTAATGTCGAAGTGTACATACCCTTTAAAAACTGTTTATATTTATATATATAGTTTTAATTCTATAAAGCAAACATTGTTTATCTATGTCAAATAGTCTATAATGCAATATAAAATATTGGATAAAAGTCAGACAGTGATATGTTGTAGATATGAGAATTTTGCCTTTTGTGAGAAGTCGTTTAAAATGTGATTGTTCCTTTATAGGGTGCTTGTTTCTTAATACGACTCCTGATCCGTTGGCGGCGGTTGTATGCCGCCGCCGCCGCAGATAACGTATATATCTCTACCGGTGCTGCATGTATACCGCATACTACCGGTTTTCCGAACGTAATGAATATTTATTGGACGCTTGCTGCCGCTATATAATTACGACGGCCGTATATTACAAAGTTGAATTCGAAAACTAACCCCCTTATACCCCACCCGGACCCCTCTCGCGGTACACGGGGAGGGAGATGTTGTTCGTTTCGGTGTGTTAGGGCTCTTTAGCGAATATACTAATTTAAATATATTAAAATTAGGATAAAATCACGGAAATAGAGATATTTTCACAGAACAAGAAAAGGTATTGTTAAAATGATTTAATATAGGGTTGCCAGGAAGTTCCATGGAGATCTTCTTCGTTGTTCTACGTATCTTTTCAAGTATTGGCAATCATCTCAGCTATGAGGACTGCCCATTAAGTTATTGGCTTCTCCCCCAAATGGCATGCTACCGGAAATACTATTCTGTTTTTGAGTTGAACATCTGTCATAATTAAACGTTAGCAATAGCAGGTTATTTTGTTAAATAATTCGTTGTATATAGCTGTTTAAGTTTAAAGACTAGTTTTGTATATTTTATAAAGTGGGAAAAATTAAATATGCGCAGTGATTTGACGGATTTGGAGGATCGACGAATAAAAGAACCTGAAAGAGTGGAGGCCATAGGAATCTCTAAAAAGTCGATACATCATATCTTAACTAAAATTTTAGAAAAAGCTGTTTGCAAGTTGGCTGCCGCCTTTGCTACCAATTGATCAATTTGCTCGTATTCATATCAACTTTGGCGATGGCGAAAATCAGGGATTTGAAGTAAAGGATGGTTTCCAATTGACGTAGACGTAAAACGTACAAATAAAACGTAGAACGTGGATTTTATTGCTTTGGTTTCCAATAAACTTAGAATATCGTGTCAAAACTCTTTGAGTTAACCTCTTTGTAAATGAAGTTTCTTAAAAAGTGTAGAATAACATGTATTCATCAAATAATATGGACGACGATTTAGCAATGCTAGCAATTTTTATTGTTACTGTTTTACTAATTAGTCTATGGCAGTTTAGACCAATTTTGCAGCCACGTTGGTGTCAGCCGCCCGTGTGCAAACATATATAAGACCGGCTTTTCTAGAATCGAACCGAATGTCGCCCGTGCGTAAGCTTTCATAAGATCGCCCTCTACTAGTAGGGTTCTATAGAATCGACCCCAAATTCCACCAATTTGTTGCGTCGCCCGTGTGCAGTGCACACGCTGCGTCCCTGTACGCCGAAAAGTTTCCACAATTAGTTTAGCTATTATAAAAATTTATTAGCAAAATTTAGTCAAAATTAAATGTATTTCAAAAATCAATTACCGTTCCTTAATCTGCACTTAAACAGCTTCCATTTAATATCACCACAATAAAATTTTAATTAAAACAAATTTTTTACACAAAAACTGTAATATTTTCCAAAACCGAAATTGCTTAGAATTTTTTCAGATTTTTAATTTAACCCCTTAGGGTTAAAAGGTGCGGGAAATATTTTAGTACTTTTTTGGAAAAAATCGTATTCAAAAAAAAAAAAAATAATAATAAATAAATAAAACTACTTTCCGTTCCTTTATCTACGTTTTAAGAGCTTTCTTTTGATACCACACAATAAATTTTTAAAAATTAATATTTTGCGAAAAACTGATTTGATCAAAATTCCGTGTCGAATTATTCCGGTTATTATTGAGATTATTTTCAGATTTTTAGTTCAACCCCTCTGAGAGATAGGGTGGGGGACAAAAGTTTTTTGCCATTATATTGACAAGAACCCCAAAAATTTGTTTGTGCATCCACGCATTAAGGGGTTTCATTTGATACCCCACTCAAAAGTTAAGAAGAATATTTATTTTTTCATTAAATACATTTGTTTATATTTGTCCCACGCTGTATTTTTTTGAACTGTCTATAGTTTTCCTACATCTACATGTAAAAAAGTTGTACAAGTATGCCATAATTCAACTTTCTACGTTCAGCCGTTTGGCTACAATTTCTACCGTACAGACAGACAGACACATGAGTAACGTTATAAGGGTTATTTGGTGGTCATACCTACAAAACCCTAAAAATTACCTCGGTATCAAGATCTTCGCTTTCCTCGGTAGAACCACTGGGAAAATATTTGGAAAAATGTTTTCTGACACCGGGAAATGAACTTGGTACTATGTAGGCACAGCTAGTCACACACCAACCAACTGCGCTACAGTCGTTTTCCGTTCTACAGATGATCAAATAATTTGTACCAAAAACTTTGTTCTTGAACTTATAGCCTTAAGTACACTTTTCCTGTTCTTATGTCACGAATCGATCTAATGGTATTTCTTTGGAGATGTATTTTGACTGCGTGCAAAGTAAGCGTAACTTTATATCATGGTCTAAATAGCTACATTCTAACGAACAAGCCGATCTATTTCACGCGAAACGATACTTTGTTTTGTTTTGATAGCGAAGGTGTCTGGGATATCGTTTTAACAACTAGTTAGATTTTTATTGTTTACATAATTCTTTATTGGATTTTTATACATTCAAGCTAAATGGAAAATTTCACGCGAAGATTTTAAATAGAAAAAATAAAAGTTTAAAATATAACTAAAACTTCGATAGGTATTTTAACTCTAGTTGCAATATAAATCTATTCGCAGTCATCAACACTTATCTGTAAATGCATTTTCGGAAATGCACCTAGTGATAGTGTCAAAAGCAAAGACAGTGCTTTTGTAAGTGTGCAATAAAAATGTGTGAAATAATTTTAATTTTAATTGAAACTGAGAGACATTTATGGGTGACCTCTTAGACTTGTAAGTATACATTTAGTAATTTAGGATATAACAAAATTGCTTATTAGTTTATTAATACTAGATTGTAACAATATAGGTGGTGGAAAGCGCTTAAAAAAAGGAAGTCCACCTAACAGCCATTTTTATTAACTACATTTGTTATTAGGTACTAAAAGTAGCTTATAAGTCAGCTTATAAATATGCAAAGTTAATAATTTATGTAAAAAAATAGTTTGAATAAACATTTTTGTTATTACTTTTGTAGTACAAAGGTAGATCTATATTAAATAGTAGTAGTATATAATCTAAAAAAAAACCAAACAATCAGAAACTATACTATAAATATTGTTTTGCAATACTAATTAATACTAATAATTTCAAAAACTGAAAAATATTGGCGAATAATATATATACAGTCAAATGAAAAATTTGGGATTTATAGACTGGAGCAATAATATTATTTTCTTTCTGTAACAAATCCAATTTTCTATCCCAACTATCCAGTTTCAGCTTTTCTTTTTTCATGCTTTTCTTTCAGAAACTTCAATTTTCCTCTTTTTCTATAAAATTTGTTATTTGCTTCTTGCTCGACGTTATAATGTAATTATATAATTCAGGAAAGAATACAAAAAATACACATTTTTTTTGGTTAAATTTTCTGAAGTTACGAGTTTCTGAACTGTCAATTTCATCGGTTTCAAATTATTGTATATCTCACTCTACTTACATATTTCTGTATAACTACGTCTTTGTCTAGTGCTGCCAACCTACAGATAATTGTATATTACTTTATAATGTACCTAATAATTAGGAAAATATCTTAGACGATCTCCCGAATAAAATTATTAGGTAAAGAAATATATTATAATATTAAGAATTGATTTTTAACATTTATTTAATCGTAATTGCAAGTTGCTGTAGCATTGATGTCCCGAAAAATATGTTTCAAAGATTATGTCTACTATTGAAGATACAAATATAAATGTCCCTAAAAAAAATTTAGTAGTAAAAAGTAACATCATTCTTTTATTTGCAAAAATATGAATTATATATTTGTACAACATTTTATACTGAATAAACCAGTTTATTTTAAATGCTGTATTTTTCTCTCATATTCAATATAACGAAATATTTCTTGTTCCAATGAATATCTTTAAAATAGGATATTGACTTGTATTTGTTGTATAGTTTAAAGGTAATATTGAAAGTTATAATATTAATCTAAAATGAACTTATACGTGTCTTATTGTTGGTGTTTATTGTGGTCGAGTTTTGCGGGTTGAGTATGGGTCCTGACTCCGGGAGTCCCGGAATCTCGCTGTGCCATCCGTCCAATTTCCGCACCAGGTTTCCCGTTCCGGTATTTAGTCGACATTTCAGGACTACAGTAGCGGTACTCAACACCACAACACACACAAATATATAAATATCCCACTATTACGATATATTTGGTTTGAAAACATTGTCGTAAAGGAGACTTCTGAATTTTTTGACTTTATTCGATACATTCCTAATTAAACTAAACAGTATACAATTAAAATAGATTAATTATTTTAATCAAATAATAAGTTAATAGAGCATCAATAGAACAAGAAATTAGCTATTTGAGTGTAGAAATAACCAGCTATAGCAGGGGTATCCAAACTTTTAGCTTCCCTAAGTCACATTATAAGAAAACAAGTTATTTTGGGCCTCACATAAAATAATATTAATACTAATTAATATATTTGAGAATGATTTTTTTTTCATAGCCTTTATAGCGTCATTAGTATATTGCACAGTAATAATAACAATAATTAATAATAATAGTACATATTTATAATAAAGTAGTGAAAGTTGTGATTGAAATAATGATAATATTGTATTAAGATATCGCTGGTGAGGTTTGTTTCTTTGATAAAATTGATTATTCTTTTGGAGGTGTTCGTATTATTAGCTAGAGCTTCTGCTATTGTGTTGGGGATATTAAATTTCGTTCTTTGTGTCGTGTATCTGGTGCATTCAGTAGAATATGTTTGACGGTTGTTAATTCATTGCAGTCCTCACATATTTTCCAGATTGATTTTGAGAGTAGGTGTTCGTGAGTTATCTTGGTGTGCCCACTTCTAAGTCTTGTAAGAATAGTCTGCACATTCTGTGATGTCATACGTTATGTATCTGAGTTTGTAGTTTGTGGTGTTTTCCCAATGTGTCTGAATGTTGGTTCTGATTTTTTAGTTAACTATATATTTGAAGTCGTGTGTGGGTGTTTTTGTTTTTTATAATGATTTTATGATCCTCTCATTTTTATGATTCTCTCTAAAGAACGTTTTAAATTAAAAAATACATCGCTTATAAATTAATAGCAAGTTGAAATTGTATTTGTAGTGTTATTAATGGTACTTGTAACCGCAGTCGTATAAAGTTTGTATGTTTACGATTTTTGAAAGCAATTATTCGCCCCCTAAGAACATATGCTACAGAAATCAAAGATCTATGGGCAATTGAATGAATTAGTCTGAAAGTAAATCCAGCTAGTTGATTCGTGAAGCATGTAACATCTAGGATACAGACAAAAGAAATAATTGGTCGAACATGTAGAGAGTATGGGAGTCTAGCATATACAGCAGAACTTTGATAATCCGGTCTGATGTAGTTTTTGGTTTGTGCGAAAAATCGAGTTTGTCAGAATTGGCGGTATTATTTTTTGTTTAGTAATTTTTGTGTAGATTTATTTATATAATAATGAAAAAGTTCATATATAATTACATCGGTTATTTCGAAAATGTCACATCGCCTTGTTTTTGCATAAATGAGATAAGTCACCATTTGACTCAAAATATGCTTTAACCTTTGTTACATGTGAAAACTACTCATCGCCAGTGTTTGTTATACAAGGTGTCTCAAAACAAATTTTATATTTAGGGGATCGATTAAAAAAAAAAGTAAGCCGTATATAGAAAAAATGTTTATTAATTATTAAAATACACTTTTTGTGGATTTATTTTTTAAAAATAATATCGTCTAAATGTAGACCCTCGCGTTCTCGGCACTCATTTAATTGAACAGTAAAATTACTTATGACGTCTTGGCAGGTGGACTCAGGGATGGCTGCCATTTCGTGACGGATATTTTCTTTCAAATGCGCCAGTGAGTCGGTTTATTGGCGTAAACTTTAAATTTAAGATAACCCCATAGGAAAAAGTCCATAGGGGTTAAATATGGACTGCGTGGAGGCCAATTTATGTCACCTCTCCGGGAGATCAATTTGCCTGAGAAAATTTCACGAACACGTGGTAGAGACATATTGGACGTGTGTGAAGTTGCTCCGTCCTGTTGGAACCATGTTCTTTGGTTATAGCCAGGAAAGTTTTGCAGTTCAGGTACCAAGCAGTTGTCTAACATCTCCACATAACGCTCTGAATTCACTGTAACTGCACGCCCCCTTTCGTCTTCAAAAAAGTAAGGGCCGATAATTCCTCGCGCCGACATCGCAGCCCATACGGTCACTTTAGGCGAATGTAGGGGTTTCTGATGTTTGCGTTTCGGATTCGTTGCACTCCAGTAGCGGCAGTTCTGCTTATTTACGTGGCCATTAAGATGAAAATGAGCTTCATCCGAAAACAAAATGTTGAAAATCGCTCAATCACCTGATTTACGAAATTAAGCCTCTGACTGGCATCTTGGGGCTTTAATTCTTGCACCAATTGAATTATGTAGGGGTGCAGCTTTACGTCTTTGTGCATAATGCGATGTAATGATGATCTATGCACATTTAAAGCACTTGCGCGCTTCCGAATTGAAAGGTTCGGGTCGTCACGAACAGACTGATTAACATTCTCCACGTTTTCTACCGTTCTTGATGACCTAGGTCGCCCGGATTTTGATTTATCCAGCGTTGTACCATTCTCTTCAAACTTTTTAACCCAATGTCGAATGAGAGGAATGCTTGGCGCATCATTTAAGTGGCGAAAACCTCGAATACTGCAGAATTTTCTACGCGCTACAGTCACCGAATCACCGTTTTTGTAAAACTCTCGCACGCATAACGCGCGGTCTGCTCCCGAGAAACGCTCCATAGCTACTGAATTCCCAAGAGCCAGGCTACCGATTGACATAACCCCCGCGCCCCTCGGATACGTTCCGTTCACGCAGTAAGCTAAATAAATATAAAATTTCTTTTGAGACACCTTGTATTATATTATATGTGTTGTTTCTAATAATAATGGGGAAATTGTCGCTTCCGTGTAAGTCAGCCAAAGTTTCCCAACAAAGATTTGGAGCAATTCGAGGTTCAGCAATTGTCAGATCTATTCACGATAATTCCCCAGTACGTGCGCAGAAATAAGTTGGTGATCCGGTGTTAAGAATGATTAAACTATCAAAGATGTTTTCTAAATATCTTCCCCTTGCATCTGTATCATTCGAATGCCAAAGCTCATTATGAGCATTCAAGTCGCCGAGCAGAATATATGGTGTAGGCAACTGGTCTATAATTTCTTTTACTTTTACTTCTTCTAAGGGTAAATTTGGAACTGCGTGGAGGCCAATTTATGTCACCTCTCCGGGAGATCAATTTGCCTGAGAAAATTTCACGAACACGTGGTAGAGACATATTGGACGTGTGTGAAGTTGCTCCGTCCTGTTGGAACCATGTTCTTTGGTTATAGCCAGGAAAGTTTTGCAGTTCAGGTACCAAGAAGTTATCTAACATCTCCACATAACGCTCTGAATTCAGTGTAACTGCACGCCCCCTTTCGTCTTCAAAAAAGTAAGGGCCAATAATTCCTCGCGCCGACATCGCAGCCCATACGGCCACTTTAGGCGAATGTAGGGGTTTCTGATGTTTGCGTTTCGGATTCGTTGCACTCCAGTAGCGGCAGTTCTGCTTATTTACGTGGCCATTAAGATGAAAATGAGCTTCATCCGAAAACAAAATGTTGGTAAACGTTGAAAATCGCTCAATCACCTGATTTACGAAATTAAGCCTCTGACTGGCATCTTGGGGCTTTAATTCTTGCACCAATTGAATTTTGTAGGGGTGCAGCTTTAGGTCTTTGTGCTTAATGCGATGTAATAATGATCTATGCACATTTAAAGCACTTGCGCGCTTCCGAATTGAAAGGTTCGGGTCGTCACGAACAGACTGATTAACATTCTCCACGTTTTCTACCGTTCTTGATGACCTAGGTCGCCCGGATTTTGATTTATCCAGCGTTGTACCAGTCTCTTCAAACTTTTTAACCCAATGTCGAATGAGAGGAATGCTTGGCGCATCATTTAACTGGCGAAAACCTCGAATACTGCAGAATTTTCTACGCGCTACAGTCGCCGAATCATCGTTTTTGTAAAACTCTCGCACGCATAACGCGCGGTCTGCTCCCGAGAAACGATCCATAGTGACTGAATTCCCAAGAGCCAGGCTACCGATTGACATAACCCCCGCGCCCCTCGGATACGTTGCGTTCTCGCAGTAAGCTAAATAAATATAAAATTTCTTTTGAGACACCTTGTATAATCCAGACAGGTGTTGTTCTCTGTTTACTTTGAAAAGGCCGCTTCTCCGGAGACGTTTTTTTGTTCATCTGTAAAATTTACTTTTCTGGAGTTGTGGCCTTTTCGAAATAACCGAATCAATTACAATAAGAAAATAAATACACACATAAGATACAATTTTTTACATAATTATAAATTACAACAACAGTATTTGATGGAATTTACCCTGGAAGTTGGGGGTAGTCTCCTGTCCACCCTGCGCTGGCCGGGATTGTCTTGAAACTGCCTCCAGGTACGGGTTGCCCATCAGGGAGTAGAGGAGCTTGATGGTCTTCTTCCTCTGACATTGGAACGATCCTGAGTCTAACCTTAAGTACTCGTATGTAGAGTCAGACTCGTGGTCGTCACCATGATTGCGCAGAACGTCGTAGAGGAGCTAGGAGCAGTAGGTTTCTCATACTGGATTCTATTAGACATCCATTACTTATAACTCCGTTTAACCTGACTCCGCTATTGAATCATTAAAGTATTACCTAATTACGAAAATGCAGCATATGCTTTACATAAGTAGCTTATATTTGTTTAGACACGGAAAAATGGGTTTTTAATCAAACAGCTGTTTGTTACAATAGCTGTCGCAATCCTGATCTATGCTAATACCTTTGTGACAATATAAATATGCATTCATAATATGTAATACATTCAAATTGAATGTACACCGTTGTTGACGATGCGAAACACTTTTAGGGCCGGTTTCTGAAAGCTTCGTTAACTATAACCAATTAGTTAGACGATGGTTACTTTTGGTTTTGTTATATTATGACCATAGTTGACCATTTGCTTATAGTTTACTAATCTTTCAGAAACCGGCCCTTCGTATTTCACATTTTTTCTATGATTATTTGATCTATTTCTAAAGAATAGTTGAGCGATACAACTAATCCACTTCTGTGATTAAAATTCACGTGAATACACAAATTTTAACGCCCACAAACAAAAGTACCCCACCCTTATGCGCTTTATTAAGAGATAGGGATTCCAAGAATTGTTGCTAACTGAAAACAACAGTTGCGCAATATTTAAAAAAAATGTGCTGAATATAAAATTAAATGAACACAAAAATGTCCGAACCGTAAGTGTTTGGCATGCCCGAACTAAAGAAGTTATAGTGTATCTGAAAAAATTGACAGCCTACTAGTTACTAACCTAAAGGACCTACGGAACGACTGAAGAGATGGACACAAAGTTGTTTTGTCTCATCTGCCCAATTAAGACCTGTTAAACTGCAAGAATTTTCTAATCGTAATTAGAGGATTGGAAGTATTTGACCACACCGAACAGTAGTCTTTAAGTAAGCATATAAAATTGTCGTATCTATTGTGATGTGGTTTAAAAAAACCCTGTAAGATTTCGTAAATCTTATATGTTAAAAACGATTCAGTTAAAATTATTTAATACTGAAATTTTAACATTGAGATGTTTATTTTCATGTTCTACGCCACTGTAACCCATCCTGCAAGTCCGTATTTTTGACGTACCCTACTGTAAGGCGGTTTCCGTTCGTAGATAAGCGCATAACTCGTAAGTTGTTTGAAAAATTACTTAATTCCACAGTGTTTAGGCCAAGATGATGATATATAGGGAACCGCCCCCATACATGCACATGTCCTTCGCCGCCTACAAACCCCACCGCCTTGTATCATCCCCAACACTATACTTTCACGAGAATTTATTGCATCGGATTTATCCGGAGCTATCGTTGCACTGTGGTAAGATATTTGTCTACGAAACACGAGGTTGAAATCTCGGAATATAGTTTCTGACGCAGTCAGCTCAGAGGTTCTTTTCAAAACATACGATTGCTTTAAGATCTATAGTGGTTTTGTGGTAAGAACGACTAAGGAATTTAGGACGCGGGATCTATTCTTGCGAAATATGCCAACAAGCCAACAATAATAAAAAAGAAACACAAAACATCAATTTCAAAATTACCAAAACTGACCATTGCACAGCGCTTAAGTGTCTACGCTCATTTGTCAGTAGAATTACAAAGAGTTTCTAGAAAAGATTTTTATAATTGAGTAGGCTCTTAATCGCCAGAACGACATGATGTATGCTACAATTTCACGAGAATCTTGTGACAAAGCGCCGTTGGTCCAAAGGGGCCATTACTCTGATTATATTATTGTTCCATGAGTCGGGAGCTATGACGGTACTACCACATTTTATGATATAGGGTAAAAACTTCGGTCATAGTCTATTTCAAAACCGTGTTGAAGCCGATAATTAAAGAAGTAAACAACTCCCTCTTCGCTGGTCGTATGTGGAGCTTCTAGCAGGATTAAGCGCCAGCTCATAATGCGAAAGTTGCGCAGCAGTGGCTTGTAAGCAGTGTAACGGACTTTATTTCTTATTCCAATAGCCGCCTAGCAGCTCTGCTCTCATCTTTCTGTACTACAAATTTTATCTGAGACCACCTCAGGTTAAAACCGGCGTAAAGCCGTTTGTATATCCCAGTTTATTATAATCCGCAAATAATTGCAAGGTCCAAATAATGCTATTATTTAAAAATGTTGGTTTATATTTATTGAAATTATTTGAAATAGAAGTTGTATTTGAAGTAAAGTTAAATTTTTACCAGCTTGTATGTTATTTTCTTCAAAGCGATTTTTTCCTCCTGTGTAGAAATGTACAAATATTCTCCTGTGTATTACAGTCTTGTACAGAACATTTGTAGTAATCTTGTTCGTACATTTCTTGTTTGCCTGAAGGCAGTCAGGGGTGCCACCCTTAAGAGTTAACATTGCCTCCCTAACTCGCAGTACTACCAACTTATTAAATATTTTTAGCTTATGTAATTCAATATGCATGAAAGTGGAATGGATGATCCATTTTGTCATCAATCATACGGATTCCATTATTTTTGATCTCATTTTGTTTACTGTCAATCATATGGAGGTGTGGAACAAAATAATCAGTGGGAAAAAATGAATATTTTAAAATTTTAAAGCAAATGGATATAACATAAGAGGTATAAAATATCTTAACTAGGTTACCTTAAAACTATTTTTAAATTGTAGCTATCAACATTTGTTTTCTATTTTGTCAATTTTCAAATTGATAAGTAATAAATGAATATTCAACATTCACCACTAACTAGTGAATACTGTGAATGCAGTGAGACACATACCCTGGGTCGCAAGTATATTTATAGGTCGTGAACTCACTTTTGAAATCTGTAGAAATTGCTTTTTTTGCTCAACATATTTCTAGATTATTTTTTGCGCTCATCATAATCATGTCTCTTTTGCTCCTCCTGTTGCATAGAGCGCCTTACTACGATTCTGTGGCATTTGTTTTGAGATGTCAGGGTTACCAGTTCTGTATCTTTTACACTAAGGTTGATTGTAATGTTTTGACACTGACACTGTTACTGTCAGCTTAGTTTAAAGCTAGATGGAAACTTAAGTTTCCATCGCAAAGAGTCTAGAGACTAAATCCTTCCATTGTGCTCATCAGGTTTCTCGAATTCCTGTTATATAATACAATGGTATTCAAGATAATAAATATTTGATTTGGATCGCGAGCAATAAAGTTTAGGAACCACTGGGCTAGAGGGAAAACATCAATATATATAGTCAGAATCATCTTATAACATTCGGTGTAGAGGTAGTTCTCAACTAATTCTTGCACTATTTCGTCTTATTGAGAGCTTTATTTTCTACTTCTTTTCATGTCAGTCCTTTCTTATCTAGTACTTGTGACACTGTTTGGTCTGGACCTCTTGGTTTACTTCCTGAAGTTCTGTCTAGTCATATACTTTTATGTCCGGGTTTTCTTGCTTTATTCTTATTATGTGCCCACACCTTCTTAATTTCTGTTTTTTCAATATTTTTTTTTACATCATATATCTGTAGTATTTATTGTTTCACTTCTTATTCTTGTCTAGGACAGCTCGCCGCGGTCAACTAATCGCGAGGCATTCAGCGATCGCAGTGATTGTTTTTCCTATTATTTTGCAAACATTGAACAAAATCAAACACAATTTTCTCTTTAATGCTATTTTATTAAAAATTACACATTTCAAATAAAAAAAGAAATGCAATGAAGTTCAACATATATTATTACAAATTCTAAAAATCTACCACAAAAATAATAACCTAAGTTAATTCTAATAACCTTACTTAACCTAAATTAACCTAATTTAATTTATAAATCATCTGACTGAAACAGATTTGTAGTCACAAACAATTACCAGTAGAAGGAACAAATTACCACCGCGATCGCTTGAACGCGCGGCGAGATAGTCCGCGATCGTCTCGATCGCGGCGAATTGTCCCATTCCATCTTATCCAGACATTTCTAGTGACACTCTTAACTCTTCTTACAAATTCCATTTCAACAGATTGTTATTTGCTCTTGAGCCGGTTAGAAAGTATCCATGATTCACTTCCATACGTTAATCTGACCAGGTAAATTATTTTGTATACTAGAAATTTGGTAGCGATACTTCTTCTATACAGGTTCTATTTATTTTCTTTTATTCAGGGTCTGAACTACCTTTGCTATAACTTTAATATTTTGTGTTAAATTTCTTCTTTGTAACTTCGTTTGATTTTTATTATAAATCCTATAATCCATTCACGATGTTTCCTCATCTAAATAGGCTTATGTATTGGGGTAGCATTTTTGTTGATAGCCATGAACATAACTAGAAATGTTAAAAAATAAATAATAAATGTTCTAAAATATCATCCATGTGATTTTCTATAAGAAATATTCGGAAACACTGGCAATATATTTAGTTATAATAAAAATGTCATCATTTTTTTAATGTCAAAAACATCCAGTTTAATATAAAAATATGGTCTTCTAAGATGAGGAAACATTCTGAATAGATTGATGCTAAAAGTAGCTAACCTCTTCAATTTTCACTACAACCAGGGTTGAGTTTATCTGGACTTTCTCTTTGCCAATTATCATCAAAACGTAGCGCAGATGAAAATATAGCGATTATTAGCAGACTAGAAAGCCATAACAAAATAGAGAGAGACCAAAAGTGAGCAACTGTACTCGTCTTTTTATACAAAACCACAAAATGATTCGTAATGATTTGGCAACTTTCATTTAAACCTGTGAGCTTGTTTCCTTTTGTTGTGTCGTGTTTTATATAAATAGGAAACTAGACAAAGTACAGAATAAACATTCCGTATGATCAGAGGGCAAACAGAGATATCGTAAAGTCCGATATATATTCATTCATCCCCGCAATGCAGCTGCAGTTAACTATATTCAAATCAGCAGAACGCGTACAAGTAAAATTTAATTAATTAGTTAAATTAAACAGAGAGAACCATGGAATTTCACAAATGAAACGTTCTATTGTTTAGGGGCAAATAGCTAGCTGCCAACGTCTGTGCCCACTCCATTGCCAGGGATTTCTAAGTATACACCGCGGGTAATTTACTAGAACGTACGGATTTCACTGTCCGGCGTGCGTAAGTCCAGGCTTAAGCACCGCGGACGTAAGGATTACCTGAATACCACCCTGACGTTCTGCACACGAGGATTATCTTACCCCCTTTAGAATTATTTCATAATATATGTTATTTCACACACTGAAATTTTTATTAAACATAAGCGTATTGTAAATATACGCGGTTATAGATATGGCACGCATCGATACCAATGTAAACAAAAAGGGCTTAAACCGTTTTTGACCCAGAAAATAAGGACGTTGTAATCGACCAATAACTATTGAGTTATTAGGTGGCGAAACACGATATGATTAAGCGATTTTCGTGTCCAGCTGCTATGAATAAAAAATATCGAATTATGTTTAGTACAAAGTATATTAACACATTTGTTTCACAATGAAAAATTTACTAGTAGGATTTTGCACCAATAATTTTATTTGCAATTGAGCGGTAGGGACGAAGCAATGGCAAATGTTTCCCCTGTTATAGACACCAAACAGAAGGCGACCAATTGTTTGTTATTGCGGGTTTAAATCTGTTACCGGTTTATCTATTTAATTATTTAATATACGTTAGCTTTGTTCGCGGATGAAGTTTGAGGTACCAACAATTAAGGAACAAGTTGATGAACAGATTTAAAGCGCATGTTCTGCTTATGGTAAGGCCTGTACGATATTCTTGTCACCGCGAATGCTAAATTTAGCTGACTGATAAAATTGCAATCATGGTGTAGTAAATTTAAGTTGGACAACTCAGTCAAGTGCCGGAAAATAAGTCACCTTCGGTAATATTTGAAAGGTACCGCTAAAATTCACAAAATGCAAAAAAATTAATAATGCTCAGAGATAGAGACACGTTGTTTAATTTTTAGAATTAGCACAAATTAATTATTCTAGAAGTTTGTAGTGTTTGGATTCATTATAACGATAGAATTTATTGCAAAAAAATGTTGTCTTTGTGTGTTTGTAAATCTTGAGTGTTGCAGACTTCGGTATCTCTTCCACTTCGAAGAATCTATTTTCTTTTATCTACATCTGTCTGCTTCTTGCTTCAATAGTTTCATAACATACAACCAAGTTCAGTTCAGATAATATGTTCACAAATAACAAATTTCAGTTGAAAATATATTTCAGGATTATTTCATCTATCCATGATCTTCTTCATAAGCTATAAAAAAATTTATTCATTACAAAAGTTACATTTGGTTTTTGACTAGGACTATGACCATAAAAATAAGATAATCAAGTGAATATTTAATTAACTTTTTATTTTTATTAAATACTAACAGTATACTCTCTGCTTTGCCACCGGAAAAAAACTCGTAGCCGGCTTGGATCGGATTCTGTCGGAGTGGGTTCGAGAATAACTTGCTGCGAATCGTTTTAGGAAGATTCCAGCAGATGATTTTTTCTTTATGATTTCGTGTCTGTTTTCTTTTTCGTTATCATTCTTTTTGCTCTCTTACTCAGTTGATACTCCAATTGATTCTTTTGGGCATTTAGAAGAGTGCAGAGTGAAGCAAAAAGAAATAAAATTAAATATGTTTTAAAAATACTACCTACTATTTTTCCAGAAGTTGGACTATATATACCTGAAAAAATTGTCTGAAAACTACTTCACAATGAAAAAAAGACCTGTTTTTAAAAGAAGGAAATAACATTGTCTACTGTAATTCAAAAGTCATATTTACCCCATCAGCAACATGGCAAGAGACCCAGTGAGCAAAACAATCTCTCGCCATGTTCGAAGTCTAATAGTATAGTATAGTATATATCTTGCTAAATCATCCTAACTATGTCACATTTAGGTTTTAGGATGTAAATTTTACTCCTATCCAGGAATTATGTTCCGCATTATACAGTGCGGATATAATACTAATTATACCATACTTATTACTATTTTACTTTAAAACATTGAGTTATTTGGCAGTTTTTATCTCGGTTTTAATGTTAACATCGGGAAAAAATTGGTCAGTTTATTTTCTAAGTATTACGTTTATTCCCCCTTTCCGTAATATCATTTATCTTACTAGCTTTACCATACTCGGGTAACATGTCGATGAACAACTTTATATCTTCACATCGTCACCAACATCATCACTAACTTCATCACCAACATATTCACCAACATGATGACCAACATAGTCACTACCATGATCACCAACATGGTCACCCATAGTAACTTAATAAAACAAAATTTAGTTGTCCAAAAAATATCCTTACCTACCAATATGCAGACGCTTCTAGCTACTAACTCTCTAGATATTTATGAAATTATTTATAATTATTTTAAATTACAAAATATCAAATTATTATCATGATTTTAAAAACCGTCAATGTGTCCCTTTATAGCATGGTTAATAGCCAAAGTTGCTAAAGCCAACAAACAAAATGAAAAAAAAAAAAAAACAAACGGTCACCGACATCTTATATTGTTGCTACTTATGAATTCCACGAAATTTTTATGCTAAATTTTGATGAAAAAGTGACCAAAGTTGTCTATTTTGTATTATAATAAAATAGATAAATCTTTATTCATATAATTTGTATAACATAAGTTAACTATTGTAATGCTGTGTCAGCAACTGAAGAACTTAAATATTACTTAACAAAACGTTGTGTTCCTATCATAAATACATTATAGATGGGCTGCGTTAGGCGCAAATAGCCTTTGTTGCTGTGCGCCAAAAATTTCAGCTAACTAACTAACTATCATAAATACATTATCCAACAATTCGTATGAGTTTTATTTCATCATATACTCATTGGACATTACATGCTCTACATAATAACTATTATAAAAACTTTTAATAACTTTATAACTATTATTCGATAATATCACACACAGTTAGCCTATGCGTCAGCTATGACCAAGTTATGTGGTTATTTTTGAACTGTGTAATATTAATTGTTATATATTAAAACCTTGCAAGCCAATGCAAGCAAAATTTTTAAGCGAAAAATTAAAAAAAAAATCCCGTAGTTTAAAATTAGACTATCATATCAATTCTGTAAAAAGTTACTATAATAGTTACCGTGTAGTAACGTTACTACAAGATAACTTTTATTGCGACTTTAATAGTAACTTTAAAATTTTTCGTATTTTGTAATATCCAACTGTAGTAACGTCGCTATGAAAGTTATATCTTAGTGACAGTTACTGAGAAAAAAATGAAGTTAGTTACAGAAGCGCAACACGAATGCGTATTGGTGATATACAGATGACAGTCGAGGTTAAAAATGTCAAAATATTATATTGTTTACATTATTTTGTTATATAATATATATTGTGGTATATACATTTATAAAATATTTTTAAAAAATAATGAGTGAAGAAATTAAAAAAAAAACGGAATGCAAAGACAAATTCTCGACAATAGAACCAGTGGCGCAGGCGGGTGGGATCTGGGGGTTAGACCTCCCATGAAGCTGGATTTTTTACTACTTCGATGCATTTTCCTTGTTTTGTTATTACTTCCCTACGTCTTATTTTATAACCCTCCCCCCTCATAAAACTATTTTTGCGTCACTGAATTGAGCTTTTGTTAATTTTTTTAAAAACAATAACTATTTTTTTTAATAATTAGACTCATATTAAAAATGAGGAATTGGATAAGACTTTTTGATCTTTAATATATTTCATCTCCTGCAATATAAACATTTACCTACACTCATACATACATATTTTATATATATTTAATTTATATAATTTTCTTTACTAATCTTCTTCATTTTCTATTATATCTAAAAATTACACTTAAAAACAAATGTCCGCAATTTTTATATTCATAAGAACTAAATGATTACTTATAAACACCAGGATTTGGAAGTTACTATGATAGGAACTTGTATAGTAACATGTTACTAAATATTGTAGTAACTTTTGTCTTACAGAATACGAAATACCCCAAAGTTACTATGATCATAGTAACTGAGTTACAGAATTGGTCTGTATAGTACAGGAGTAATTGCTCCTTTTTCCTTCTTGAATCTACACCTATGGTCTTTTTATTTAGTTTCACATATCCTTTAATCCGTTAAATTTTTTCTCAATCTGATACCATCCAATTGTCTTGGAAAGAAAATTATCTTCCACTTTATTTTTTCACGATTCCACTTTGAAAATCTCCATTTTGTGAGTTCTTATATTCAGAGTTAAACCTAAAGGTAAAGTCTCGGTTTTCTGTAGAAATTCCATCTTAAATATCCATCTAGCACCTCACGAACAAATCCAGTGTAAACTGAAAACGAGCGAGGATAGCGCCAGTAAAAAACCTCCGGTAATCCCGGACTCCGGAGTCTAAATTTCGTATTAAGCCCGACTAGTAGACAGGCGAGAAGACCAACCTACAACGCAAGGAGACAAATTAAACTTGAATAGCAACGTATAACATATCCGGTATATGAAAAAAGGCCACGGAAAAGAGTCCATTGTGTTTGTTTATTTACCTTTTTTATTTAGGAAAAAAACATATAAGGATGGGGATACATAAAAATGAAATATATAACCTAAAAATATGTAAGAATTTAGTTAATCAGGTCAGCTCATAAGTCATTTCGTTCTTTGTATTGCAAGATGTTTAGATATGTATTTGAAATACTTAATTCGTAATATAGAGTTCTTTTCTGCGCTAGTGTGAAAATGAATATGAAAACTCCATTACCTAACTGAAATTTTAGTTTCACTTAGATCTGTTTCCGAACGGCCGTAGAAAAAATTATTTTCACATTAATACAAAATAATTACAAACATAGTCTTTGTAACGGGTGTTTTTTTTTAGAGGTATAGAACTTTAAATGGCAATAAAACAACGATGGATTATTCGATTGACATGATTTTTTTTTTATTCGAAAGATAATCTTGTGGCATTACATTAAATCATACCAACAAGACGGCGCAACATGTCACACAGCTCGTGCCACAATCGATTTATTGAAAGACACGTTTGGTGACCGCCTAATTTCACGTTTTGGACCTGTGAATTGGCCTCCAAGATCTTGTGATTTAACACCGCTGGACTACTTTCTGTGGGGCTATGTAAAGTCATTGGTCTATGCGGATAAGCCACAAACGCTTGACCATTTGGAAGACAACATTCGCCGTGTTATTGCCGATATACGGCCACAAATGTTGGAAAAAGTCATCGAAAATTGGACGTCCAGATTGGACTACATCCGAGCCAGCCGTGGCGGTCATATGCCAGAAATCATATTTAAAATGTAATGCCACAAGATTATCTTTCGAATAAAAAAAAATTCATGTCAATCGAATAATCCATCGTTGTTTTATTGCAATTTAAAGTTCTATACCTCTAAAAAAAACACCCATTAGTTAAAAAAATCTTTAGCTATGTTATTCTGCGTCGTACGCAAATATTCTTCGATTGGTTGACAAGATGACGTCCATAATTTAATTTACTTATCCATGTAGTAGTAGTATAAATCTTTATTCATGCCTTTTGGCTTCGAATTGCACCCACAATTTTTTTATACATTTAATGCATAAATTTGTATCAACCCATCAATTTTTTAATAATAAAAAATCTACTTATCCATATTATTTTATTTACAATTAAAAATATCCTATTCGACTATGTTACCAATTTTGTATGAGATTCTTACAAGAAATGTAATGTTTATTTCACCCTTCAACATTAAACAGGGTATTTTTTTGTGGATTTTTTTTTTTAGTATGCTATAAAAATCGTATATTTCCATAAGTAATAAATTAATCTTTGTAGCCGACATATATATTAGAGTGTCCATTCCTGCACGATACCTTTAAATCCAGAAGTTCCGGTGTAGCAGAACATAGGGTCCGGGAAACTCCGGGTCCATTGCGAATTGACGGTGCATGAAATGAACAGCAGTGGTCGTTGCCCGCACGAATTCCGGGTTCTTGTCGGACAGAGGTCCGTGTGCTAGCTGCGGGTTACTTGTAAGACACAGACTGTGTTAGCACACCCTTATATACTCTAATACGTTGACCACTTATCTTAGAAATACACCATGTGGAAATTAATGAGATACCTTATCTCTAACTGCGGTAGAGGGGGAGAGCATATTGAAAGCTTCAGAGCATAATTAATACAGTTATGGTATAAAGTAATCCAGCAACGTGACTGATAACGAAAAAAACATTAGGGGAGAATATTGTCCGTTGGAACACTTTTTACATTTTCTAAATTTATATACTGTAGATATTTATTTTTAAAAATTAATACTAATACAAAAAAAAACTTTTTTCTCTCTTAATTGGTATACTTTTTATATTATTTTTTAAACCCTTGCAAAGTGTTCCATGACACAAACGGTCGTGTATTTTGGAACATACTTTCTTGCACATTGAAACATTCATTCATGTTAATTGCCATTAATAATAAATTATTAATATTCATTATTTATAAGAGTGTAGAAGGGTTAAATAACTCATCATAAATAATTTATAATTGTATTACAAAAAAGTAATATTTTCATGAAAAAATTAACATAACTCATTTTCATTAAATGATTTCTAAGAAAATAATGTCTAAAACTACTGTAAAGTTTACAAAAATATGATAAATATAACTAATTGACTGCACGGACAGGCTTTCAGTCCTTGGGGATGGTCTGTTGTGCACATGAGCTCATGTAAGTCCGTGGAGATTGTGGTCTAGCCCCCATCAGCCGATGTATTATACGTATGGAAAGTGTGAAATAGTGAAACACTTATGAGACTTATAACTGTCGTAGAAAAAATATATATTTTTTAAATTAACATTTCTTGAAACGAACAGTAAATATACACATAGGCAACGTCGAGTGTTCCTACAAGTAATTAATAAAAAAATAAAAAATAAATGAAAAAGTTATTAAGATTTGATTTTTAACATTTAATTCATCTAAGTAAAATTGATGGCTATGAAACATGGAGATTATACTTGTTTAATCAGGACTTAATTATGTGTATCTTTATTAATGTGTGTCCGAAGAAGTGTATTAAAGTCCTCGGCTAAGAAGTGCGAGCAATATCGAATCCTCAGTTTGGTTACCCATGCTTCCAAGATACTAACAACTATAATACTGCGAAGAGTGGAGTTAAAAATAGAGGCACTGCTTACGGAAGACCAGTTCGGATTTCGTTAGGGAAGAAGCATGCGGGAAGTTTAAGGTCTGTTTAAGGACTAAGAAAGAACAAAGATACCTACATAGACTTTGCAGACCTTGAAAAATCGAGTCGAGTGGTCAGAGTTGTTTCGGGTGGTAAAAAAGGCGAGAGTAACGTACAAAGACAGGAAAGTGATATGGGGTTTGTTCAAGAAATATACGGCAGTGCTAAGATGTGGAGAACATGAAAAGGAAGCGGGCATCAGGCATGAAGTATTGACCACATAAGAGAGAGGCTAGAACAAAGAGCAGGTGTAAAGATACAGGGAAGGTGGATTGACATGATTCGATTCGCATACAACATCGCGATATTAGCGGAGAGTGAGGATAAACTATTGGAAATATTGGGAATGATGCAATCGGTAGCAGGCACATTGTACAACCTAAGACTAAATAAAAGCAAAACAAAAGTGATGGTAGTGAGCAGACAAGATACGCTGGGTGATTGACTATAGGAGGAGTGTCACTAGAGAATGTTAACGAGTTTGTGTATCTTGGGAGCAAAATCACATCCGATGGACGAAGCAAGACACAGAAGACACCTTGTTAGTCGCATCCATCAAGCCAAAATAGCTTTCAACAACAAAAAAGACACTCTGTACCTCTAATAATATTGTAACGGCCATGGATCACTTGACTTGGAACATCTAAGAGGCACAACTGTCAACGGAAATGACAGTTCTTAAAAAAAAAAAAATGACATTCAGTTTTTTTTTTGACAGATTTTTGACAGGTGATAAATAAATAGACAGTTATTGTTAAAATAAATTAATTGACTAAATATAAATGTAAATATAAATTAATAGAGTTTTAGTGTGAGACAATTATAGTTGTACTAGTATTATTAATAATAAATAAGTGATAAATATAAATAATAGTTTTAATTGGCATATCACCTTACCGAAGAACTTAAAAACGTTACAATTGGTGTCGGGTGTGGCGTAAGGTGATATTAAGTAATAAATAAACAGTAATAAAATTTAAATAAATAAAAGTAGTAGACGTTTTAAATATACAAGTTGTTTTAAATAAAATTGTTCAAAATGGCTAATGCAAAAAAATTGGATGAACTCAAAATAACAGAGTTAAAAGAAGAACTAGAAGAACGGGAACTGAGCATTAGCGGAAAGAAGTCGGAACTTAAGGCACGACTTTACGAAAAGATGTTGGAGGAAGGTAAAAATCCAGATATTTATGTATTTGAGACGAACGCTTCGCTTCAAGCAAAATTATTAGCAGAAAGTTCAGGAACATTAAAAAAAGAATTAACTTTATTAGTGTTAGAAAATTCCAGGAATTTAGAAGCAAAATTATTAGAAAATTCGGGAACTTTAAAAACAGAACTAACTTCATTAGTATCTGAAAATTCTAGAGTATTGGAAGCAAAATTATCAGAAAATTCCAGGAATTTAGAAACAAAATTATTGGAAAATTGTGGAGCCTTAAGAGTTAAATTACTAGAAAATTCAGAAAAAGTAGCAGAAATAGAAGAAAGATTAGGTAAAATTGATAAAGTGGAGTCGGAGTTGGTTGAGCTGGAGAATAGGCTAAAGACACTAATAAACGAGAAGCCAACCAACTCAGCACTATCAACAACATCATCTGATGGTGCGCCGACTAAGGGTGTGAAAAGGGAAGAAAAATTTGAAACCGGTCTGGTCCCTAAATTACCTACTTTCGATGGTAAATCCTCGAGGGAAGATTACTTAACATTATTCGAGACTACGGCCATGATGCAAGGATGGTCTATAGAAAAGAAAGCGCAAGTATTGAGCGTTTCTTTACGTGACGATGCTATTCATGTGCTGCAGAATATTCCATTAAAAGACAGAAGAAACTATGAGGAATTGATTGCACGGCTGGAGACTCGCTATGGTAAGAGATTGATGGAGGGAGTTTATAATTCGGAACTGGATAACAGACTCCAGAAATCGGGCGAGAATTTGCAAGAATTCGAGGCTGATATAGTCCGATTAGTTCGATTGTCATTCCCAAGGATCAGTGAAGATGTTTTTGAAACTCTTGCAGTGAAAAGCTTTGTAAGAGGACTCCGAGACTACGAGACGCGACGAACTGTAAAATTAGCGCGATGCAAGACTATTAAAGATGCTCTCAATCAAGCTCTAGAGTTCGAGGCTATCAAGAAATCTGAGCCAAAGCACGCAAGAGTACGAGTTCTGGATGAAGACGAGGAGACCAACAAGTCGGAACAAATTTGTTTGAAAATATTAGAGAAAATAGAGGAGATGAGTAAAACTGATTCACAAAGGAAACAACCACAGTGTTGGAGGTGTGGCGAAGTCGGGCATATGCGTAGCCAGTGTAGGAGACCCCCACAAAAACGAGCAGCGAATCAGGAAAACTAGAGAGGGTCGATGGAAGGGGGCGTCCATCGACTGGTACCTGGAAGACCCCAGTTGCAGTCATAGCGTCCATGAGGATGCACAACACTAGTGTGTTCGTGGATGGTGTAGTTAATGGCAGACTGTATTCCTTGTTACTGGACACGGGAGCTACAAGATCAATTGTGAGGCCTGATGTGGTGAAAACACCTTTGCATCTGAGGCCAACCAGATGGAAACTCCGAACAGCCACTGGCGATTCAGCTAGAGTACGCGGAGAGATAGATGTTCACCTCACCATCGGCAGCATCAGGATCAAACACCGATTTCTGGTGACCGATATTGAAGACAAAATCATCCTTGGAATGGACATGATGACGACACATGGATTTGATTTAAATCTGAAGAATGGGATCGTAAAGATCGGCAATGAAGAGTTGATTTTGCACCAACGCGAAGACATCGTTGCGAGAGTAACAATAAATGAGGATATTATTCTGCCTGCCCAAAGTGAAACTTTGGTTGACGCCAAATTAGGCTGTGAGGTTCCAGAAGGTCGCATCC
The DNA here is from genome assembly GCA_963971575.1 of Liopterus haemorrhoidalis. Classification (NCBI taxonomy): domain Eukaryota; kingdom Metazoa; phylum Arthropoda; class Insecta; order Coleoptera; family Dytiscidae; genus Liopterus; species Liopterus haemorrhoidalis. The sequence goes on along the minus strand of OZ020613.1, from coordinate 21,390,353 downwards.
TGGTATTGGAACCAAGAAACCATGATGTCAATACTGGAAAGGGAATCCTTATTGCAAAATCAGTAGTTAAGAGTGCGAACAGTATCCCAGTCCGAATAATGAATGTGAACAGCTATCCCTCTACATTACGAAAAGGGACCATTGTCGGACATTGCTCGCAAGCCTCCTCAATTGTGCGATTAACGAACAGCATCGTGAAGAACAACAATAAAATTTCAGAACGACTGAACACTTTAATCAAGCAAACATGCCAAGCATTGTCGTCTGCAAAGAGACAGATAGTGGAAGACCTGTTATGCCGATACCGAGATGTTTTCGAAGGTGACGACGGATCCAAGGGAAGAACCAACATAGTTCAGCACAAAATAGATACTGGTGATGCCAGACCAATCAGGCAAACGGCTAGAAGATTACCGCTGGCCAAACGTGAAGAAGCGGATCAGATCATTCAGTCTATGGAACAGGAGGACGTAATTGAGGCATCTAATAGTCCTTGGGCTTCTCCAGTAGTACTGGTGAAGAAGAAAGACGGATCGACCCGCTTCTGTGTCGACTATCGTCAACTAAACGACGTGACGAAAAAGGATAGCTATCCTTTACCCAGGATAGATGATACCTTGGATACTCTGGCCGGCTCCAAAATGTTTTCTACATTAGACTTGAAGAGTGGATATTGGCAGGTCGGAATGAATGCTGATGATCGGGAGAAAACTGCTTTCACAATTGGGACTGGATTATGGCAATTCAAAGTGATGCCGTTTGGATTATGTAATGCCCCTGCGACATTTGAACGCTTGATGGAGAGGGTTCTGAAAGGGCTGTCCTGGAAGACCTGTTTGGTATACCTCGATGATATAATCGTGGTAGGCCAATCCTTTGAAGATCACTTGAAGAATTTGGAGGAGGTATTCAAACGGCTTCGAAGCGCAAATCTGAAGCTAAGTCCCAAGAAGTGTCACCTTTTCCAGAAGAAAGTTAATTACCTCGGCCACATAGTTTCTGGAGAAGGAGTGTCAGCTGACCCAGAAAAACTGAAAGCAGTTAGAGAATGGCCTTTACCCACTGACAAACACGACATCCGAAGTTTTCTGGGATTATGTACCTATTATAGACGATTTGTTCCTGGTTTTGCCAACATCGCTAAACCACTAACAAGGTTGACTGAAGAAGGGCGCAAATTTCAGTGGGATCAAGACTGCCAGTATGCTTTCGAAGAACTTAAGCAGGCATTGGTTAGCGCCCCAATATTGGGTTATCCTCTTGCTAATGGCAAGTTCATTTTAGATACCGACGCTAGTAATGTTGGAATCGGCAGCGTCCTCTCTCAGATGCAAGGCGGTCAGGAAAGAGTGATTGGCTATTTTAGTAAGACTCTGTCGAAACCGGAGCGTAATTATTGCGTCACCAGGAGAGAGTTATTAGCCGTAGTGAAATCCATCGAGCACTTTTATAAATACCTGTACGGAAGAAAATTCCTGTTGCGCACCGACCACGCTGCGCTGAAATGGTTATTAGGATTTAAAAATCCTGAAGGACAGGTAGCTCGATGGATTGAGAGACTCCAGGAATACGATTTCCACACCGAACATCGAGCGGGTAAAAGCCATCAGAATGCCGACGCCTTGTCACGAAGACCTTGTCCACCCGAGTGTAAACACTGCAACCGCTTAGAGGAACATTGTACACCAACACTGAGAACCACGGTTGTTGATGATCAGTGGCAGAATGCTGAACTTCAGAGAGATCAAGAAAATGACCCAGATTTAAGAATGATTATGGACTGGAAGAAAGAAGGCCAGAAACCGTCTTGGCAAGATATAGCTCCTTGCACGCAGACCGTAAAATCATATTGGGCACAATGGGATTCCATCGTTATAGATGAGGGACTTTTGAAGCGTGTCCTGGAGAATGAGAATGGTACTCAAGAGAAGATGCAGCTGTTGATACCGAAAAACAGGGTATCTGAAGTTCTACGTTTGCTGCATGATGGAGTATCGGGAGGACACTTAGGAGTCAATAAGACCGTAGAAAAGGTACGCGAACGATTTTACTGGGTAAACTATAAAGAAGATGTAAAAGAGTGGTGCAGGAAATGTGTAGTCTGCGCGGGCAGCAACGGCCCGAATCGGCGAAGGAAGGCTCCAATGCGTCAATACAACGTTGGCAGCCCATTTGAGAGAATCGCGATCGACATTGCTGGTCCATTCCCTACAACCGATTTGGGGAATAAGTTCATCTTGGTGGTTTCGGACTATTTCACCAAATGGACTGAAGTGTACGCCATTCCAAATCAAGAGACAGTCACCGTCGCGGAAGTCTTGATAAGGGAATTCATAAGTCGATATGGCGTACCGCTCGAATTGCACTCTGACCAGGGTCGTAATTTTGAATCAGGGCTATTCCAGAATATCTGCGGATTACTAGGGATCCGAAAGACGAGAACAACTGCATTACATCCGCAGTCTGACGGAATGGTGGAACGAATGAACAAGACGATAGCAAAATATTTGTCAAAGGTTGTCTCTGACCATCAGCGAGACTGGGATCAATACATCCATCTCTTCCTATTTGCATATCGTTCTGCCGTTCATGAATCAACAGGAGAATCCCCAGCCAAAGTACTCTTCGGGCGAGAGATGCGATTGCCCTGTGATTTGAAATTTGGCTGTAAACCTGGAGAAGACCTGGCAGGAGAAGATTATGTGAGTGAACTACGAAGAAAGATGGACGAGATTCACGATCGGGTTCGTTCAAGCATTCGGGTTTCCAGCGACCGGATGAAAGACCAGTACGACGTCAAAGCGGAAAAAGGAGGCTACCAGCAGGGAGACCTGGTATGGCTGTATGATCCGAAACGACGACGAGGATTATCTCCAAAATTACAACGAAAGTGGGAAGGGCCCTATGAAGTGATCAAGAGAATAAATGATGTCGTTTACCGTATCCGGAAGACACTCAATGGCAAACCAAGAGTGGTCCATTTCAATCGCTTGGCTCCTTTTGCGGGTGCTAATGAAGACGACCCAGACCTGCAAGTAAGGTGTATCCAGGATGAGGAAGACGTATTCAACCAAGTCATGGCATCGTGTGTCAAGGGCCACAAAATTCGTCACGGAGTAACTAGGGAGATACAGCGGGACCTATTTTCCGTTCCTGAACACTATGCGTTAGCGCATTGTGTGGCCCGTGATCTGAAGATGTCCCGGGGGATCGCGGTTGTTTTCCGAAAGAGGTTTGGCAAAGTGGACGAGCTGAAGCAGCAGCGTCCAACGATTGGGTCTGCTTTAAGTTTAGAGCATAATGGTCGGAAGATCTACTGTCTGGTGACCAAAGAGTTCTCACAGGAAAAACCCAAGTACCATGCTCTGTGGGAGACCCTACAAGACTTGCGGGACCAACTGCTTGAAGACGGCGTGATGTGCTTGGCCATACCGAAACTCGACTGTGGACTGGATGGGCTGGACTGGAGAGTGGTGAGAAGCATGATTGAAGAACTCTTCCAACGCTCTGGAATTGAGGTACTCGTTTGCAGCTATACTAACAAAAAAATAGGACTATCTGGAAAGACTGTCGATTGTTACTTCTACTTAACATCTACCTGCAATCGAGGGTCAGACTGTAAGTATCTGCATGATCCCCGGAGGGACCCAAAGATGTTTCGGGACGAAACGTTCTTAAGAAGGGGGCAGTGTAACGGCCATGGATCACTTGACTTGGAACATCTAAGAGGCACAACTGTCAACGGAAATGACAGTTCTTAAAAAAAAAAAAATGACATTCAGTTTTTTTTTGACAGATTTTTGACAGGTGATAAATAAATAGACAGTTATTGTTAAAATAAATTAATTGACTAAATATAAATGTAAATATAAATTAATAGAGTTTTAGTGTGAGACAATTATAGTTGTACTAGTATTATTAATAATAAATAAGTGATAAATATAAATAATAGTTTTAATTGGCATATCACCTTACCGAAGAACTTAAAAACGTTACAATATCAACTTGGAGCTTAAAAAGCAACGGGTGAAAACATTCGTTTGGAGTGTAATGCTTTACGGCAGTAGGATCTGGACACTCGGAGTAACGGAAAGAAAAAAAGTGGAGTCGTTTGAGTTGTGGTGTGACCGAAGAATGCTCAAGATCCCATGGGTGGACAGAGTCACAAATGAGTAGTTAGGCTGCCTCTCCTATGGTAACTAAAAAACCAATCCTTGAATTTAAACCGCAGAAGAAGAATTATGTATTATTTAAACAAAAAACATCGTCGAGTTCGATTTGAACTCGATTATTCAAATTTGATGGTTTATAGGGTGTTGTTTAAATATAGCTGGGTGTTCTTTAAATAAGAAGTTATCAGTGCTTAAACAGTTAATAAAAACACACTGTATAAGTTCTACTAGCCGTAATTTGTTTTAAAGTTTTCATGGACGGGTTAGATTTTGCCGCCAATCGACGCTTGTCTTCTAATTTACCTTGCGATACAAAGCTTGTTTTTTTTTTTTAATATAAACGTGTAGTATTCTATTTCCCGAAGTAAGGTATAATATCTGGGACATGATAAGTGCAAATTCTCCTTTAGTTGCAGGCAATACTCATTGAAGGCGCCTTACTTCTTACGGTGTAACTAGAAGCGAAGTGTCGCCTTTCTTCGCTCGCTCCAGTAATCGGAACGAGACACAAAAGAACATTTCAAAATTACTAAAACAAAACACAAGTGGGCGAGGTTATTTTTATATTAAAACTGAAAAATGAGAATTTTATTAACTCTTCAAGATATTATATTATATTATATATAAATAAAATATTCATTTAAACTATATCTAAATCGAAAATAGAAATATTTAACCTTTTATTTCTTACTGTTTCCATGCGGAAACATAATACTTTTTAGTCTCTACAGATGAACTACGGGCCCAAAATCATATTAGTTCGTCCGTTCGCATTGTTTAAGACTTGAAATGTGTAGAATAACTGAAATAAAATAGTATATTGTGCAACTAGCGCGGAATATGTATTCTGAGTGTGTTGCTCACTATGCTTTTCCTCCAATTACCATTTTTCAATAAATAATATTCAGGAAAATACAATATAAATATGGTTAACAGCCATTAATGCGCGCGCAGTCAGTACAGGAATGAAACTTCTCGGAAACTGCACATACGCATTGCTGCGAATTTATTCTTTCCCGCATACTGCACATGCGTATTGGGGCGATTTTATCATTTTTGTATTGTCTGCGCGCGCATGAGGGTAACATGCGAAATTAAGCTAAATTCCTGTCAACTAATGGTGAGTTTAGTCAACACTTAGCGATAGCTGCTGCGTTAATTTGAATCTTACTCTTAGTTTTAGTCTTGGCTTTCATCGTCTTGAATGAGTACGGGTTTATACAATGTTTTAACGAGTTTTAACTTTTAACAAGTAACCAATGAGACGTCGAGTTTAACGCACGCGCATAGTATAATTTTTCTAAATGTCAAAAAATTAAAATTTTTGGTTATTGACAAATATAACATTGTGTGTAAACATGTACCGAAATAAGTCTAGAAGTGTTGCTGCTATTTATGGCCTTATGTTGGCCACGATGGGTGCTTTTAGAATTTAAATCGGGGTGCGCGCACGCGCATGGTGCGTTTTAACGTGATTTACTCCCAGCCGTAGGAAAGTTAGAATTTAGTTATCTTTCAAGGCCAGAACCATAGGACTAAAATTAAAGAAATGTGTTGTATGAACTTGCTCGTAGCGATACGATAGTTTATCTTTTAAGGATAAAATTAAAATATAGGAGTAAGACTAAAGCTATCGCTAAGTGTTGACTAAACTCACCATTACAGTATTGAAATGAGACAGTTCCATAATAGTCGTAGAAAATAAGTATATTCTACGACTATAATATTACTACGACTAGTATATTCTATAGTAAAGTATATTCTGTAACAACTTCATCTGCTGAATAAATGTCAATACCTATCATTGAATTCAATACGTCAGTCTCATTATCCGTTAGATAACTATCCAATAGATAAATTTGTATTGAAATACGGGATGACGATTATTCAGCACAGAAAGTATCACATAACCTTATCCGTCAGATAGTTACCTACCGATTTACCTGAAGGTGGAAAGACTGGGCCTGAATCTGGTTGCTGAAATTTCTAATTTCAGAAACATTTTTCAATGTGTTGTTTTTTGAAGTATTTCACTACTATAAATAATTTATTTCTGTTGACCTAAATGATACGTGATACCTAAATGGCATTTTAAAAATTAAAAACTAAAAATCCATGTAACAGAGTTGAGTTATTTTTTACATTTTAAGTGACTAATGCATTTTTTGTACATTATCGTATATTTCAGATTCAGCTGCATAGACTTATTATTAAAAATTTTTGTATGCATATTGCAGAGTTTGCTTCAACTCGAGTGTAATGCAGACAACAATAAAAATCGACTTATTTTTCATATTCTATGCACGATTCGACTTTTCTCTATGTCACTTCGTATTTTCTTTCAATCATTCTATCGATATTCGCGATTCATTTCAAGTCAACTCGTGAATGGAAAAGAGGTAAAAGGACGTAAAAATTATACAGACAAGGTGTGTAATTAGTGAACAAAATGGGCGCTGCAACTCTACAGAAACTTAGTACGAGAAACAAAGAATGGGTGGTAGTTATATCTAGGGTAAAATTAAAATAACTAAAATTACTGGAAACGTTTTTGGCATTTGGGAAGAATTTTCATTGTTTCCTTGTTCTTCGTATCACTTTTTTCTCACCTAATTTTGTAGGGCCCTGTGGCAACTGTATTTTCGGTCTTAAATATTTTAACAACAGATATTCTTGTCCAAAAAGTGTCATACTCGATTCCAAACGTTTGGTTATTTCATGACATACATTTGTGTTGCGTATGTAACACAAAGTATGGGACCTACAGTTGTTATGCTGGTTTTACATTAGGCTAGTAAACAGGATACTGTCCAGCCGACTCTACTATCCTAAAACCAGGACAGTAGGTGCATATACACAAAGTGCTATTCTCAGAGTACGCGTATAGTGAAAGCTTGTTGCTGGTAGCTGGCTACCAGCGCTGGCGAAGGTCAGCCTGCGAGCTGGAATATCCTTGTGCAATCCAATCAATAACCGCGCATAGTAGAGGTTGGTGATGGTTTCCCAGAGTTGGCTGCCAGCGACCAGCTTTCACTATACGCGTACCCTCATACGGATTGACCGATTTTCAAAAACCGAACGGAATAAGTAGCGGATTCGCTTTCTCCAGCGCTTGGGCTAATTTTTATTTCCCTTTGACATCGGGAGAGTTGATTTTTTACGATTTTCTATTTTCATAATTTTGTCCCGATCGCAGTTATAGATGAAAAGCATTTTTATCCTCAGGAGTTGGGTTTGACTCGTCCGAAAGTGGCTGACCATTCCTTTTCCTGATTTTCCCTACCGCATAGACGTGGCTTTAAGTTTTTTGAAAAATCGCGCTTTTTAAGTTTTATTGATTTTTTAAGGGGTGCAATGAACAAAATCTATGTTCAAGGATAAAAGGAAGGTCGCAGAATATTTTTTTGCCCGATGTTTTCTATCGCTTTGGAATAGTTTTGAATTTTCTGTGAGATTAGATTTTTACCATATCTCGACTTTATAGGGTGCAACTTATAAATCAGGATGGGGCAGGGTTCACCAAGGTGGCTCACCACATTTTTTGTAAATTATCTCTACCTTATAGGGGTAGTTCTTTTTTTTTTCTGTATTTCACGATTTCGTTCTTTTTGCGAATTTTTTCACATCGATGGATTTTATCCAACTAAACCTTATACGTACCGAACCGTCTTGATATAGTGCAGTGGTATTCAACCCTGGGGTTCCGTGGAACGTTCCAGGGATTCCAGGGGTGAACTCTGTTTTTTTTTATGACTCTTGGCTTGGATACAATTATTTTGGTAAATTTTAAAAACTGAATAACTTTAAATCTGAGGGTGCTAAAAATGACTTTGCACAATAGAATGTCACTAACAAGTTTGTCATATGGTAAAGCAAGCGACCGTTCACAGCTGTAAATTTAATTGACTATGCATTGTCGACTGTAGAAAGTTTTCCAAACTTATAGTTAGTGCTCTGTTTTATTGTGACAGATATATAAACCCACTTTAGCTATCTCACTTTACATAACTTAAAAAATACTGTCGCACAAATTTCGAAACTCGTGAAAGGAAAAAGAATTACTGTAGTTGCGGTTATAATTTTGTTCTTAAAATTTAGTAAGAATCACGATCTTGCTGATGGGGGATTCGTAAAAGTCACATAAATGCATTTATTCCTTCGTAGTTGGTTTGAAATAACATAGATGTCACAACATTTGTTACGCGTCAATTTTCTTAGCTGTGAACGCTGACATTAAAAGTTAAAACTGTCTATTAGATTTATCCACAAGGCACAGCCTATAGTCAACTTATTTTAGAGCTGTGAACGTAGCTTTAAACTTGCCGTTTTCTTTTACTGTAGCATTCTTCCCGGGTATCTCTATCCATTTTTCTTCAATTCTATCTTAATTAAACCCTTTCGATTTCCTCCTTAGTTTATTCCTTTCAGGTTTGTGTCGTCGTTGTCGTCAGTTTTTTTTTTATTTTTTATTCCTGGCCTATACTGTCTTTTTTGATTTTGCCATTTACGCCATTAAACTGCATAAATCCATATACATTTTTTGTCTATCTAATAATGTTACCGCTATGTTATCAATATTTTTGCACTACTATTGATATGAAAACCCACTCTCGTAATGTTATTAAAAGCTTTAATATTGTTATTACATGGTACAAAGTAACCCTAAAATGATATTGTATACCTCAATCATGTTACGCGTTGGAATTATTAAGAATTAATTAATATTAACCTCAATATAGAATCATCTCACATAATAATTTATAGAATGACGATACATAACGGTGCGGCAGTGCTACGTAACATCCTGTGTATGAGCATATTGGACGCGGTAGCGTTCCCTTAATTACCAATAAATTATTTAGTCTTTGTCTTCAAAGTTTAATAGGGAGTCGCCGCGGTGCACCCCTGAGTAGGAAGTTGCTGAACTCTTCCGCTGTGTCGCTAGAGGAGGGAAAGAACGTAGGATTGTTAATTTGATCAAGCGAAGAGAAACGCCAAAAATAACACCATGCAACAAAATATTTGTATTTTCCAGTTCACAGCAAGAAGGGAAGTTGCCCTTCGATTGCACAAAATAACACGTATTTCTATCAGCAAGGTAATGATGATTGATAAAGAGGAAGTACAAATAGTTCTCTAGACCCAGTAAAAAAACCGGTCAGCTGCTTTAAATATCCAGAAGCTGAAAAAAGATACGTGGAAGAATTGAAGCTACAGCGAACGTATTCCCGGTCCTGAATAGTAAGGGTAATAGTCAAGGGTACTCACTGACAGACTCAAGAGCAAAGTATAATGCTTGCTGATGCCTATGAAGGCCACAAAAATGGATATTGCGAGCGGGGTAAAACCCGCGGACCTTATTTTATTGTACCATCATTAGTTTGATTGAGTAGTGGCTTGTACATAAGCACTACGGAACGGCATCGCCTCCAAAGAAAAAATGAGAATGTTAAGATTCATATTTTATTATTTTTGTTTGAAAAATATATAAAAATAAGTTTTGTAAGCATAAATACAATACTGTTATGGCCAGCAATGAAACTTTAATTTAATATTTTAACACTGGGAGTTATTCAAATAATGATTTAGATAGAGAGCCGGTACACTGCGGTCTAACGTAGTGTAGGGCCACAGCAGTAGGGCCACATTATTCTGCTATTCATATTGAGTAGCATCACATAAGGATGTAAATTTCGATCGCAAGTATTGGATCGGTATCTGTACTTCGCATTGGTATCGGTATCATTTTATAGTTTCGATGCTGGTATTGGTATCTGACACAAAGTATCGATACTATATGGTATCGATTACTTTTCTAATAAATAATGTGCTGTCAGCGCTGGAGTATCGAAGGCATCTTATACTTCGTAAATTCAGTATCGTGTCGTAACACTGATATCGTAAAAAAGAATCAGTATTTTGTGATATCGATTAATGTACTATTATAAAATAGTATTTTATTTAACAAGCATATTGTAATATCTTTGAAATTATTTTGCAATGGTCCAATATTAATGCGGACACCTTTATTTTGGACGTTTGCCATTGCTGATAGTACTAGGCTAGAATAGTACAATATAATGAGTATTAGTATCAAAAAGATATAATACTTCAAGAGTAATATAAAAAAAAATTTATTTAATGACTAATATAAAAAATAAATTAAAAATAAATAGAAATAATGATCACTTCTCGTGATCGCTGAAGACGGAAACAGATTGTTGAGCAGTTTCCGAAACGTCCGAATTTATTTTTTATATTACTCTTGAAGTATTATATCTTTTTGATACTAATACTCATTATATTGTACTATTCTAGCCTAGTACTATCAGCAATGGCAAACGTTCAAAATAAAGGTGTCCGCAAGCATATTGTGGGGGCTATATTTTACGAGGAGAAGTTTACCACCCAAGCCTTAGGTGAGGATTGATATCATCCGAGTGAAATATAGCCATTATATGCGAGTCAAACACAATATTTCATCTACAACTATATAGTTTTAACATTAAAAAATTAGTAAATTTAATTTAAAAGGCACAAAATTTCTGAGTATCAGTTTTTTAACTTCAGAACCTACGTCATCAAAGATGGTTGCTGAACCATCAGCTAATTGTATTATACAGCATTATATATCTATGTTTATATGTATTACATATATGTTTAAAATAATATTATTTATTATTTTATTTATTCTAACTCATAAATAATATTTTTGTTTAAAGATGGATTGTATGAGGTTCAAAATCAGCGCCAAACATTTTTACTAACTAACTTACTAAATAAAAACTTGCAGTGTAAAAATCGTTTATTTTTTCACGGGTGAGCCCGCAGGCGCGTTCTTTTTTTACATTTGTTGCAATATGAACAGCTTTATGTATTTACAGTTGGACACATAATGTATTTATTATTGGATGGTCATAGATAAAATTCTTTATAGGTATCAAAGCAAATATCTTTGGACAAGCTTGATCTTCAGTCAAAACAAAGAACGAACAAGTCTTTTTGGGTGAATTCATCAAAATATCCACTTATACTAGTACTTTCAAATTAAAATATTGGTTAATCTTAGATAATTTTAATTTTAGTATTATGTAGTGTTGTGAGTTGCAGTTAATTACCTAAATAATAATATATCGGTTTGAAAATCACGCATAATTCTTTGAATATGCGCGTGACGTGTTTAATTTGGTGCTGCTATCTGTAGTAGTTGATTTTAGGTTTAGAGTTTTCTGTTAAAGTCAAAACTTCTACAACATTACTTGATATTAAATACCATTATCCACCTCTAGGATCGCTGATTTACATTACTATTACTACTTTAAAAAAATATATATCGTTTCCAGTAAAGTACCGGAACAAAAAGTATCGCGTGTTAAAATACTAGTATCGAAAAAAAAGTGTCGATACCTTACTGTTATCGATAGTATCGTTTCATCCCTAGTGTTACATGAAGCAGTTATTAGTTAGAATTTTATTAAAAGGTTTTTTTTTGTTCTTGTGGTTCGAGTATGTTTGAGTAAAAATTATCTTATTGTTTTAAATTGACATATAATTATATATTTATTATTTATCCTTAAAGTATTGGGTATCGTTCAATAATATTTGTAATTTTTCCATTTAATAGACTTGCCTAACCTGTTGTCACATTACAATGTCTGCTATATGAATTCTTATTTAGAGCCGGAAAATCCGAAATATTATTCAAATTCACATCCGATATATGATGTCACGTAATGATGACGTAACATATTTAAAAAATGTGACGTCAGCAATGTCAACCAGACTTTTCTTTTTGAATATATGTGAAACGCTGAAATTCGCAAAATATTAAAATATATTTGCATAAGATGAAAAATGAAACAGAATATTATATTTGCACGGAAGAAGACAAAAAATCGAAACATTTGAAATATGAACATATAAAGAAAGGTATGCTAAGGATTTCATGGACAATGAGAGTTAGAAATGAGATATTGCGGCAATAAGTTGAGAAATTGGAGGTTTTTAATGAAATAAAAGTTATGCATTTTATGCAATATTTAATAATATTTCGGGGGCTTAGGAAACCATTACCTAATTATATAATTAAAATATCTCATTTATAATTTACCTGAGGAATATAGGAAGTTTTTTTTTATTATTTCACATTTATGACCTTTGCTTCTAAGGCAATTAGCTTGGACAACTGTAATTTTTCGTGTTGTAAATTTCATGCCTGAACAGGATTCGAACCTGAGGCCGTAGCAACGTAGAGCACGTGTGTTACCACTACGCTACGCCGGTCGGCTGAATAGGAAGTTGTTAGTAATGAAAAAACGATTCTTTTGTGCCCAGTGAAATTTTTTATAAAATAAATTTTGATGGCTATGGGAAGCACTACCTATAAAACTAAAATATCCAACTGATTTTATACTTAACAGCAGGGAAGGGGAATCAGAAAATAACGACCTCCGACTATCGACTCTCGAGTCCGTATTTTTGAAAACCGATTCCGACTTCGACTCCCTGCTCCTTACACTCGTAAATCGTACTTACATTAAATATTTTAGGTTAGGGTGAGCTGTTATTCTCATTACATTTTGAGTTTTTGTGTAATTCTTAATACAAATTTTTGAATATATTTTATTTTATATATTTTACTTTTCATAATATGTTACTTTTTCCTCTTGTTGTCGAGATTTTGGCTGCCGGTATAAAATAATCACGAAACTCGTTTCAACTTGAGAAAATAAAAATCCCGTTTAGTTTCGCTTAAACATAATCACTGTGTACACAGAAAAAAATAAAAATGGATAAGTGGGAAAACAAAACATATTTACTGCCATCTTGTTTTAAATTTTATTTATTATTATTTTTTTAATGGCCTTTGCTGCTTTGGCTATTAGCCAGGACAATTCTTATTTTTCCATGCCTGAACGGGATTCGAAACCTTAGCAACGCAGAGCACATGTGTTACCACTACGCTACGCCGGTCGGCTTTACTGCCATCTTAATACGACTAGTATTAATCAAATTATAAACTGGAGAACATGGAAAACCAGTTAAAACCGGTATTGAATATTTCCATTATTGTTTTCCTTCTTAAACAAAAAAAAATATATATATCGTTCCCGTTTCCGTTCTTTAAAAAATTCTGGTAATATTGGTATTTTCTTTTCGTTTTCAGGTTGATATCATCCTTGATAAAAATTGAATCAAAGAGTCGGGAGTCGATAGTTTTTTCAACTCTCGACTCCGACTCCCAAAAATCTTCGATTCATGAACTCTCGACTCCCCATCCCTGCTTAACCAAAAATTTATAAAAGAAAATTTGGTTAGAATGACGAAACATTTCGTTTCTTTCCAAGGAAGTTTTTAATAAGATTAATATTTGGGTGGCTAGGGGGCATTGGGGTTAAAATGTCTCACTTATTATTTACGTTACAGCAAAAAAAGTAGATTACAGAAAACATACGAAGCACGAGTACGTCAACTAGTTTTTGCTAAAAGCAAAGCTCTTAATCATTGTTTTCTGTCTTTTTGCATGTTTTTATAATATCTATCAACCAAAATTGATCTAAAATTGAATAAAACAAATGACGTAAAAATCTAACTAAATTGTTTTTTAATTCTAGAAAGATAAATGTGATTATTTCGTCAATATTTTTTGTCACAATAAATATTTCATAAAATAGATTTTTTTATTCAATTATCTATTAAAACAAAGGATAAAAGGATTAAAATAAAAATTGACATTGTCATATTTTTAACACATTATCCGCAAAAAATATATGCGAGTTTATTTAGTGACAGGTATGATAGTATTATTCGAGTCGTACACAAAAACTATGTACATTAGCATACAAAAACCATATGTATGTATGATGGGATATAAATTTTAATATAGAATCCAGAGATGGGGGAAATATGTCACTGGAAATCATTTCTGATGAGTAAACACCCTAAGAGATAACGAAAAAAATCTAGGAAAGCTTTTCCGACATCCTATGCCTTCTTGGTCATCTTAGATCGCACCTCCTTTTCATGTACGAAGGGGAGTGGGTAACGACCAACAGTCCTGAAACAGTCGAAAGTCATTTTTTAAATAAGAACTTTTTTAAAAGAAAACACAACTAACGTTTTTTCAAATTATTTATTTCTACAATAAGCAACATCCTTTCGCTATTTTTCGACGTAATCCCCATTCTGCTTGATGACATATTTCCGAACGGACGATGAGTTCGACGATCCACCCGTCGTAGTAGTCGGTCACCAGTCCATTTAACCAATCTTTGACAGTGTCTTTGCCGTCATCATCTCTTTGCATCCGTTTTCCGCCTTTCCATCATTTCAGTTTTGTAAAGAGGTGATAGTCGTATGCAGTTTCTCAATAGTGAAGCGCTGTTCTGCCGAATGTGTGTATCAACAGCTGCTTTCAGTTCGTCCGTGATTTCGGTTGAGCGACCAGAACGTTCCTCATCATGGATGCTTGCTCTTCCACTAAATAAACGATACCACTTTCGCATATTCCCTTCATTCATCACACCTTCCCCATACACTTCAACGAATTGCCGATGGATTTCGACTGGACGAGTGTTTTTTGCATTTAAAAATCGAATCATAGCGCGTATTTAGCAATCAGTGGGATTAGTAATGGACATAGTTGATAATAAATTGCCGCAGAATATCGTCTACTACACTCGTACTACAAACTACTACTACAAACTTCAGACTAAATAACAACGTTGGTAAATGATCAGAGAAGGTATTAGACTATAAAATGATTGCGGTAAAGCTATGTCTAAAACTAGATTTAAGCTAAAACTCATTAAAACGCATTGCGGTGCTGGGCAATTATATATTTTACATCGAGTTTAAGCTTACATTAATTTTAATACTTTTATGCAACCCGGCATCAGTGTCATAAACAGGCCTATTTTACCATAAACGATACCATGCTAGTGTATTTATTTTTTAAATCGGTGCAGCCATTTCTTAGTTTTGAGGGAACATACATACATACTTACAAACGAAGTCATTTATATATTAGTATAGAAATATATACATATACCTATATATAGATGTTATTATTACCGCCAGTACATTATGTTGCTATTGGTTTGACGTAATTATTTGGCAAATATACGATGACGTCATTGATCTGATCTCGCGGGCTAAATACATCACATCTTTAGACAGGAAAAAACCGTTTACTAAGTGGGTGACGCCTTTGCTAACAACTGATCAACACGCCCGCTTACAAACCAACTTTGGTGATGAGAAAAACCAGATATTTGAATTACGAATTGATGGAACATCAGTCCTATTCACCAGATTTGGCTTCCTTTAGCTATTATCTATTCCTAAACCTCAAGAAATTCATGCGTGCAACGTATTTCTCATTAAATTAATAGATGATAGCAACTGGTGAGTATTATATTTTAGATTTGCCGTAAAGTCACCATTAGGATCGGATAAAGACTTTGGAACAACGCTGGAATTATTTTCGTAATGTTAAGGGAGATCATAATGAAAGATAAAATTTATAAGTCTTTAAAATATTGAATCTTTCAGTGTGAGGCCTAGAACTTATTGGCCAACCTTCGTAAATAATATTTGCTGTGTAGCAAATGATTGATGCATGATGACATACGTGTATGTTTATGTCATCAGACTGGAAGAACGCATTAGGCATGTTTACCTAATGCGTTCTTCCAGTGTTGCACTAAATAATGTTGTTAATAGTGATGCATTTCTATTAGGTCAACGTGTGTATGTTTTATTTAACCATCATTACAGAACTAATCCCGCCTATGCGAATGGATGTGGGCAAATGGCGCTTCGTTCGCCGCCATGAGGGTATCAGTGCGGGCTACCAAATCCACGACAAACCTCAAATCCCCGCAGGCTATTTCCCCTGCAATTAAAACCAATTGGTGAACGGTGTGGGTAATCATGGATCAACATAGTAAGAGCGGTTGGGAAACTGTCATATTGTTAACGGTTGACGCCAGTTACAGCTTCGTTAGCTAATGAGTCTGCGCATAAAAAAAACAACTAACTGTCCCATTCTCCAAGAAAACAAGTGAATGAACAATAAAAGTTATTTTCACAGATTTTAGGTTTTCGCTGATCGGCTAAAATGCTGAATATTTCGGTATACAGTTTTGCAGTAATCAAGTCAAGATGAACAATGTTTTAAAAGTCTTTTAATGTCTATTGATCTACATAGAAAGAGTTTTGATTTAATGACCAACACCAAAATTTGATTCGAAAATACAAATATTTCTTTACAGTTTTTTAAATCAACTTCTCTGTGTTATAGGATGTGGGACAAAATATATGTAGTACATTTTTAATCGAAAAGACATTAAATAAAATATGTTGTTAAAATTACTTTTTGTTTCTTGATCTGCGTTTCAAGAGCTTACATTTTATACTTCACAATGTATTTTAAAAAGTAAACAAGTTTATCAACTGCTCATAATTTAGATAATTTATGAAATAATAATCTAATTAAAAATTAGATTTTGACAACTTAAAATAAACGCTCTAATACATTTCTGTCAATCATAAAGTAACCAAGGATATGAATACGCTATGGTTCACATTAAAATAAATTCACGGTATATGAAGTATCAATATTTTTTCTATGGGGGTCAAACAATTGTATTTTGTGTAGGTCCAGCCGGTGGGACACAATTTCTACAGAATAAATACACACATGAATGACGCAATAAGGGATTCTTGGATATTCTTACAAACTCTATAAATGAAAAGAGAAACATATCGATTTAAAGAAGTTTTTTCTATTATACAAAAGTGTTTACCTTATTATTTCTTGGTGTATCTTTTAAACTAGATCTTAGAAACTTTTAATAATTGCAAGTTTTGCAATTATCACGGTTTGCTTAATTTGAATTCTGTATTGAACAATAAAGTTCGACATTGTTAGACTATGATTAGTTCATAACTATTACTCAAACTGACGTAGTTTGCTTACTAGATTTAGTATGTCTAACCGCTATTTCATCGAGTCTGGTAACTCCCCATATCATTACCATTCCTTATTACATATAATTTCCAACCCTTAATGACAATATCGTACGTCTGGTTATATGAGAAACTATAATAAAACAGGGAAATAAAAAATATGATACTTTAAGTGCATGGAAACATACAATGAGAGTCGATGAGTTGTATAGAGTCTATAGTTGTCTTATTTATAATGGGTACATAGCATCATAATTACAAGATTGTCTTTCTTCGGTTTATTAAAAACAGTGGTAATGCTTTGTACTCAAATCTAGGCACATGATATGCTTGTGCTGTATACATTAAGGCGCCTGCAAACGATGTGGCAAGTGACGGCTAACGTTTACATTTATCCAACTCCGCGCTCCGTGTGTATGGGCAACAAGTCACAGCCAACGTAGTTTGGGCTTGGTGCTGGCCAAGTTCGCTTCCGAGGTTGTGTTCTTATCACCAAAGAACTTTGTCCAATATTGGTGCAGACTTGTATATGCACGTTAGTACGGTACACACGACGTGTACATACTTGTCATCAGTCAGGAGTATTGTGCTCAAAAGGAAGGTTATAACCATTATTGCTTAGTTATGAAGTCACTTAAAGTTAAAAGTATTTTTTTATACTTTTAATCTAATATAAATATCAAAAGCAAGGTCAAAGCTGCGACCATAACCTCACTGTCATTGTAAGATGCTATTTTCAAACGTTGGCATATGTTCGCTATTTTTGTACTGGACCAGTACTGATGCTTCATCTACATATCGTCTGTATGGTACGCATGTATAAGTGTCCGCCATGTAACGGCCAGCGTCATTTTCAGCGTTGGCAAACGTTAGACACATCGTCTGTAGGCGCCTCTATAAACGAGGCTAAATGCTGTGCAACCGGTGTGCCGCGGCACTACTCACGAGAGCGTGAGATTCTGGAGACCATTAGCATCTAAAATGGATCGCTACATCACATTTTAACTAAAGTTTTCTCATAAGCCAACTTTGGCGATGAGGAAAATTAAGTATTTCAAGTACGAATTGGTGAAATATCCAGTCTATTCACCAGATTTGACTCCCATAAACTTTTATCTGGTCCCAGACCCCATAAATTTTGTGAGTGGAAAGCATTTTCCGTCAAAGGAAGAGCCGATAGTAACTACTGTACTGGTGTTACAGGAGATCATAGTGAAAAATTTGAAAAACCAAATCTTTCATTGTAATATGTTCCCTAATTTTCCACCTGTTCGTCAAAAACATTTCGCGGAGCGGTGGTTCGGAACACTGTTTTAAAATAAACTAGTTCAGACTAATCCTAGTTTAGATTAACTTAATTACTTAATCCTTTAGACTCTATTACCGTTAGGTGTCAGGCTGTATTGAAGTCTGAGTTTCTGCTAAAGTTAGTAACTTTTTCTACAGCTCGTTCCATTTATTTCTGTCCTTCATCAAGACTTTCCTCTAATCTATTGCTCTTTTTTCAACCGCATTTTTCAGTTCTTCACTCCTTGTTTCCTTGGCCTTCCTCTACGATTTGGATGTTCTCGTTTCCATGGCTCTTTTTACTTTTCTGTCATTATTCATCCTATTTACGTGTTCATACCACCGTAGGTATCCTTTTTCTATAGTTTGCTCCACAGGATTCGTGCCTAGTTTTTCTCTTTAAATTCGAGTTACTGATTCGATTAAATTTGTTTTTCCCTTCGATTTTGCTCAGTAATCTTATTTCATTGCTTCTTGCTCTGCTTTGCATTGCTTTCTTCGTCCATAAGTCCACGAGTCCTGTGTATATACTCTAGCGTTGTGTTTCTCATCCTTTTCTGGCATGGGACCCCCTCGTAATTAGTTAAACATTGTCTGCGACCTCCTAGTATATGTATAGAAAAATTGTATTCTCTATAATGACTTGAAAGCAATGCATTTTTATTTACAAGTGTTCAAAGTTCTTTCCATTTAAACATCCTTACTCTTGAGTTATCTGTAGCTCGGAGCATAATAGAAAAGTCATACCTACTTGAAAGTTCTTCATAAACCGACACCTACCCTTAATTACACCTAGTGCATTAAGGATTGCACATAATTGATCCATAAACCAAGTTTAAACTAAACCTGGCACTATATTTTATACAAATTTTACCTAATTTAATTTACCATTATGCGATAATTTTTGTTTGTTTGCAACTCCCAAATGAAACCTTTTGTTGTTTGAATTTTTAAAGATTCCTGAGCTAAAATTTACTTGGCTAACTTAATAATGATCCCGGTGGAAGTAGAAATTTTTTAATATCGAGAATATCTTTAAAGTTTTCAAAGTTAGAATTTCGTTAAAGTTCATTGCTTCAATATAAATCTTAATAGTAATTTTAAGTAAACTTAATATTGTCTCTTGGTGTGCATGTAAGTAATTTTAGACTCTTTACATTTCATTATTTCCCTAGTGACACAAGTTGAGTAATTAATTGAAATAAGAAGAAGAAGTACGATAATCATAATAATGAAAAGGAGGCACACGTAAGCGACAACGTTGTTCTTTTTAACCAAATAAATTGTCCGTAAATTGAATGTTATAAATTAAATACTGCAAAAAATAACAGCGAATAATTAAACGACAAAAAAAAAACACAACTCTAGAGAGGTTTCTAAAATGTAGAACGAGCGGCATTACTTTAAAATATCGACGCAAATATAAAACTCCCATCAAATTATAAGATTCTTAACTACGAATTTATATAAAAAGAACATGATGTCAGTTCTTCTTCTTCTTCTATGCCTTCTATTTCTAGGCTTCATCAAGGCTATTTTCACTTTGCAGACCGCGGCTCGAAATAAATCTCCTGATAAACATCCAAACCACTGGCGTAGATTTCCCAGCCATGAATTTCTTGGTCGGTCTACCCTACGTTTGCCCAAAATCTTCCCCTGCAAGATTAGTTGTAGTAGGTCGTATTTTCGTCCTCTTATGTCATGTCCAAGATATTGCAATTTTATTTTCTGAATGGTAAGAATAAGTTCTCACTTCTTCACCATTCTCATTTTCTTGATTTAAAGTCCTAGTTTCCCTTCCATATAACAGAATAGAGAACATGTACGAGGGTTACCTTTTATGTTTTTACAAACGACCACTAGACGGCAATTTTGAATTGTGTCATTATTATATTCGTAAAATTTGACATTTGTTATTGTGAAATTAATGGTAGCTTATAAATAAATTGACCGAGTAGTTTGCTGACAATGAGAGTTAAAAAAAAAGTTTGTGATAAAATGGATATTACTCGTGAAGGTTTCCATTGGATGATTTTTTACTATTTTAGTAAAGGCCTAATTCAACAACAATGCATAGATTCGCTTCGTTCAACTTTTGGAAATGAAGCGCCATCAGAAAGGACTGTTTACAATTGGTTTACAGAAGTTCGTGCCTCCGTCAGTGATGAATTTTGTGAAAGTCGACCAAAATCGGTTGTAATCCAAAAAAAACATCGATGCTGGGCGCAATATGATTGAAGAAGATCGGCATGTGACTTACCATGAGATAGAGGCATCCTTTGGCATATCGCAGACTGCAATACATTCGATTTTACATAAACATTTAGCTGTGAAAAAGATCTGTTCCCCATGGTTTGACCGAAGCTCAAAAAAAGGCTCGTGTTGATTGGTGTAAGGGAATGCTAAAAAATTCAACCTAGGCACTGCAAAATCCGTATACAACAACGTCACAGGTGACGAAACTTTGATTTATTCATATGAACCGAAAACTAAACAACAATCCACTGTCTGGGTCTTCCAAAGTGAATCGAAACCCACAAAATTTGTTCGTTCACGAAGCACTTCCAAGAAATTTATCGCTTGTTTCTCCGGTTGTACTTGACATGTCGCAACCATTCCTTTAGAGGATCGGAGAACAGTTGATGCTTAATGGTATAAAACAATATGTTTGCCAGAAGTCATCGACAAAATCAGGAAAAACTACCAAAAACGTCGCATTATTCTTCATCATGATAATGCAAGCTCCCACACAGCACGTCAAACAATTGATTATTTGAAGGAGAACAACATCGATTTAATATCTCATTGCCCGTATTCACCTTATTTATCCCCAAACGACTTTTTTTATTCCCCTATGTCAAACAAAAAATTCGGGGACAGCGATTTTCATAACTTCAAGAAGATGTTGAAGCCTTCGAAAACTATGTTTTTGCTATACCAACTTCAGATTGAAAAAAATGTTTCGAGAATTAGTTTGAACGCATACAAAAGTATATAAATCTTAAAGGTGAATATTTAGAAAAGCAATAAAACAGTTTGTACCAAAAAAAAAAAAATCTTTCTTAGTTTTTGTATAAACTTAAAAGGTAGTCCTCGTATTAAGTTAGCAACAGATTTTCGTTGTTCCTCGGGTGAGTTCAGGCCAACGAAGTAATCCGGGCCAATAAGAATAATAAAGATTGGTTCTTTGTTAAATTGGGATTTTCAGCTGTGAATTAGTACACAGCTGTGATATTTTAAAACCCATTGTGTACCATTATGTTACGTTCAGGAATTAATGATCGCGCTGTATTTTGTCATGCTGGAGTTCATATGAAGGCCATAATAATCGCCAGTTAAAATATCGAATTTTTTTACACATATTGTTTTGCTTGTTGTGTGTCGCGGAATTTTGGGAAGAGACTGGGTGTTCCGTGAAATTCTGGAAAAAGCCTTGGTGTTTCGTAGATGGAAAAAGGTTGCGAAACACTGGTGTATACGATAAAAAATCTTGCAAAGATTTTTATTGTAAAAAATTTGTAAATTCTACAAGCCAAAAAACTTTTTTAAAAAATTATTAAGATCAGTCGACAAATCATAATTAAATTAATGTAAACTTTTAAACTGCTAAAACTTTAGAAGAATTTTTCTAAACTTTGTTTTTTTTTTTTCAAAGTTCCTTTTTCCTCTTTCAATCTTTTCTTAATTCACTTTCTCTTAGGTATTCCACGTTCCTTGGCCATCAATCGGCGATTTACGAATATGTTCTCTTACATATGTGAAAAAAAGGAATAAACGGGGGGAAGAGAAAAATATGGAAACGACTAGTATTATTAATAATTCAGGCTACATGTACGTTCACATCTGGTATAAGCTAAGCCAGTGGCGGCATAAATAAATATTTAACAGGGGAGTTTATCGAGAAATTACATTTATAAATTGATTTAATGGTTAATCTTGATAGAACAACTCTAAAGATAATTATGAAACACTGTTTGACTTTTAGATAAACTGTTTACTTCCCTAATTTTAAGTTACCTGCGGTTTTGATTACATTTCCGTAATTATATTTATTTAAATAATAAATGGACTTGACAAAACAAACTCAAAAACTATTTAATTTGCTTTTAAGCCACCCTAACGAACAAATATAAACGAATTTACGAGCCCCACGTCATATCAATTTTCCCGTACCTATTTTTTCGTTTAACCTCTTATAAACTATTCAAGATTGTAATCTTGGATGGTGGAAAATAATATTCTGTTGTAGCAGCCTGGATCTATCCTACAATTGAAACATTGTGGAATAAAATAAAAAAATAATTGCAGAAGACTTTTTTTGCAGAAGACTGACAAAGTCTTGTGGATGCTATGGCGTCCATATAGAACATATAGAGGCAGTTTTGCAAAGTTGGGATGACGCTGCCCAGTGGTAAATTATATTTTTTTGAATTGGTTGAACTCACACTGGGTGGGGCGCTAAAACTTCCCTTTTTTTTACGTGTCATACAACTGTCACCCAAAAATTTGACCGGATAGTTTTGAAAATAGTGTAGTTTGTAGTGTAGCTTCGAAAGTTGGAAGGAAGTATTGTGTTTCACATTAAGTCCATTCTACATTATACTTTTTTTAATACATTTTTCAATACTATCCAACTCTGACGTCATATCAACTTTTGATACTACAGAATATAGTGGGGGGAAAAAATAAGAGACAGTGATATATTTTATACCTTCCATCTCTTATTACTTTTCATTGCCAACTTAAAAAGTTTTAGGTTCAGATGGCAGACAACAATTTGGTTATAGTATACCAATTTATAAATATTGTTTAATTGTGCTAAGTTTATATTTAATTATATGATCTAAATAAACTTCTTATCAACTTAATAAACTACTAAAAGTTAAGTTGTAAACAAAAACTAAAAAGTTGGTGTTGGTAGGACTGAAAAGTACAGAACTGTCATCCAAAACTACCTCCGGTCAAATTTTCGGTTGACAGTTTACAAATTAACTTTTAGTAGTTTATTAAGTTGATAAGAAGTTTATTTAGATCATAATTAAATATAAACTTAGCACAATTAAACAATATTTATAAATTGGTTTACTATAACCAAATTGTTGTCTGCCATCTGAACCTAAAAATTTTTAAGTTGGCACTGAAAAGTAATAAGAGATGGAAGGTATAAAATATATCACTGTCTCTTATTTTTTTCCCCCACTATATTCTGTAGTATCAAAAGTTGAAATGACGTCAGAGTTGGATAGTATTGAAAAAAGTATAATGTAGAATGGACTTTATACTTTGACATATATGAACGCTGCTGTGTGTTTTAAAATTACTGAAAATTTTAGAAATATTTAAAAAATAGATTAGAGTTAAATTTGGTTTTCTAAATGGGCCTTGAGGAACTGGTCAGATGTCTGCGTTATACGATAAAGTTTAAAGCAATAATAACGCATTAAAGACTATCTAACCTTGTTTAGAATAGCCTCATTAGCCATACCTACGTAATCCTAAAAATTGTGTACCTCAAAACGGGTTATATTTACATTTTTTGGTATCTTTATTGTTTATGTACGCTATAAATTTACTGAAAGTTAAAAAAGAAATCCAAATTTTGAGTTTGAGGCAATATTGTTGTCTCAATCAATTTATAATAGTATTTACTTATTTCTTTTTTGTTTTTTCCCCTTTAATTTTCTGAACAAAACAATTTCTCGGAGTAATTCTACGATATAGGTACTTGAAAGTTCCCCTAGGGTACTACCCCACCCCCCAAACACAAACAACATGGCCTCCACTGTTTACCAAGGACCGTATCCCAGATGTTTGAATGTTGTTTGTCTCAGATTGTTTACAGTTGCTGAAACGCGTAGAATAATCTTAAGAAAGATACCTTACAGTAAGACGAACGGTGTGTTTTTATAAAAAAAGATCTTATTTTCTTTTATTATTGAAGTTTATTGTGTTTAAATTAAAAGAAAATATTTTAGAAATAATATTTTTGTTTATTTATTGTTTTGGAAAATTAAGTGTAGAAAATATTTTCCCTGTTTTATCTTGTCAGAAACTGTTTACAAAAACCGCATTTGTGAACTATCGCTCTTAAGAGACGCACAACCGTTTAATTTCTTATACAAAACTAAGAATGTGAAATAAACTTAGTAACAATCTATAGCAGTGGTTCTCAACCTGTTTTACTTGCGGAGCCCTTTTTAGAATCAATTTCTATGGCGGAGCCCCTAGGCCTACCCTATGTCTTACAAATTAATGGTGTTTAGAAGTAATGTTCGGGGGAGGGGGTAGATTTTTTAGTTAATATAAGTTAATTTTTCTCTTTCACAGCTCACATTTTGATAGATAGACAGATTTTTATAAACTGAAGCAAATAATCAAAATACACGCAGATTATTCAAAGAAAAATGCATTCCGCCAATCATTGTCTAGCTAGTCCTAGAGTCATAAACCGGCTAAAGACAGAAATCACTCGGACATACATACATACAACTTGGCCAAATTTCTTTCAGAATGTAATTTCCAGTTTTCTTATACTGATTCTGTTTTTATTTCTAATTCTTTTGTTTTTATTCAATTTTTATTTATTTTATTTCCAGGAACAACTGCGGAGCACAGGTTGGGAACCGCTGATCTATAGGGAAATAAATTTAAGATCGTGTCGCCGCTGTTGTAAATTTTGAAACGTAGGTAGAGGGTACTTAATGTTATAGTTACATAGCTGTGAAAGTAAAATTATAGGAATAAATGTATTTTACAATATTTTGTGAACTTGTTTTACTATTTTATCAACAAGTAAGTATATACAAATGTTTATAAAAGCAATTTTTTTGAATGACACGTATATAAAAAAAAAAAAAAAAATTAAAACTATATTTTGTGATGTAGGTTATGGTGATAATTTTTTTTATAGTGGATTATTTTAAGTATATAGATGGAATTAAAAATTCAAGCGTTGTATATGAAAGAGAGAAAGTGTAAGCAAATTTTCAACCAATGGCCCACTTTTTTCCAAATGTTTCTTTTCTTATCCAAGCTTTACGACAATTTACAACTTCCTCGATTCCAACTTTTGTTATTAATTTAACATTTTCTGAAGTAGGTGGAAATCCGTGAAACGATAATTCAGGGTTGCTCTTTTTCCTTGACTTGCACATAGGTACACAACAATAAGGTCTATCCATTTTCTTGGACTTTGCATAAACAAATCGACATAAACAAACTTAAACAATATGACTAATGCCAACGACTTCTACTTTGAAGTAAGTCATTAAAAGTTCACCACTTAGAATCTCTCTTATTTGGAAATGCCGATATTTTAAATAATCCACTACGAAAATTTTATCACCATAACCTATAACAGTCAAAAAATATATATATTTTTTTTTAGAGGTATGTTACTGTGTCATACAAATAAATGGCTTTATAAACATTGGTATATACTTACTTGTTGATAAAATAGTAAAACTAGTTCACAAAATATTGTAAAATATATTTATTCCTATAATTTTACTTTCACAGCTATGTAACATTAACATTAAGTACGCTCTACCTACGTTTCAAAATTGACTACCGTGGTGCTACGATCTTAAATTTATTTCCCTATACATCAAAATTTGCAGCGAATTTTTATCTATCTAGTAGGATATTACTTAAAAAATATCTTTCATTATGACTAAACAAATTGCATTATAAACGCCATCTTGTAAACCATTAGATGCATATTTGCATACGATGCGGCAAATTGTAGCTTAAGTTTCATTCTACAAACATGCTTTAGCTATTTTGTTCGACTCTGAAAACTACTGTTATTATACATGGTATTTTATTTTTGCCGCAATACTCAAGTAATATGTGTATAAGATTTTCTTTATTTATTGTTTAATTTATTGTTTTTAATATATACTCTCGTAATTTAGATGGGCTGTGATACGCGCAAATAGCCATCGTTGCTGTACGCCAAACATTTTAACTAACTAACTAACTATGTATAGTGAATGTAGATTTAAGCCAGTTAAACGGTATTTTTCCGGGTTCATATGTTGTTGACAATGGTTCGTTGTTTCCGTGCGCATCCGTAATATTTACATATTACGTAACGGGTGCGTGCATAATCAACCAATAGGTACCCGTAACAACTTTAGACTGCTTACGGAACGTGTTACGATTTGCACCGAATTGACCAATTAGACCGCCTATTGTTTGTATTTTGTACTTATGAAATATGTTATTTCCCAGATATTATTAGGTGATTAAAAAACATGTTTTCCTATAATGAAAACTGTTCTTCTGGGACTTTATTTCTAAAAATATTGTTCTATAAAACATGCATTAATAATGAAATGTGAATTCGAGGAATTTGTCATATTTTTAAAATTATTATTTTTTGTTCATTTACTTTATCTGCTAATATGTTTGATATAATTTCTAATTTTGTGTTTTGACTCTTTCAGGTATGTCCACCATCTTATTGCGTGAGCCTGTTAGTAAGTAAGGAGGGTTCTTCAAAAGAGCCAACTAATCATCTACACCTTGACTACTCTAAAATGAACTCATTACAACAGTAAGAAATTACCCTAACCAAACTTTAGTCACTCTAAACTAGACCTAATTTCTAATATCAGCTATTTCTTTTCGTATTAGTATTTTGTGATCTGTGGTCACTACTAATTCTGGCCCAGGTACAGATATAATTTGTAAGTTAAGTTATAATATTCACTGGCAGAATGGTTAATCAAGCATTGATGTTTTCGAAAATGCTCATATAGTATATAATAAAATTGATTAGATTGTTCATTATCACCTCATTTTCATTAAAATAAATAAACTCATAGGAACACAATGAAACAAAACGTTTTATAAAAATTTATCACCTCTTCCAATCCGGACTAATTCACTGTGGAAGACCCAGATATCCGTATCTTTGAAGTGAAGAGGCTCATGTCTATTACAGTACGGTAGAGATCATCATAGACTTCGTAGCAATGCTATTATAGAATATCTATTAATGATAGTTAAATTGATATCTGTGTGCCACGTACGGCACGCGTGCCATAATAGCTCTGATTAGATTCTAGTTTAAAATGTAGCACAACAGTATAGTTCTCACAAGTTTCTTATATAACACTATCAATCTGAAATAAGAAATAGTATAGTCTATTTACGTTAAAAATATAGTTTCGTAATAATTTCAAATGATTCAATGTGTTTTTTTTTTTATTCAACTGTTTTTTTTTATTGAAAATGTGCCCCTTCTCGGGCGGTATCACCCAACACATACGTGTTTAGCGGGTATGATATAAAAATATATAATAGTAAGATATAAAATATAATTTAATAACAATAGACATATACTTAATGGAAGCCGAAATGTCAGAACAACTAGGCAACACTGTACAGGATTGCCAACTCTTAATCTGTAAAACACGCTACGTTTAGATTATTTTTACCGTTATATGTCTAAGAGATTGATACTGTTCGGTTGCCTAGCTCTGATTACTAATTATTGCGTAACTATTTATTTCTAATCAAAATTTGCAGCGATTTTTCTTTTCTCTATAATTGGCTATTTTAAATGGTAAATAAAATGTTGTATAATTGTATATAAATCATTTTACATCATGGACGCCATTTAATGATCCAGACGATGCATATTTAAGTACGACGCGGCAATTTGTAGCTAAAATTTCATTCTAAACATATGATTCGAGCTATTTTGCTCTATTAAGAAAATTATTTATAGTTACTGTACTGGGTGATTTATTTTTGCCGTCACAATGAATCTGCCACCATTCACAAATAAGTTCTGCGGAGAAAAATAATTTAATTTATGTAAATAACCCGTATACCAAGTGACATTCCATTATCATTAAATATAGTTTAGTATAAATCTTTATTCATGCCTTTCGGCTTCGAATTTAGTACATTTCATACATAATTTTTTATAAAACCATCAATTATTTAGTATTTATTATTTATTTAGTATTTAGTATTTATTATAGTATTTTTCGATGAAGGTTGTGAACTTTAAACATTCATGTTGATTTTTTTTTGTATCATTTGAATAATATTACTCAAAAGTATATAACCATAAATGTTATTTGAAACTGACAAATATATTTAAAATAATTCCAGAAAATTGTTGTCTGATACCTATTAAGTCACTGCGTCATAACATTTTCATCCAAATTTTTTCTACAATTTAAAATATCGTATTATAGGTCGTTCATTTTCGAAACAACACAATGAGTCATCAAATCGACGCGAACTTCAGCTATTTTACCAGTGGCGGTCCGAAACACAAACAAGGTACCAAACAAACAGCTGACTAATAAAATAATATTTCATACACCACGCTACTGCTTTGCGTGCGCGTAGACTCTCAGTCAAAAACTCGTTTCTGCGCAATGTGTTGTTTCGAAAATGTACGACCTATAGATAAAAATTCTATTTTATCTGATTTTGTTGTATAGATTTTTGCTAATTTTATTTCAGATTGTTAGTTTTCTACAAGAAACTTAAAATCTGTGGGGATTATACCTACCATTAACTGTGTTCAACATATACTACTACTGATACTTCATACGTCATAGTAAAGAAATTTAAAAAGATCATAACACTAACATAACCTAACATATTTTGTTATCAAATATTGAGAACCAAAATGGCAAGTATAGTTTGTCGCATTAAACTTATTATCTTCTTCACGAACAGGCTAAGGCCAACGCAGCGGGTGTTTTTATTTTGCTACGTGAAAGCTGGAATAAATAAAATTTTGTAGAGAGCTATATAAAGGTACTGCCTAAGAAAATGTACAACTTTTCAAAAAAATAAATAAATAAATAAGTACTGCCACGATTTATTACCCCTGTAATAAAGCCCACCCCCCCTTTAAAGCTCACTCGCTGTGAATGTTAGATTAAGTCATTCTCTTGTACCTTGAGACAAAATATAACGGTAATTCGGAAAGATATTTTGTGATGTGCATATGATGTCTTATGTATTACATAATAACAATCTTTAAAATCACTCTTTACTTTGTTAGAATCCTGTATAAAATTTTACAAATATCTTCTAGCACACGGTTGCGTTCTACTTGTTGAGAACCACTGAATATTCAACTTATAAAAAATTCAAAACACATATTTTAATCTCATGTTTAATATGTATTTTATTTGCACCGTTTTTTCTCCAAGATTTCTTTCGAGTAGTAAATCTTTCAGGCGGACAAATATTGGAACTTCCAGTATATTCACACGCGCATTTGCTGCAGGACATATTTCCGCGACAATCGAATCGCACGATTAAGAAAATATTTTCCTTTCATGAATGTACAGACGACACGGGTAAAAGATGAAAACTTATTTGATATATGAGATATACAAATAATATTTTATATTATGTTTATTCTATAATATTTATTTTTAGTGAAATATTTCATAATAGCAAGTAAATATAAATTTTTGTCGTGTTATTTATGATTCGAATAAATTCGATTTTAATATTTAAATGGATAAAATGTACCTGGAGACATCTAACTACACCAAGATTGGGAGGGAATTGTACGGAAATCATGCTAGAATTATTGAGAATAAGACGCATGGTTCATATTTTATAGGATTATATTTTAAATATGTTTAGTAGTTTAAAGTACTTTCAACAATAATACACTTGGCCATTATTTCCTTCCATTTCTTAAAAGCTTCAAAAATTTTCTGTCGGAATACCTTCAGAATAATCATAAATTGCATCAACCTATTCCTCAGATGAAAACCTTCTTCCACTGGCTCCACAGAATCCATTTCTCTAAAACTGTACTGAGCACTTCAAACATCTTTCAGTCAATCATTACCCGATACTATCTTCTGTCCATTCAGCTAAATTTCTTTTGCTAGGCTCGTACTTATTGCATACATTACTTTTTTCATGACATAGTTTTTTAATATTGTTGGAGTTTCCCCATCTTTATGACTCCATAATGCCTCTCTTGGAATGTGTGAGCACGTCGAAGAAAGCAACATAAGTTTGGTCACCTGTC
Organism: Liopterus haemorrhoidalis; assembly: GCA_963971575.1. Taxonomy (NCBI): domain Eukaryota; kingdom Metazoa; phylum Arthropoda; class Insecta; order Coleoptera; family Dytiscidae; genus Liopterus; species Liopterus haemorrhoidalis. The sequence goes on along the minus strand of OZ020613.1, from coordinate 21,359,888 downwards.
AATTGAGTGTTTTAAAGTTTCTTACACGCTCTGCTTTTTGGAAATTAGAAAGTTGATGTGGCACTAAACATTTTTTTTTTTTTAATTCTTTTGGTCTTGTGTGTTTCTGTTAATAGCTTACAACCAATTTTAAGTTGATGCTCTATTACTGCATAAGTAGTTTTTTTTTTCTTCTTTAGATATCTTCCTAACAGCAGCAATGTTTTTTCGGTAACAGCTGTACCTTGCTACGGTACAGGACACCCTGCTCCTTTTTGATGTTGATCGGAATTTCTGCCTCGTTCAAATTCTTTATACCAGCGGTAAATTGTAGCCAAAGAATCTCTTGTTCACTAAAAACTGAATTTAAAGCTTCTTTGCATTTTTTAGGTACTCTGGTATTTGCGTCGTCCAAATCTTTAAATAATTATTGTTATATCTCAAATTTGTTCTAACGTCCTTGGCTGTACCTTATTCTTTATATTATTTCCTGTGCCACATTTTGTCCTCCCTATCTCTTTATTGATATCTCTTTTGTTGAATAGCCATTATATTGAAACCTGTTCCTTCTTTTTTCTTCCCATATGTTTTATCTCTTCCTTTGGACCTCTTTTCTTTCTAATTCTGTCCAGCACTGATATTACTATTACTATTATTATTATGATGGGGTTTGTCAGGTCTTGACAAGCGTCCACTAATCTCAAACTTCAGCAACCTTTTGAGCCGCGTCATACTAGAGACTAGCGGAGCTAAATACACACGACTGCATCCCAAACCCTGGCGATATGCAGCCGCGGAAATTATTATTATTATTATTATTATTGATATTTACTATTTTTGTTGCATCTATCCTGATGTTGTCTACTATCATTTTTTCTAATATTATGTACTGTGGTGTACATTGATGTATACAGATTGGAAAAGGCAACTAGACTCATAGACAATTCAGGCCTGGGAATATTGCTAGGCAGCAGCTGTCATAGTGTTGTTAACTTATAGTTGTTTTTGAGAATATGGATGTTTATCTGGTTTCAGAAAAAATACAAATTGTGAAATGGAATTTAACAAAAAATCATTTTCGTAGAATTATCGATTTATTTGGACTTTTGAAAATCGACCTATTCCGTCTTATACAACAATAAGACGAATAGTAAAAATTTTTGTACATTAAATAGTTCGGTTGTGTTTCTGTAGTGAAATATTTTTGTATTGGTTTCAAATGTTAGTACACGACTAAACCTATAAATTGTGTCTTATTAATAATGAGTTGTTAAAGCTTTAATAATTAAATAATCATTACTAAAACTACTGATATATTTATAATTTGTACTGGAATTAAATTAAAAATTAAGTCCGTATAGTTGGCTATGATATTCATTATATCGATAAATTGGTACGAGCCAAATGCGTGTCATCGCTTTCTAGATAATCTTTTCTAAATAATGTACTGAATAACAGTGTCATGGAATATCTTAACCATACAGTAAAAACATTATGACAGCTATTGCCTAGCAACATTCTCAGGCCTAAATTATCTATGAGCCTAGTTTAGGGCTGCCATAATTGTCGGACTACCGACCGGGACCCCCCCCTTCCAAAAAAAACTTTTATCGACAATAATACCTTTAATATAAAAAATTGCACAATATTTTAAAAAAATTAAAAAATTTAAAAACAAACAAAAAATTATTAAAGTAGATATTGATAATAGGTATTCCAAGAGCAAAACGTTGGGATCAATGGTGAATCATTTTGGAACACTCAGTTCGACTGGAAAAATTTGATGTTTTTTTTGTAGATACATCTGTGCTGCCAATTTCGGTGTTGCCAATGTGCTGCGTGCGCATATCAACATTAGACACTAGCTGACTGGTACTCCGCATTACTCCGGAACATTTCGGACCTCGAATCTGTTATATAATTTATATATAGTATGTATATATGTATATGTACAATATTATCGAAAAATAATTTTTTAATATGCATAAATTTTAAATCGACCGGGACAAATGACTCTTGGACCGAGACACTGGGACACAAACCTCAAAACCGGGACATGTCCCGGTGTACCGGGACGTATGGCAGCCCTAGCCTAGTTGCCTTTTCCAATCTGTATAGGCACAATGTCCAATTGATATATTTATTTTGCACCGCTTCTAATTTCTCCTGGTTAGAGAAACTGAGTTGAACATAAGCATTCTTATTTTTATATCTGATTTACATTCCCTCTTACTTATACCCCACTCTAGTGACTACACTAGCATTGCTTTTCTTACAAGAGTTTTGTTATGCGCTTCTAAGCCCCTTTTGCTTTTAAATACATAACCCAGGTATCTATATTCTATCACTCTCTCAATTTCTCATTTCTCTTGCGTCTCTTTGCCTTCTCTTTTTTAAATAACTGTTGACTACATTGACTGACTGATCGCAATATTTCGCTTGCTGATCGTTAACAGTTCCCTGTATGCTCTTATTAAACAGGTTGAGTTCTTATTCTCAGCAGTTGTGTTCACTAAACGCGCCCATTGTTTCATAATAAGCTTGAGCAGTGGAATTTTCAATGATTGTTCATAATTAAAATCAATAAAATCACACTAAACGTACTGTGCACGAAATTAAAACCACTCTGTGCTAACCAAGACCAAACTGACGCTATCTATGGTATCGAGGGCTGATCTTCGCGGATGCTACGCAGGAAAACGTTCTTTACTTTTTAGCCGACTCTCGTAATTATGTTGAAATTATTGTTGTTTCTTTTGTGTTACTTTATTCTGTCATTCATATTTCTCTTGTACCGTTTCCTAGTTCTTTATTTGACAGTCTTACTGAGATATGAATTTTGTCAATATTTATTAGTACAAACAAGTAACGCTCCATAGACACGCTTGTAGCTACAATCAAAGACTTGTTTTGAAAACTTACGATTAACAACAAAGAAACACGCGATTTGTGCTCAAAATTTCACCAACGCAGTTAACAGGACACACAAAATATTGATGTCTGGGATAAAATTTTTAGCTGAAATTAAATCATTTGTTGCCGACAGGCGTAGAGTAGTGGTAAAACACGTGCCCTGCGTTGCGAAAGTCTCTGATTCGAATCCTGTTCAGGCATGGAATTTTCATCATGGACAAGTGGTATTTTCCTAGCTAATTGCCTTAGTAGCAAAGGCCATAAAACGTGAAATAAAAAAAAATCATTTGACGTTTGTTTATCTAAGTGTACTTCAAATCTTTATTCTAAAATACAAGAATATTATATTTTTCGAAATAGTAAACTATAAGCCTGTATCTTTGGTTTAATCAGAACTAGATTTTGACAATTAGTAATATTTAATGGTTAAATGAAGCTTTTGATCATTTTGCATTGGCATAAAGATGAATGAAAGGAGTATCACTGTTCTTTTTATAATACGAACATCTCTTTAAAATAAACAGACAATGATATTCCATTGATTCATCTTTATTACCATGCGATGATTTTATGTTATGGATACATTATAAACGGGGCTTCAGTGTTTCTCAGTTTTATTTACAAAACCTTATAGAGTTAAACATATTCCATATTTGGGTAGACTTGTCGCTTATGGAAGTCCTTCCACACTATCTAAGGTTTGTGTTTTTGAGGTCTTATATGAACAAATTTGACAATAATTGTATCTTTTTTATCCTTTTTGAGAACTAAATTCGTAAAATGGATATTTCGTTTCAGTGTAATTTCTTTTTAATTTTTTCATTTCCAATTTATCTAAAATCCGTTTATCATGATATCTTCCATATTTTTTGTTGCATATGTATGACGGTCAGTGGGATTTTAATTTAATTCGCGGACATTTGTCGGACGTTGCGTGGACGTTCTACCCGCAGGACGTCAAGTGTTTTTTATTATTATTTTTTTCTTCGGCTCGCCAGTTATCTTTCTCTCTTCCTCTCTCTCCTATTCTGTACTGTCATTCTTTACCAGAAGGCACTCTGTGGCATTGCCAAGACTGCATATGACAGGTTTGCTACGTATCTGTCGCTCCATATGCTCATATTCTACTAAATTAAAGAGGGACACAATTTTGCGAAAAAAGAATATAACGCTAGCTTATATATCGTGAGATTTTTCTACCGTCTAGATACATGCGAGAGTTATAAAATATTACACAATTTTTACCCTAAAGTGTAATTTTTACCCCAAAAAATTGGGCAAGGCAGTGTCGTGGACACATCCACTACGTTGAATACGTAATTATCGTTTTATAACAGTGTCGTTTTTGTTTAGTTATGAAACAAAGGTTTGCAATGAATTTCTTTTATTTCGTTTTTATATAAGCACTACCGGGTCCGCGGATAAATGCTGGCGCCGATGTTTTCGCCGCGCAGTTCTGCTTTACAATGCTCACTCCAACGCCTCGCTCGTCTGGCGCTGCTCAGTGACCTCTCATTTTGTCCTAAACTTTGTCTTTCTTCCAACACCCGAATCTTTAATCGATTTACATATTTTCTTTGCAAATGTTACGATATTTCGAAGCTAAATCGAAATGTACGTCCCTTTTTCTACTTTTGCACCGTATTACGGATATTTTTTCGCTGATTATGCACTCTAATATTGTAGGACTCGGTATTTCGGATCAAACACGCGTGTAACCACTGCGATTGAAGTGTTAAGGCTGTTATACATTATACTTTTCTCTGAACTTTGAAACTTCTGACTTTATTCAAACTTTTAAAACTTCTTTATGTAGTATTAGCGTCAAACAGAAGCATTCAACACCGTCTGTCTTTTGTTATTTCTCACTGCCTACTTAACAATTTGGTGTGACAGATAAAAGTTTATAATAACCAAAAAAGGCTATAATAACCAATTTATAAATATCGTTGACTTGATGCTAGTTTGTATTTAATTTTATGCTAGTATAGTTTTTATTTACAAGACCAGATTTAAATCATAATTATTAAATTTATCAGAAAAAGTTAAACAGTACAGCATAAAAATATCGCAATAAAAGATCGATACGTTAAATAAATCATAGTTTCAAAAGTTGTGTTGGATGTCGGATAGCACTGAAAGTTTGAAGGAAGTATTGTATTTCATATTACACTTTTACATAAAAAAATCCGTAGTGTTTCGAAGAAAATTGTAATGTAGAACACTTAATGGCTACCGAAATGGCGCGCTATAGCGTCATTTTTGCTTCGCATGCTTGCACGTACTGGCACGCCGTCTCAAGTTACTTAGTTAAAATTTTTGGCGCACATCAACAATGGCTGTTCGTGCCTAACGCAGCCCATCTAAATGACGACACTACATATTAAAACCAATAAATCAAACAATAAATAAATAAAATATTATACGCATACGCAAAAAAGAAATCTTGCACAGGCAAATACAAATAAATAAGATAAAAAGTCTGTTCGAAAAACAAGTACTTGTAGTAAGTATTATGCTGTAAGTATCTGCGACTATTGTACGCGTAGCAGTAAGCTTTTGAAGTCTGTCCTAATATCATTACACTTGATTTCCTGGGATGACTCCCCATACCATCTCCGAACAAAGACGTATTCTACGTCAGCAAATAGGTATTCAAAGGGTTAAAGCTACGTTCAGAGCTCTTAAATTAGTCGACTATAGGCTATGGCATGTGCACTGTTGATTAATACTAACAAGTTTGTCATACAATCGAACAATCGTTCAGAGCTCTAAATTTAATACTTTATACGTCGTCGATAGTTTTCCAAACTTAGAGTTAGTGAGTTGTTTTAATGAGACAGACATATAAACACATTGGCTATCTCAGTCTACATCGGAGAGAGCATTTACATTGTACGCCTTTACATAACCTTACAAAATTTTATCGCGCCGATTACAACAAATCTCGCCGAAAATTACATAGACGAACAGTAAAAATGATCAATTTAGATAATTAGGTTAGGTTTAGTTAGTAAAAAATTAGGACAGCAGAATTAGGAAAACGATAATAGATAATAAGCATTTTACGAAGCCACCGTACTTGATTTAAAGACACACAGATGTCGCACTATTCGTAACCCACTAATTTCCTTAGCTGTAAACGCTGCCTTAAATCTACTAAACTTATTCACAGCGCACAATACACAGTCAACTAATTTAAAGAGTTCTGAATGCAGCTTCATTGTTTCAAAAACAAAATTGATCTGTGGATGTATTAGGTCGTCTGTATTTCTTATGTTTTATTGTACGATTGTCTCATGTTTTATTTACATAATCTATAATACATCTCTTCTGGGTTAAATCGGCATATTTCGCCTACGCATTGTTGTATTTAATAATAAAAATAAATATTTATTTGTTGTGTATAAAGCCTGAAAACATTTTCTTCTATAAATCCACTTAGTTTTACTTTCTGGTTCTCAGTCACTCAAATGCCACGGAAAATTTTCGTCACGTTCAACTAAATCGAATAATATAATGTTAAATTTTATTTTTGCTAAAGTAAAGCCGTGAGTATTTTGTCTCTTATGCATTTGGAACAGATGGCATTTTGAGCGCTAATGCTCTTTCTAGTGTTTTGCAAAGCGTTAAGAAGTTTAGGAAGGGTCGTTTGCAGTTGGCGTCGAGACGCGCGAGATTCTCTTACGCTCGATCAAAGGAATTGTTTCTTTCTAATATATAAATGTTTTTAAACACCTTTTGTTTGATACAGTTTCTTTGTTTAAAAGGATGAAAATATCATTTCAATTACACAGCAGTGTTGAAATCCGATTTGAAGATCGGTTTAATTTTTCTGAAGTATTATGGTATGTCTCCAGTTCTAGATCATTGTCAGCAGACTGTTGATTTTATTTACATGACACTCACGAGCGCCAACATATCATATGTGTCGTGGATATGGCCAATTGCGTCGACGTCCATATGTTTGTCAGTAGGGATGGGAAAAAAACATCGATGTATCGAAAACATCGATGTTTGTTTTAAAAACATCGATGTTTTTACCATCGATGGTCAGCTGGCGATAGTATCGATAAAACATCGATGTCTACTACCGATGTCGATGTTTAAACTTTGAAATTCAGAAACTACCGCTAGAGGCGCTGGAATCTTAAAAATTTAATTTTTATTGAAATTAGTACACAAAATATAAGCGCCATCTATTGTGATATAACAATACTAATAGTGTTAGTTCTTATTCTTCTTAGCAGTTAGCAGAATACGAAAAAATAAGAAGAAACTTCTAATTTTTGCAAACAGTGCGAATGACCAACGACGCCAACACACTTTTTCTTTTTGAGTCTTGTTGACACTAAAATCACTGGATTATACAAGGTAGCGCAAGCCTTTGAAGCAGCCGACAGACTCCAGAGTTTGATTGGCAACATTGGTTCCCCTGTTAAGCAAACTAAAGCAACAATTTTTACGTTCTTAAGTTTGCGTCTGCGCTGTCACATCTCTCTCTCTCGCTCTAATTTAATAACCTTCTTTGTCAGCGGTTTAAATATTTATGGTTGTTTCATTTAAATTTATATATTATACCCATTTTATTTAATAAAAATTTAAAAAAATAATTGAAATTGTACCACAATTTTATTATAGTGCATCTTTGATTAAAAAAATCGTGATTACAATGTTTAAAATAAAAATTATTGGTAGTACTAATTTGTTATTTTTGTACTGTTGGAATCACTGAAAATCATTTGTGTTGGCGTACTCGTTGCGCTACTTTATATAATCTAGTGACTTTAGTTGACACTTTCCCAGTTGTTATTCCTCCAATCCCTGGATTTTTGTAAGTTGTCATTAGCTATTTTTTTATATATTGAAGTTGGCTTTTCCTGAACAAAATGATTCAATTAATCGGAAAAAGTAACTAGAATTGAAAATCTAGTTCCGCCTAAACCAAAGGAACAGACTTTATTTCAACTTAAAAAAGTATAAAAATAATTGTGTATGACAGTGTTATTTTTATGTTAAATAATATAAAATTAACATTAAGATTACTATATTAGTATTGTAATAAAATCCAATATTTCATTTTAGAAATGTAAAAATAGTAAGGTCTGTTCTTTTGGTTTAGCGGAACGAGATTTTCAATTCTAGTTACTTTTACCGATTAATTGAAGCTTTTGATCAAAAGTCAACTTCAATGTATAAAAAAATATCTAATGACAAATTACAAATATGAAAATTGCGGTTAGTTCCGCCTAATCGTTTGGAATAGACTGTAGGTACAAATTAGGATTGTTATATTGTGTATAATAATATTAATGTGAAATTAATTACTATTAAAAAGGAATATTTCTATTTCAAAATCTAATAAATGCTTTTTGTGTATTATGTGTTACTTTTTTCGTATTTTATCTTTACATTATTAAATAAAACCTATATAATATAAATAAATAGCTTTTTTAATATTAATAAAACATCGATGTTTCCGATACATCGATGTTTTTTCAACATCGATAGTAAGCGCCGATGTTAACATCGATGTTAAACATCGATGTTTTGCCTTCGATGTACAACCCTATTTGTCAGTGATTCAAAAGCTTGATCAGCTTTTGCATTCTCTTTTAAACACATCTTCAGTATCGCCATCGTTAGTAAAGTTACTGCCGAGATAACAAAACTCACGTCTTCTATTTCTTCTTCACGTGCATTCTATTTGCGTTAGCTCCAATTCTCATTGGTTTGCCTGTTTTAGTTCTAACATATCGCATTTTATTTTCGTTCCTAGAACTTTGCCTAAATAATTTGCAACGTCTATCAGATTTATCAGAAAACTCCCAATAGATGCTCTTATTCTAAAACTAACTCAAAAATCCTTTTTATTTTAAATAAAATTTAACTAAACGTAATTTTTCTTTTATTAATCCACTCATGAATATTTCAAATAAAAATCCCCGATTCGAATCATTATCTCCAAAAAAATATATTTGAATAAAAAAAAAGAATGTTTACATTTAGCCCTTAATAACATTATTTGAATCAATTCCTCATCACGGATTCTGTATTAGGGTTTGGAGTCCACAGTCACAGATCGAAGCTCGGAATTAATTCGCACAAGAACAACAGTAGAATCTGTGGTGTCGCGATGACAAACTATACGCAGTGGCGTACTATATAAGGCAGAAATACGCAGTCAATAGTCTCGATTAGATGTACATTATTGTAATGAACTGGAAAAAAATACGTACATACTATTTGATTAGAACTGTGATGCTATATTATTAATAATTTGTCCAATCGCCTCTTTCTTACTTATTTTTTGGTATATTCTTTTAAATACTTAAAACTTAACTCAATCCTAAAGCCTTTTTACCATTTGTTGGTATCAGGCTGTTGATGTTTGAGTATTAACACATTAAAGGCAACTCTAAATTTTTTTATGATTACACAAAATATCGCCCGCTCTAGGACGAAAAACGAGGCGGGGCGGTCGCCGCGTTACATAGCTTACTTGCGTCAAGATCCCCAAAATTTAGAACTATAGAACTAAGTGTGATAATGTGGATAACACTCGCCACGGTGAAGAGGTGTATTGCAAAACTCGCATTTGAAGCAAGTCAACTTTCTTTTTTTATGTGCTGCACAAACTACGCAGTTTCGTTGGGCATATAGCTTTTTGCCTTTATTTTCTATCCGAATTAATTTGTGCTTTTTGATGTCTAGCGAAAGACGACCAGGCGGATCAATTTTATATCGTGGAGTCCGTGGTGCCGAGTTCGATGTTCCAGGTTGTGGCTCTTCAATGTCCGCCTTTAAGGTACAGTCGAGATAAATCGTATTACTACGACTCCCGCCTTTAAGCTACAGTCGAGATAAATCGTAGTACTACGACTCCCGCCTTTAATGTGTTACTCTTGTAGTGTCCTTCTTCGTATTTCTTGCCACTTCTTTCTAACTTGTGTCATACTCTGCCTCTATTTGGCAGAAAGAAGAATTCCATCTTTCCACGTTCTTGGTCTTCTGAACTTTCTGTTAAGTATACTTGCTTCAAAAACCATTTTTGCTTCTCTTTTATGCTCCATTCTACACACATGTTGATACTACCTTAACTGGCTTTGTTCTATTAAATTCTATTAAATAACTATCTCCTATATAATATTATTTCGATAAAAATCTTCAAATCAATCGAATTGGTCAAAATAACTTCTTCCAAATATTTTTTCCATGAAGCTTAGCTTCATGAATGCTTAAACATTTTCGTTGAGATTGGCATTCGATGACTGTGACGACCAAATATATCAACATCATTTTGTTGTTTCTCTACAGTGCAAAGACAACTCCGATGTTTTGAGTAATTTTTCTCTTGTAGTAACCAATATTCTACGAATCCTAAGCTTAATGAATGCTCAGACATTTTCGTTGGGATTCAAATACGATGACTTTGACGGCCAATCCAATACATCAACGTGTTTTTCTTGTATCCATGCCGTTCAAAGACAATTTTGCCCTTATAGTAACCAATTTTTGTTTTTCATTCCAAAAAACTTTTCGGTGCATGGTAATAAAGTTCTCTGTTTCGAAATGATTACCATTTTGGCAGGATTCAAACTGTTCTTGAAGATATACAAAATACTAAATCCTTGCTTTCAGAAATAGACCCGAACGTCCCGTCATATTATTGACGTTTTTCACCTCTAAGTACTGTTTCATCCACATATTTACATATACCTTAGACCTTCTTAAGTAGTAAACAACCGCTTGGCACGCTATTTTCGATCCTTTTGGATGTCGAAATTCGAAACACTGCTTCGAATTGCAATTTGGCACTAATAGCAAACTCCTCCTTTACGTCACGAGGATTGGTCGGTAACTTAGGTTTTCTTTAAGAAACACCTTAGGAAAGGTTCCCCTATCTGCTTCCGTTGGAATATCCCAACTACAGGTTTCCAGATAAAAGTTTCGCCGGACAAGGTTTTATCAACTAGACTGTATTTAATATACATTTAAAATACATAGTAGTATGTATAATTTGAAAGCTTCTTTCTACCTACATCTCAGTATTTCAGCCTTACCATACGTGTCTGACGCTTCAATTTATTGCTTCCCTATTTCCGTAAAAACCCTTCTTAATTCTCATTATACTCTGCTGCCAGATAAAATACTCAATCATGCATATTTTATGTATATTTCATCAGTTGACAATAGCTCTGTTTATAAAGTATTTTCTAACGGTTTATCATCGTCAGACGCAAACGCAGAGTTATTTTTACGGAGTCCTACGAACTTTGCGCTTGCGTCTGACAATAATAAACCGTTAGAAATGGCTCTAAGAACAGACCTAACAATACAGAGTGAAACCAGATATGCTAATAACCGGAAACATATTGAAAATAGTAAATACTAACCAGTCTCAAGACTTCATGTTTTTTATTTGAACCCGAGACCCTAAAAACGTAGGGCACGTGTGTTACGTAGGGCACACTACGCCGATCGGCATCGCGCGAAATTAAAACAACTAATTTATTTTATTTATTTTATTTACATTATACTGTCAGTATTAGTTTGAGTGATTTTCTTGATTTCTGCCCCCTGCAATTGATTTTAGAAAGAACTGCCTCCCGGTCGTCATGTGATCTTCAACTGCTCATAATAATTTTTCTGTGACACATGTATTGTATACATGATGTATATTAATAATAAAAAATTTACATATGTGAGATACTTAACTTTTTTTTCCATCCGAGTCGCAGTGAGACGCTAGATGGCAACCCTACTTAAAAACTTAGCTACGCCACTGAGTGAACGTCCCTGTTTTCTGTCCCATTGTAACAAGAAACAGCGGAGGGCCCCGACTCGGTTATGATTTAAACGCGGCTAGATTATGTACAGTGGTCGCCGGCAGGCCCATATATTAAATACAGTTTGAAATTAAATTCGCAACCGTATTTATTGCGGCTCCCCTGCGGTGAAAACGTGGTGAAGGGACGGAGAGGGCAAGACAGAAATGAAGAGAAATACAGACGCAGGGGGCAACGTGTAAATTATGTTTTATAATATCATCACAACATGCTTTTTATTTACTTTTTTAACGCGGCTTTATTTATTAGGACGAGTCTAAATTGGAAAATATATAAAATGACATTTTTGTAAAGATTTCCATTTGTATTATTTAAAAAATTATTTTAATTGTGAATTATCACACATTTCAGGGTTTTTCCGGTATATAGTAAGTGATATATTTGCCACATTTTTAACTGTAATCAGGTCAAAATGTACCCGGGTTTTTCATGAAGCTGAAGTTTCAATGGCATCAACGGCATTTTCTTGTTTTCATATGGTACAAAGACAACTCCAATATTTTGAGTCATTTTTCTCTTGGAGTAGCCAGTTTTCATTTTTCCTTCCAATCAATTTTTGGATAGATGGTTATAAAGCTTTCTCATAAGTTATTACCAATTTGAAAACATTCAAATTGTTCGTGAAGATGAGTGGCAAATCCATGCTGTCAGGCATAGCCCCAAAAGTCCCGGTAGGTCATCGACGTTTTTCACCTCGTTTCACCCACATAACGTGTTATGTACATAAGCTTGGTTTATAATAAATATGTTATGGATACATAAGCATAAAAATTACACTACTTTCTTTGTTCTGTTTATTACAAACAGATGTTTTGAAGGGTCAAACCCATTGTTTTATAGATATGCGTTATGTTATGGAGATATTATAAACCATGCTTTAGATCGTCTCATATACTGAACAACCGCTTTGTTGAGACATTTTCTATCCTTTCAGGTATCGAATGATATTTTAGAATTGAAATTATTAGAATTATTTTATTTGTTATGAATTTTATTTTAAACACAGATTAATTATATGTTGATTTTAAAATTTAATGTATTATGACATATCTGTCATCGTATGTATTGTTACAAAATATTTTGAACCGAACTATCATAACCTGTTATTTTAATTCTTAATACATGTTTAAAAAATATGTTAGGTTATGTTAGCGTACTGATCTTTTTAAATTACTTAAATTTGTCTCCAGAAATAATTAATTATTTTGATTGGGTATTAATCACTACAACTAGCATTTTTAAACATAAAATGAAGAGCGTTTATTCAAACAGGTACAAGTCCATTTTCAACAAAAAAAATTTTACTATCTTTTAATTTTTTTAATTAATTTACTTTTTAATCTATCTAAATTTTCGTAAAATGGTTCTGAATTTGACATCTAAACACGACGGCTTTGAACAGAGGTATTATAAGATTTGCTTTCCAAGGCTCGGTTTCAAAAAGCTTAGCTGAGTTTAATCTTTTGGTTAAACTCGGTTACAATATAACAATCCCATAAATATCCATAGCAACCATTTTCTAACCATTTGGATCTAACTATTTGGAAATAGCGTATTTATTATTTTACACGTTAAAGTTAAAAAGTTAAGCTTTGGCCGACAGATTATTTCACCAGCCTGTATAAAATAGTAATAATGAAACTAGGGAAATTTAATGTTTTGTATTAAGAGTAATTGCTAAAATTAATATTAAAAAAATTATCAGTATTGAATAGACAATTCTCTGTTAATATTGGGTATTCTTTCATATACATTTATGTATTTATAATAAATAAATTGAATTGAATTGAATTGAATTGAATTGAATTCTGTTCTTAAATAACCTATATGATACATTTTTGAGTCTACCTGGTAAATTGTTAAAGAAGGTACCTTCCAAATATATACCGTTTTTAGATTTAGAAGTCGAGGCAGTCTGATGTTGTTACAGAGCGACCATTGTAAATTTACTTTCAAAGAAACATTATTATACATTATATATTTTTTACAATTATATTTTGTTGTATAATTTAATCTCTTTGATGTATTCTATTATTTTTGATTCCGCTAGTGTGGTATTTGGTAGAGCTTCTGTTAATGTTGGAGGTATGTTATGTGTTTTCTGCGTTCAGCGTCATATTTTGGGACCTCTATTATGATATGGTGGACTGTTGATCTCTTGAATCCGTATTTAAAATTTAAATTTTTAAACAGTAAGGTGTACAAGCCGTAAATTTTTTGTATTTTCTGAAAAACAGTTTTATATGGACATATTTCGTTTTACATGAATGCTCCTCAAATATAAATTCGAAATAAGTTTGACAGTTAGTTTTTAGTTCATCTTTTATTTGTATAGATGGCTGTAACACTTCGTTAGCGTCGTTTAATTTAGTCTACAAATTATAGTAGCTGTCAGAAATTTGTTAGTGTTTTCCGGTTATGTAACAACAATCGTTTAAAGTCACCTTGTATTTTTATTCGTTGTTAGAGCACTGAATTAAACTGTCGCATCTGTTTTCAAGCAGAGATTAGATTTTTAAGCAGTTAAAATAATTCTGTGTGCCCTGCATGCACGTATCTTGAGTTTATCTGGAATACTTATTCTTCTTTTTGCTCTATTACTGTTCCCATAACTTACTCTGGAGATATTATTCATGTGCACATGTTGTAAGGAAATAAAATAGAATTGTAAGATATATCTCAATAGAATGCATGTTGAAAAATACGACTACTATAATTTGTTAAAGTTTCATACAGTTGGATATTCTGGTAGTTTCTGGTAGCCGATCTATTGTTCTAAGAGCTGTCGCCAAACTTCGGTACACAGCAAACACGCCATTGTGTGCCCTGTCAAATATATTCAGCTGGTTTGTTGGACAATACTGCTGTTCAAACATTGCTTTAGAATACTTTTTACTTTACAAAACGAACAACTGACATCAACAACAGATATAAAGAACACATTTTCAAATCAAAATTTTACTAATGTCTCATATTACGCAGTGCGTCAAGATATAGTTAACGAGATTTTACATGCCGATTGATCGGCAGAGAGTAGAACTCGATATACGTCGCAGTTTCGTTCCCAGAGAAACCGACGTAAACCGAACTGGCATAAAATGAGACGAACGAGTGAGGGCATAGGTATAGGTACCAAGTAAATAAACAATATACATAAAGGGTATCTATAACACTATTTTATTTGACTTAGAACTCGTTTACTGACTTAGCCGACCTCAATATTGCAGAGGTAGCGACCCTGCTTTTCGTACTAAAGATCCCGGGTTGGAATCCCGGCTAGGGATGGATATTTGTATTTGTCCTTATCACCTTATCCTCATTTAAAATAATAAAAAATAAATAAAAATAAAAAAATCATCATATCATAAATATATCACCGCTCCCAACCTGGATTAGGTCATCGTATGAGTTGTAGACCCAAATCTTCGCTCTTTGGAGTGAAAGGTTCCAACTTTAAAGTAGCAGTACGATAGTGAAAACTACGGGTCGGTGAAACTACTGTAGGGCGTTTATGGGCTGAAGAAGACAGTACTCGTTTACTCGTACTTAGCGTTTGCTTCTGTAGTTTGTTGAGCAAATTTTCGTAACACCTATCCTGCAGACATCGGGAGGTTTTTCCTCACTTTTCATTCGTCAAATAACTTCCATATTCTTCTCAAGGGAGATAGAAATTCTAGCCCTTTTAGGTCCATATTGAGTTAACATTTCCTTTTTTCTCTTCTCAGACATGGTATTTGTTTTACTATACCCTTTTATATATGCATATGCAAAAAAATGTTATAGCAACAAATAAACTAATTTAATTAAGAATAACTAAACTAGATATACGCCAGACGTGTAGAAGGATACTTAAACGCGAAGATACTGGAGAGTTGTCCAGTTTAATTGTCGCGGTAATTTCCCGATCAGATCGGGGAATCCCAGGGTTAAATAGTTAATTCAGCGCAGGCGTAGAAGTGAATCGGCGTATATCGAACCGACGTTGGTGGAACTAACTGGAATTTTCATTTATTTAAGTTGTCCCGAGCTCTTCTTTTTTGGTTTGAAGTAGACTTTTGCTAAACAAAATTATCAAAAGTCTCACTTAATCGGTAAAAGTTACTAAAATTGAGAATCTAGTTCCGCCTAAACGTTTGGAATAGCCTTTACCTGTATATTTGTTTCACACAGTTCTATTTTAAATTCAATGACGTCTGTGAATTTCTTATACCCAACGTACGTCGTAGTTTTTATCATCGTTTATGGAATTTGAACATATTCAGTTAAACTTGTGTGAGTGATATTTTTTTTATTATTATTATATTTTTTTTACTTAGACTTATAATACGCACATCTGACCTTTTTTATATTATATCGGTGTACTAATGTACAAAATATGGATGTTAAATAACTATTTAATACTATTGTACCCAGAGGTTAGAGATCCCAGCGGTAAATGTGGCAACTTCTTAATTAGCCAACTTTTAATGCTAAAATCAATAACTCCTATGTCTTAATAATACACATACGTTCGTACGTCGTATTTTATATTATTGGCGAGTGGAATACTTGAGAAGTTGCCATGAAGCCCCTACTTGAAAACACATAACTTGTTAATTAGTTACCAGAGTAACAACCGTTCTGGAAACATTCGATATCGGTTACAATAACATAAGTAGCGCCCCTTCACTCACTAAGATTGTACACTTCCTTACCAACTTACAAGAATAATTAGAACAGCGATACTAAACAAGTGGTCAATGTAAGAGGCATTATAGTTAACAAAATTAAGTAGGTAGGAAATGCAGACGACTGCAGTGAATTTATGCGTAATTTTCTTGGTGGTGGCACAGGCGTGGCAGGGGCGACAGGTTTGGGGTTACATTTGAAAGTTAGAATTTCATGGTGGCGTTACAGGTGTTGCAAATATGCGTTCTTGACTTTGAGAGCTATATCTAACCTACAAAATTATACGTACTCATAAGTACTTGGAGTACTTGATACCAATTGCATGGTGGTGTCATAGGCGCGGCAGAGACGACAAGTGTGGTGTTATAAGTTTGAATTTCTTGGTGGGGTTACGGTCATTGCAAGTATTTGTTCTTGACTAAAGTTCTTTCTACATTATACTTTTTTGCGTAGCACTACAGATTTTTACGTAGCAACACAGATTTTTTGCGTAGTACTGAACTAAAAAGTATAACGTGAAACACATATTTCCTTCCAACTTTCGATGCTACAATACAAACTACTCTATTTTCAAAACTACCTCCGGTCAAATTTTTGCATGACAGTTGTATACTTCTCAGTCGTACCAACTACCAACTTTTTGGTTTTGTTTACAACTTAACTTTTAGAAGTTTATTAAGTTGATAAGAAGTTTATTTAGAACATATAATTAAAAATAAACTTAGCACAATTAAACAATATTTATAAACTGGTTACTAGAATTGGTTCTATAACCAAACTGTTGTCTGTCACCTGAACCTAAAATTTAAGCTGAACCTAAGTAAAGAGTATCACAAAGTAATAAAATATGGAAGATATCGTCTTTTATTTTTTCCCCCCATTATATTCTGTAGCATCAAAAGTTGAAATGAAGTCAGATTTGGATAGTATTGAAAAAAATATTGAAAGAAGTATAATGTAGAACGGACTTAAGAGTTGTATCTATTCTACAAATTTATACATGTACTTGAAGTACTTGGCATCATTTTCATGGTAGTGTCACGGACGCAACAAGGGAGACAGGTGTGGTGTTATATTTGAATTCCATTATATATGTCATAAAATCGATACGTACATCCCGTTTTATATACATATTTAAACTTATGCGATACAAAAAATAGTTGTAAATAAAGTGGCTATAGATTAAGTTACAAGTTGATGTGAAATGAAGCGAAATGCGCATGCCCAACAACATGGCTAGCGTTGAAAGTTGAACTTTATAAACTTACGACACCACGCTTGTAACACCACACGGACCACTACACAGTATGTTTTTTTTTTTTTTTTTTAATTAAGCCATTATATTTTAGTACCTAACCACATCATTCTTCCATGGACATAAGCTTCCTTTGATATCTCCACTCTTCTCTGTCCAGTGCTTTTGCAGCCAATTGTCAATCAATCTTCTGACAGCGTCTGTCCATCTGGCAAGTGGTTTTCGTCTGTTTTTAGTACAGTCTCTAGGTTTCGAAGTAAAATATCATCGAAATAAAAGTCGTCCAAAAACCATAAATATTTTGTTTTTAATAATTACATTGGGTGTATCACTGTCTATAGGTGTTCCAGGATATGAGGGGCTATATCCATCTATTAAAGTTACTGAAACAGTGACGTCACTTTCAACAACGTTAACATAAGTAACTGATATTTTTAAATTCAGTACTTAATATTATTATAATATCAAGTATGTATTTGAGTTTCACACAATATTTTTGTAATGGTCATAAACATGAAATCCAAAGATATATGAAAACAGAGTATTCCACTCTGACAGATATAATAAAATATCGATTACATATCGCCAAAACGTGGTAAATACTGTCAATACACCAGTGCTACCAATAGCATCAAAATAAAAGTCATAATTCTTACTTAATAATAGTTAAAACTAGTCACTACACGTAATAAATAATATAATTAATTGGTTTTCATTAATACAGACGGTTATCATGCATAATATAAGCAAATACCTGCAAATTCATGTATTAGTTCAATGAAAATGTTTCATGTCTAGAATTATTTCATTTCGAATGTTTTTTACAAGCTTAGTAACATAAATCATCGATAGTATCATTTTATTATCAAATGACATTTACGTCATCGTTTAAGGATATATTTTAAACAAACATATTTGTAAAAAATATTTGCAATATCAATAAATACATAATATTATTTCAAGCAACTAAAATGAAGGCTCACATTTTTTTCTCAATTTCGAAAGTGCATTTAGATAATGCATTTTTTGTGATTCTGTTCAAAGTTAGCTTATAAGCTCAAATTGTCAGCTATGAAATATCCATCAAAAATAACAAACAGTACAAATATTACCAACAAAACATTTAAAAGAATAAAATTCAACGCCTGATTTCCTGTTTCGTCTGTTAACATATCTTTCTATGAATCCTAAAATGCACCCTGCCCACTGCTACTTCGGTGCAATCCTTTTAATAAGTGGTGGGAACCGAATCCGATTTTTCAGGTACCCAATTCCAATTTTCGGGTAAAACCGGGCTCTTAATTTTCGAATAACCAGGTTCCAGATACTCGGTTTCGGATACCCGACTCTGACCGGTCCTAGGATCGAATATTCGAAACCGGGTTAACCCGAAACTTTTTTGGAACCGGGTCCAGCGTTGTCGATTTCTGACAGCACTGCTTTTAATGATGTCGCAATATTTCATTTGTTGCCAGAACCATAAATGCGTTATAAACGCTTAACTTGTTCCATTATTATCAAGGCAATTAGAATTTTTTCCGTCAATTTTCGTGAGGGTTTCATCACCATACCTAAAGACTGGTAACACACGTTGAGCAAACTTTCTCTTGAGGTGAATAGGGAAATCACCTTTAGATATTCTAGTATTCTGTAGATATTTGAACAAACAAAGTTGTCCCATATTAAATACCCACGAAATCTTAAAATTTGTAAACATTTACAGTTCACATCCATTTTTTAGGTATGATTTTAAGGTTTTTGAAATATTTTCATTGATTATAAATGCATATTTTCAATGATTCAGTACGCAGGTGTGCGTGTTACCTTTGCGTACATTTGTGACAAAGCTCATTAGATTAATCTATCTCGAATCCAGACATAAATGAAGATGAATAGAGGGCGAAACGGGTTCAAAACAAAGCTAGCGACCTCTTCATAACAACCGCGGCGAGTCGGTCGTATGATTCTGACATTTAAACACGACTAACATGAACCGAGATTTGAATTACGTTGACCGACCGAACAAAACCAAGAAACAGTTACCACTGCGGATGACGGCACAAACCGCGATATAGAAATTTACGTCCCTCGATAACGGATGGTAATGGACATTCAAATAAGGGATGCATTAAAAAATATGTCGTTATGTCCCACATAATTATCCTAGATAGTTTTCACAGGTACTTTTTTGTCTGCGAATCTATTTAATTATCTACACATTAATAGTGTAAAGAACAGAAATATGTAAGACTGTAAGTTACCGAAAAATGGAAAATCCAAATGATGCACGCAGTGTAGAAGAACGAGATCAAACAATATCAAAAGAAAATAAGTACGGAATATTTAACGTCATTGTTAAGAACAATGGTTCCCAACTTATTTCAGTCGCGGAACCCTTTCCACCTTAACAAAAAATTGTGGAACCCTGATAATTCTTACTTCGAGGACCTCCTAAATCCATAGGTACCCACTGCCTGCCTCATCCAGCACTCTGGGCATTGAACAAAGTTCTTCTCCTTCTCCGCTACAGGACAATAGGTGTTGGATTGTCTCCGTGGCTTCTCCCCAAGTTCTACAGGTTCTTTGGCATTCTGGTTTCAGAAGCAGTTAGCCCTTTCTTCATTGCGTACCGGAATCTAGTGATGGTCCTTTGATTCTTCCCTTTTGGCTTCGCGAGGTATAGTGGCACTGCGGGAACTTGTATGTGTTTATTTCCCTGATTGTACCGTGATCTTTCTATTCTATTTTATCTACTCCTTATTCTACTCCTTATTCTTGTCTTCTTCTTACCTCTTGTATGCTATATCAATTTCTTTCAAAATATTTACTTCTGCCTTCTCTCCAGCTGGTTCTATAGTATTTTTCTTTTATATTGAAATTTTCATTAATACTGAAAAAGCTAATATAATTTATTCAAATTGGAGATTATTGTTAAGAATTAAACTTCTGTACTTTCAATATTCTTTCAAAATTTCGTTTAATCGTGAACTGCTGAATTCTAATATCATGAGTGGCAACCAACGCACTTCTGTATTTTTTTGTCGTAGTGTGGAGCGAGAATACGCTTTTACACAAATGGCACTAAACGGTAACAAACAATGAAGTGCTTTTTTGTATAAATTTGGATTTTCCTCTTTTAACATTAAATCTCGATTAATGAAACTTCAATAAATTTAACTTTTATATGGCTGCCTGAAGTCAAGTCGGTGAAATATTCATAAACTGAAATAGACTTTTTTTTTAATATTGAAAGGTTTAAGGATTGAAAACTAAGTAAATATTATTAAATTTCAGTAGAGAAAAGTAGTGGAAATCGCAGCTATCCTCTTCCTATGAAATATTAATGGTTTTTTGAAACTTTTTAAATTACTTTTTATTTTTAACTATTAATTTTAAACCCCAAATTTTATCGGTGGAACCCTAGGGTTCTGCAGAACACAAGTTGGGAGGGAACCACTGGTTTAGAATATTACAATTTACAGCAGTGAAGTTTATTAAAAGAAATCTGAAAAAATCGATGCAGGTAGGTTTACTTATTTAATAACAAACCTGTAAATATGGTTGGATAATTTTACATTTTATGACTTACAGCACATTAATTACTTAATGATCAATTTTTTATTGTCCTATACAAATTTTTGTGGGCCTAAGCTATGCCCAAATTTGTAGTTTGTCAAATTATAATTCCGTAAAAATTGATTTCTTCTATTTTATCTAATCCAATCAAATGCCAAATCTGCTACAGACATCGGCTACCATGGAACACAACTTAGCTCTATCGTCCACTAAACTAACTAGTTTTTTAAAACTTTGAGTCCCTGTCTCACTTATAAATATTAGCCAGTTAATCTTCTATGTTTTATACCACTGCTAAAAATTAATTTTGGTTTTTTTATAAGCACCTTAAACGCATTGTTGAAACATGCTAGTAAATTTTTAGCGCATTTTTACATATTCGTCTTGATTTATTCCCGGAAAATCATGGGTAAGTGTGGAACAGGATGGGAAGCTCCATCAGGTCTTAGAAAATATGGAAAAAGGGAATCAGGGGCGTTGGAATGTTGGTAGATTACTATTGGATAATAAAGAGGGATTTTCCATCAGCTCAGTACAAAAAACGGACTAGTAGAAATTTTCTTCTAAAAGGGCAAGATCTTTGAAGAAAAATGAAAATTAATTGTTTCTAATGTTATCTCTATGCAGTTTTTTTTTGCCAATAGTTCCTCGCCAATAATATTTTTGTTATAAAATTCTTTGTATTTATTTTATAAATATTTCACTTGTATTCAGTTGCGCAAAAAACTTTCGTGATAATAAAGAAAGACGGAAGACTGAATCGAAGGCATTCTCAAATGATGCAAAATCAGTTATCAGACACATTTTAAAATATTTTAAAATGTAGGCCTGTGTCATATGTACTTGATCACTTTTCTTTCAAGTGATATTTATGTAGATGTGTTAATAATTTATTAATTATGAATATTCCATAAAAGTTCAACAGTAAGTGAATCAATTAAAAGAACGAAGCCCAACAAATAATTACAGTAATGCATTTATTTAAGCATGCGTGTGTATACATACGTCTAGTCAAACATGGCGTGCCAGTCTGACTTAATTACAAAATAAAATGCCCGTAATTGGTGAAGTTTTAAGACTTGGCTTGAAAATCGATAGTTTGCTAGCGTGTTTCTACAACACACACACACATTATATTACTCGCTTGTTAGATATTAAAACCAGGACTCAAATAATATTGTATATTAACAAATGTAGTTTAAATTAGTTTAACAGAAATCGAAGACACTTCAGGTTTGGAATACAAAATAAATCGTTGAATATTTGGTTACATCACCTGAAAAATGAAAAATACGAACACTGTATTCAAGGTCGAGGGTCAACTAAGAAACGATTGAATATTCTGAGCCTTGTGGTCCCTTTACATTAGGCTACTAAACGAGCTAGTAGCTAGCTTGTTAGTGACAAAGATAGCTACTAGCTAACTATCCTAATGTAAACGTTTGAGATTGAGGTAGCTCTAGTATATATATATATATATATATATATATATATATATATATATATATATATATATATATATATATATATAAAGCTCTAGTATATATATATATATACACATCATATATATATATATATATATATATATATATATATATATATAATCGAAAGAAAGTTCTTGACGAAATTAATATGGGTATTAAATGAAATTCTTATGTCATACTCGTCATATATTTATTAAAAAAATTTATCGAGACGTTTCGATTGGTAATCCAATCATCCTCAGTCCAATATTATTGTCAAATGTATAAAATAACGTATTTTCACATTAAAATGTTTGGAACGGACAGGAACGGTTAATCATATAGTCTAGCCGAACGGTCTGTCCTATACTGACATAGGACAGACCGTTCGGTTAGACTTTAGTGCTAGGTAAAATCGGGAAGGATTCCTTCTATCCCCGAACGTAGATTTTACTCGTTGTACCCCCTAAAATATCTCAAAAACTTAAAAATCAAGATTTTTTCAGAAAACTTAGAACCTTCCCTAAGCAGTGGGAAGGTTCTAAAAAGTGGTGAGCCATCTTTAGATTGGTCGTCTCTTATCCCTGAGGGGTAGGGAACATCCCCTCATGCAACCGGAGAGAAATTATGAAAAAGAAAATCGTGAAAATTCAACTTTTCCGACTTCGAAGGAAAATAAAAATTAGCCTAGGCGCTAAAGATAGCAGATGTTTTTGAAAATAATATAACCTCATCGGTTGGACAAAATATGGACTTAATTACAGTTACTTTTTAATATACTTTTTTTCATAATTAATAAATTTCTCACATCAACCATACTCAAATTAATTATTGAAGTGTGTTTGAATTATTGGTTACCAAGAGTAAATTAGGGTCAATGACAGGGGGGGACGGGGTCAAAACAACATGAAATTACCCCACCCTTTTATATTTCTAATTCATTATTAAAGGTACTCCACGAATACAGATATTTGTTTAACATTAATTATAACACAAAAGTTAAAAAAGCACATTAAAAAGTTTAGTTTTAATCATATTAAACTTTTGTTTATAAAACAAAATAGTTATATATGTAATTAGTGTCTAAATGAGTTTTTTTTTTTTTTTTTTAATCGTGTGTCAATTTTAGCACTAGTCGTTAGCCGAACTGTACCCGGAACTAGTTCCGAAATAATCGATTTCTGACAGAGCTAATAATAACCTTTTTAGAAGTTAAACACTTCTTTGGGCACGCTTGTGGATCGAACACGTGATCAGCACCGTGATGAGAGAATAAATGGTGTGCTACAACCTCGACCAGTTTTTTATCATACTGCGCAACTTCATGTTGAGAGCACCATTCTGTTAAATCGCATAAACACATGTTTTCTGTATTATTATTTGGTATTTTTAAGTTTACAAATGTTTTAAAAACTTAAATTGTAAAATGCCTACTTGTTCGGTCCGTATATGCACTAATTATTTGCGGAAAACTAAGGTAGTTGATTAAAATATTACAGTTTTCCTAAAACTGATTATCAAAACGATGGGTTAAGGCCTTTTATCGCTTAGATTAATTCAATATTTAATATTCAACAAGGTAAAATCAATTAAATGTATTCGTATGCTTGCTGAGGACAGCTGAGTTAGTCTCGCCAGTCAGCTGTGCATTATATCGCAATCATATTGCAATATCACTCGCGCCCGTAGGCCGCTTTTAATATTAATCTGAATTTAATTTAAAACATTAAAACTTTTTATGTTTCTTAAAAATGTTGAGTGCCGCAACTTGCCGGATTCAACATAACACAATTCATTAACACTCTGTTACTAACCTGCTTAGATGCACAGTACGCTAGTAAAAATATTTAAAGTTTCTTAATTTAAATTACGCGTATCTAACGCGGGTTAAGTGATTTTACACCTGTTGTTTGATCATTTAAATTATTTGTGTGTGTCTACCACTATTCAAGGAATCTCTCCGAGGACCCAGGAACCTGTTTTTTGGGACACCAGTGCCACATATGTAAAATTGAAATAAATATTCTAGTGAAAGCCAGTGAATAAATTGACTTTTTCGTTAATTTCGAAGGAAATTCACCTTAATTATTTTAAATAAGAAGTTTTTAATGCAAGAAAATAATTTTAACACTGAGTTTTGTTTTAATTTCGAGGTATATTCAATGCACTATTTAAAAATCGTTTTTAATAAATCATTTTCGTAAAAATATGATTTTTGACATACGTTTCACTTCCACCGTGTGGCCCTAAGCAAACTTTTTTTTTTTTTAATTTACGACTATTAACTAAATTCTGTTTCATTGGTTTAGGCGGAACTAAATTTTTAATTCTAGTTACTTTTACCGATTAATTGAAGCTTTTGGTCATTTTGTTTAGGAAAAGCCAACTTCAATATATAAAAAAATAGCTAGTGACAACTTACAAAAATTTAAATTCCATTTAGTTCCGCCTAAAAGTTTGGAACATTATTATACTTTACAATCAACTAGTTCGGTAGCCATCTTAATGACGTAGGTTTTGAAGTTTAATAGTTGACGTTGCCGGCCGGCGTACCGTAGTGGTAACACAAGTGCCCTGCGTTGCTAAGGTCTCGGGTTCAAATCCCGTTCAGGCATGGAATTTTCAAAAACAGAATTGTCCCGGCTAATTTCCAGAGTTGCAAAGGCCATTAAAAATAATAATAAAAAAAATTTACGTTCAGAATTATTGTTCTTTTTTTTATTTACTAATTTTTTAAAAGTAAACCTATATAATTCTATTGTAGACAAAATATTGTATTTGACACACATATAATAGCTATATTATACTCGGATGATTACAAGTCTCCGCTACGGCTTGGATGGTTAATTTTATCCTCGTGCAATGTAAACGGCCTTATATGCTTGTTAAATAAAATACTATTATCGTTGCTATAACTCTTCTAAAAGTAAATAATGAGAATGTTATGAGTTTTGCCTCTTCTTGCATTATATGCTTCCGGATCAACATATGATTTAGAAATTCGATTTTATTTTCTCTGGTCTCTAATGTGTATTGGAAATTGGCCGTCTCTTAGTGAATGAGGTATTAATTAAGTCAATTAGGTAATCTCATGTAGTTGATCGCTGTACTGGAGGTGTTGTTTTCATTAGGTATCCATGGAGACGATGTCCACATCAACATAGATGAGTATCTGTCAATGGGCGGGACAGATGAAACAATTCAGTCCAACTCATTACCCTTGATTAGCACGTATCCATTCACATTAAGGGCTCATTCATTATTTATTAAAGAAACGTTTAACTACAAGGAATGAGTCCTAAATATTCTCCCAAAAAAAAAATGTTTTAAAAAAAGTTTCAGTATTTTACCTATATGCGAGTTACAGAAATTTGTAACGCTCATTTGCTGCGATAGTGTCATAACTTAAAATGTGTGATTTTTCAAAATACTCTTTTAAAGGCTTAGTGCCTTAAGATCAAATGAATTATGATCGAGGGTTAGTCATGATTCGAATTTCCATGAAACCAATGTGTTTGGTTGAACTATTAGTACTGTTTTTTTTCCATTATTTTAGATTAAATGTAAGGTTAATGAACATACTCGTGCAACAAATTATTGTTTGGCAAATATGTCGTGACAGGCCGGTCTTTATACTGCGCATAGATATGGCACTATGACAGACAGTGACAGTACAGAGAGCAGTCAAAAAACAAGCATCAGTTCACATTCTAATTCTCGTATTTATATTATATCTATATATCTATAAGTTAAGTCTACAAACTTAAACACCACCCATGAGTGGCGCACCCAGAAATTGGGGGGGGTGGAAGCAAAACAAGGTTCTCACTTGTAAAATACAAGTGGTGACCAAAAAAGGAGGTCCTCATATCTTAATTTAGTCGACTATAGGCTATGACTTTTGCACTGTTGGTTGTCACTAACAAGTTTGTCATATGGTAACGTGAGCAACCGTTCAGAGCTCTAAATTTAATACGTTGTACAGTGGCGATTGTAGACAGTTTTCCAAACTTAGTGAGTTCTTTTAACGAGACAGACATATAAACACATTGGCTATCTCAGTCTACATTAAAGAGAACGTTCACATTGTATGCCTTTACATAACCTAACAAAATGTCATCACTCCGATTACAACAAATCTCGCCCAAAATTGCAAAGATGAACAGTAAATATGATCAATTTAGGTAATTAGGTTAGGTTTAATTAGTAAAAATCTAGGACAGCTGAATTAGGAAGACTGTAATAGATAATAAACCTTTTACGAAGCCACCGTAGTTGGTTTAAAGACACACAGATGTCGCGCTATTCGTAACTCACTAATTTCCTTAAGCTGTAAACGCTGCCTGGAATTTTAAAACTATCTATTAACTATCAACTAAATAGTTGACTATGCATTGTACGCTGTGGATATGTTTAATAGATAGTTTTAAAATTCCAAGCAGCGTTTACAGCTTAAGGAAATTAGTGAGTTACGAAGAGCTCTTTAAATTAGTTGACTATGCATTGTACGCTGTGGATATGTTTAATAGATAGTTTTAAAATTCCAGGCAGCGTTTACAGCTTAAGGAAATTAGAGAGTTACGAATAGCGCGACATCTGTGTGCAGATTTAGTCCTAGTATTTCCAACCGCAGTTAACTTTAACTAAACTGGGTATTGTTAACTATCTATGGGTTAAGTCATTTTGTCCGTATTTCCATGCGCAGTTGAAAAACTATTATAGGTATAACTTAGACGCTGTCTTAAGAGCCGGTTAACTTACTTAGTATATGGTTTAACCTCAAATTTATTAAATTAATATTTAATTTAGGAAAACAGTAAATAAAAATAGATTCAGGTAAAAGATTATTCTATTTTCATAAAATAATAAATGAAAAGGCAACTTGAAAAACAATATCCCAAATCAACAAAAATAAAATAATGTCCAAAAAATTATAATCCCAATGATATTAACATGCTAAATACTCGTTTAATTGTAACTGATCTAAACAAAATAAAACTATTAACCATTGTTATTGTTTAATATATTTAATTCCACATTTCAGTTCTAATTCTAAAATATCAATTAATTTAATACTAATTTTTATTACTAATAATTCTAATTGTTGGTAAAACTAAAATCAGTCAATATTTCAATAATTATAATAATGAAAGTACATATTTAATTTCGATTAGCAAATAATAATTTAAATCATTAATTTATTATTTATCGATAATTTTATTTTATTTTCAAGAAATTACTTTGTTGTATTGTTGAAACACTGGTCGGTAAATGACTTTGCTCTCTTCTTTTCAATAAAGTCCGTAGATTACTAGGCCTTCAGAACACTCGTTGTCGCAATCTGGAATTAAACTCAAACGCTACTCATTCCTACACAATATACTGCCATAGTTTGCGTCCAGTCAGTTCAAATGCTCACAAGCGAAATGCAATCTTCCAACTCGATAATTTGCGAGAAAATCCTGGCAAGTTACAGGTCTTCTGGATACAAGCCATTGTTTCCTCAATCGTCTTTGGACAGTTCGTGATGAAATTGCCATTTCGATCTTCTTCGAAATAAGGTGCGAGAAAAGTTAAGGACCAGTCACGATTGCGAAGAACAATGAGGGTAAGAAATTAGTCGTTTCGAGCGCTTGTGTGTCGTGGATGCTGTTCGGTGATGTTTCATAGCGTAATTAATAGAGTTTTTAGCTACATCCAAAACACCAGTTATATTCCAATACTGCGGCCATCTTCATGTAATGGCGCAGCTCGTACATCGTTTCCTGGTCACATTTGAATTTTATTACACAAAGAAGACTTGTAGGAGTTTAGAAATCTATAAGATGGATAATTAATGGCAAATTTTTATTTTAACAGCGAGTTATTTGTATTAAAACTTACGTACTTATATGCGATATTATATAGTCTTCGTTCATTATTTAACGAAGTTATTTAACATGATTCAACGGGCATTATTTATTGTTCAGACTGTTTAAGTAGTAACAAAAAATATTTTTTTATGCAAACATTGTATTACCTTCCATTACTTATTATTTCCTAATAAATCAATTAAATAGTTTTTACTGGTTATCTTTAAAATACAATAATTAAGACTATTAAGTTTCAGTTTTGTTTTTTTTTTCTTCGGCGAGTGTATTTTTTTTTACTTCATAATCGATTAATCGATTATTTTCTACCAATTAAATTGAAAATCGATTAAACATTTTGATTAATCAAATGATCAATTAATCGTTAATCATTTTTTATTGCCATCTCTAGCGGTACACCGGTTGGGTAGCATTGCTCTATAGTCTATTATTTTCAATTTATACTCTCTGATGTTATAAAAATGAAATAAAGTTATTTGGAAGATAGAATATAGTATCAGTTCTTTTCTAAATCTTTTTTTTTCTTTTATCTTATTTGGTAAGCAGCAGTGCGTAAAAGATAATACCATATACCTTTTGTAGTGTTCCCTGTCCCTGGTATCGTTCACTAAAAGCGAAATTCCGCAGCGTCCGCGACCATTAAGCCGGTAACGAAGTTTTCTACAATAACAATTACCGGCCTGGCTCGAGAACAAAGAGTAAAAAAAAAAGAGTCGTGATCCCGTGCAACCGGAAGTGACGTCACAGCCAATTGTCTCCGAGTGGATCGTTCGGAATTCGATTTTCAGACGCGTCCGTTAAAGTCCAAACAGTTTCTGTTAGACGTCACGGTAATGTCGGGCTTTAGAGTGATCTGTAATTATTTCAACGGTGCTTTCAAGAATGGCTAAACTTAAATATAATCATCGAAGAAGTAGTTCTTTGAGGGAACTCACAAAATGAATCAATAACCACGAAAACCTGAATTGATATTCGATAAAAATAAAATTGATGTAAAGTGTGACTTCACACATTTCACGGTTTAGTGTTTTAAAATTTGTTGAAAATCATTTTACAAAAAACATTTAGGGCTGAAAATTCCAATTGCTTATAAACTGTATAATACATATATTTGCAAGATGTATATTTTTTTTTGCTATAATTCCACCCCGACGTAATTATTAAGTTCCTAATAAAGGTAGCATTCCGCTGGAACTGCTCAGCACGACGGTTGTCAGTAACGGCCAACTGTAACAACTGGCAGTGACTGCTATGATATTCCGTTCAAACTGCCCTTCGTAGCGGCCGACTGCTCTACTGGAGGGCAAGTAGTCAGTTGACTGTTGTTTTGGGAGGGTTAAGACCTCGAAATTTTGGAAGATGCGTTTAGGTACTATTATAGCGTTTTTATTAGAGGATGAATAAAAGGATGATGAAATTATACACATATCCTCAAGTGCTGTCTGAAGATATCATAATAATTGGTTGCATCTTCACTGTCGGTAAATTTAACAATTCACTATACAAAATATTAGCCTTTTTACATCATAATATGGCATAATTTCAAAGTGACATAATTTAACAGTATCACACCAAGATAAAGGTTTACAGGGCGGTTATCCTCTCAGTACCCCTGTATAGTAGCGAATCTTGGTGTCTCTATCGTAGACACTTCAGAGTATTGGAATAATTTCATCAGAGATGTTTACGATCTATCCTGAAGATTGAATGGTAGGATTACGTGTCTGATACCGACATTATAACAAAAAAAAAAAAAAACAGGCATATTGAGCATTGAGGCTACCCTAATCCAGAAACATCTTAAATGGACAGGTCAGGACAAGCAGGTACTGTATTCAGAACTACCATATGGCAGTATAAACCCTGCAGTCCCTTACAGGAGATATAAAGATATGGTCAAGAGCTCACTCAAATCATGTCACCTCCTACATTTATCTTGGGAGAAGATACTTATGTACTGATCACACCAGGAGGGAAAACTCGGTGTCTTGTGCAGTGAACCAGTTTGAACAGCAGAAAATAACACTAGCTGAGACTTCTCGTGCCAGACGGAAGGAGAGACTTAACAGTATGTCTGTGTCATCTGGAGAGTATTTGTGCTATTGATACGCACCGGCAACAATCAGAAAAGACTGCGGACCAACTAACATAAAAATTGCGGAAAAACTTTTGTGTCGCGTATAGGACTCTGCAACCATGAAAAGGCATATTCAAGAAGGAATGTCTAGATTTGCAAAGCACCCATCGTCGTTCGACGGGGTTGGATATATATGACATAATTTGGAGCATGACTTAATACGAGTATATAATGGCTTCCTCTTGGCCGTCGACTGCTGACTGCTGCACTGGTTCTAGAGCGGTCGAGACTCGACTGCCGAGCAGTTACAGCGAAATAGTTCTCATTTAAAATCTCAAAATCAGTTGGATACTGCCAGTCTTACTTCCAACCGCCATTGTGAGAATATCCAGCGAAATAGTACCCAGGTAGTACCTAAATAGTAACAAGGCTTATTGGTCTAATAACTTACAGGAAACATGAAGTGCTTAATAAACTGACATAAAATCTAAAATTGGTTCGCACAAATTTTTAAAATATCAACTTTAATTGAAAAGCAGTATAATATTAAAAGTGTGTACAAATATGCTGTTTTTATATACATACCTATTTTGTTATGTAATGGGAATTTTAATGTTTTTTTAAAATATATTTTAGATGAGTTTTGACGAAATCGATGACCTATTTAGATGAATTTATAAATCATAGACAACCGTTTATAGAATAATTAAAATTTATTGTAAATGTAAATTCATATAAATATTTTATATGTCAGTATTTTTTTCTTTTTTGAATAAACTTTTATTATTATTCCATAGTTATGTCAATATAAATATATTACAAACAATACTTTAAGTATTAGTAATTATGTAAAAGTGATAGAAAATGAGAAATCAGACGCAGTTACTTGGCAGAGTAAAAGAGATGTGCGACTGAAAATTGCTGATAAGCTTAACTTATATTGATTAAGGAATCTAAATAAAGACATCAAAGCATTGTTGTCTTCTTATTTCAAAGATTTCTATGTGATTAATTGTTATTTCCATTTGCAAATCCACTTCTGTGGTAAAATTTGCTACACGCCCACGTTTAATTGCCAATTTAACATTAACGCAAAGAATATACTTAACGTCAAAATATCTTATGGTAAAATTACGTCTCACTCTAGCTGTATTAATTTACGTATAGCTCGATCTCCTTTGCATTCTTTTAATAGCATTAGAAATACCAATACAATAACAAAATATTATGTTACTAAACTATTAGAAGTAATTTGTAACTTAGAAATCACCAATAAATTAATCAGCTTAATATATAAATTATGTGTCTAATAACTGTTAGCTAGTTTATTGGGGAACTGGAACTCTCAGTTTCTAGTGCCAAGAAGGACAGTGAGTACAATGTCAGAAAATTTATGAAAACTTGTGGTGAGTGTTACCAATAAAGTATGTGATGGAAGACCCAGAACCACAACTTCATCTTTAGATAGAAAGCCTGTGGTTTGGTAACCACGGGTTATCAAACACGGTTATTCACAGGTTATCAACTACGTTAACCACAGGTAACGGTTATCTAATCGAACAGATGCCTTACTAAACCACATGTTGCAGTTTAGTTAAATCTGGATAAGGTTAAGCTACTCTGTGTATCTGCCATCAAACGAATACTAGTAGCAGACATTGATGTCCAAGTAGCTGTAAGAAAACTACTGATACGCGCCGGCAATAAACAGAGATTGCCGGCCAAGGAACATAAAAATTTGACACTTCAAGCTTGGAAAACAGTTCTCTAGAGCAGTGCTTCTTAAACTTTTTGATGTCGCAGCTCCCCTGCAACTCAAATCAATAACCCACGGCCCCCCTATTTTTTTTTTTTTTTTGGAACCTAGATTAGTTAAAATATATACATACATATAGTTTTTTACCCTCATATCATTCAATAATCTATGTATAATGAAGAATAATATTTATGTAGCATTAAAGTTAAAGCGACATATCATTTTTAAATAATAAAATTATTCAGTGTTATATTTGCGGATCTTCGCGGCCCCCTTGTGGGAACGCCACGGCCCCCTAGGGGGCCGCGGCCCACCACTTTAAGAAGCACTGCTCTAGATGATTAAGTACAATTTGATTTTTTTTTATTGAAGATAGTCTTCGAAATGAAGAATCTTCGTCAGCAGATCACTAGAAGAGTCGACATCTGATTAGTATTTGGGCCTTCTGTATGATGATTATTATTTAATGAAATAGGGCTGTTTGGAAACTATTGACACGCACCGGCAACAATCAGAAGAGATTGCGGACCAACTAACATAAAAATTTTACACTTTTAGCTTGAAAAACAGTTCTCTAGTGTATTGAGTACTATTTGAAGTTGAGTTTTTTTATTGAAGATTGTCTTCGAAACGAAGAATCTTCGTCCTCAGATCACTAGAAGAGCGAACATCTGATCGGTAATTGGCCCTTCTATATGATGATGATTATTTAATGAAATAGAACTGTTTTAGTGGAGATGCAATTGACAATATTTGCAAAATTCAATGAGTAATGAATATCAGTACAGGGATATCATAAAAATCAATTACCGTATTTTTCGGACCATAAAATGCATAAGAAGCAACCCAAATTTATGAGACAATTTTAAAAAAATACAATTAATTGTACCAATAACATTCAATTCATCTTCACTCTCTGTACACTCATCTCGTTAATGTCACTGTTCGTATTATTTTCGTCTCAACTATTGTTGTCAGTTTCTTAAAAAACTAAATCATCTTCGGTAACATCCAATGCGTTACTTATACTGCATCTCTTAAAAGACTCGTCTTTTCTTTTACAGCTTCCTATGATTTTTTTACCCAGGTACATACTTCTAAAATATTCGGCCGTTTTGGCCGTTTTATACATCTGTAACATCATGATTTGGCTTTGTCATTCATTTGTCCCACTCTTTCCGCGTAAAATTGGTAATGGTTTATTATTCAACTCATCCAAAGTGAATTGTAATGCCTCGAGGAATGACAGTTAATTCTGTATTAATTTCTTTTTAAATCTTCTTGGTTGATTCTGTTTTATGCGCTCTTTATTAACATACCTCGTGTCACTACCTTCGGACCATAAGACGCACTTCAATTTTAAGTAGATTTTTGTACGTAAAAAGGTACGCCTTATTAAAAAGGTGCGTCTTATCCAAAAAATACAGTATTGCTATGTGGAGTGCATATTTTTGACTAGATTTCGTGTTATAGGTAGGTGCGTCTTATCCGAAAAATACGGTATTGCTATGTGGAGTGCATATTTTTGACAAGATTTCGTGTTGTAGGTAGATAAGGACCCTAAACTTCTCTTCCGAAGAGATTACTTGAACAAATGATCAGCTGAGGGAGTGCTTAAAGTTATTGTTTGGCTATTACAGTCCCCTTAATTCTACAGACCTCTCGAGTGATGAATTGGATAGGAAGGTCAGAAAAGTGTAGGGCATACCTCTATTGATCATTTATAGAGCATTTTTGTGTTTAAAAAGTTTTACCCAAACATCTATATTGATTTTCTGTTAGCGTTCTATACTTACCAAATACCTACGACACCCTAAAGTGTGTCGATATTACAATTCACATCCATTTTTCCTGAATCATTTCTTAAGGTCACAATTCTTTCGAACATCCGCTTTTGAAAGAAACGTAAATTAAGGCTTAAATTCTCGCAAGTTTGAACATAATTACGGGCCACATTGTAAAATTATGCAAAAATATAAAATGAAATTCTAAAACTTGTAAACTTTTGTTAATATTCTGAAAATTCAAGGAGCCTCCCGACACTCCCTCATGAATAAATAATAAAATGCAATTATAAGTGCTGCAAAACCAATCTTAGAATCTTCAACTCAGTCATGATGGGAAAATAACATTTTTGAATAAAAAAAATATTACCTCAAGCGGTAATAATCGTGGATAAAAACGCGAGACACGCTTTTATTATGTATGCTACTTAAGAAGTGGAAGGGGGAAAGGTTACTGCTATATTTTAGGAGGAAGTTAGGTGAATAATTTTAAAAGTAAAATGTCACTAGACGCCTAATAAAACGAAAAAATCTCTTATAATATAGTGCGCTAGAAAATATAAAATATATATAAAAATATCACCAAATTTCTCAACCAATATCAGCAAATATCACCCATTCCTCGAGAGCAGACACATCACCAGGAAAAAGATTTACAGGGTGATCTTTTAAACTTTCATTTCAAAAAATTTATGTAAAGTGTGAATTTTCAAACATTTCAGGGTTTTGTAAGTTTTAAATAAGTATAAGATGCCAACAGAATGCTGGATGTCTAGAAATGTATTTTCTAAAATCACATGAAAATAATCATTTTACTAGTACAAAGATCTTCCATTTAATTTTTTGAAGCAAACTTTAAATAATTTGCGAAAATTTTGTCACAATAAAATTTAAATTAATCTTTCTTTGATACCTTAAAAAAAAACTTAAGAAATTCTAGCAATAGGTTGAATCATGATGTATAATAGTAGGCAAAGCCTACTGAACACTGTTCACATGAACTGGATTCTCGGCTGTTCAAAATTTTGTAATATATTTATAATTTAAAAAAAATCAGCTGTGCCCACCACAGAACCGACCGCTATCACAAAGTACTCGTATAAAATACATTCTAGCAGCAGAGTAGAAATAACTTGGCCTAATATTTTCTAACAGATATATTATTTATTAACATGAACATGGAAACGTTACATATAAGCATCAAAAAATAGATACCTACTTAAAAAAAAATAGAAAATTTTTTCAAAAAATGTTCGTTTTATCAAAAAATGTATCGAATGAAAGTTGTTAGCTATTGTGTTTATACCAACTTTTGTTAAATAAATTTTTTCGAAATATTTCGCTGTTGTTAAATATTCGCAAAAATGTTAAAATCGACTCGAGTAAACTTCCATTTCTAGTCATCCGATTTTTACCAAAAGTTGATCAACTCGTGCCATTGATGTCAAAAACTTAAATATGAAGTTTCATAAACGGCCTTTTAGCCGAATTTGCTCTGCACGTGTACACAGACAGACAGACATCATGCTAAAAATATTCAAAACGTTATGTACGAACCTCAATTCGTGGAGATCCATCGAAATCTCGAAATGTCAAAATCAGTATGATCACAATACTTCCCTTATATATGTTGGCGGTCGCTAAAAGACACACATCTTAAGTATAAATACAAAAATATTATAGTCATAATTAATAGCTAAATTAAAAAAATAATAATTTTTTTCAAAAACACAAAAATTGCAATATATTCCAAAAGCGAAATCTGACCAAAAATTCCTCGCGTAATTTTCCGATTTAGATTAATGTATATTACTTAAGATTTTTTCAGATATTTATTCAGTATTAAAATATTTTTTAATTTGAATAATTAGATTTTGTTCTTTATTAACGTCTCTTTTTCCTATATATGGGTCAAAGAGTTGCATAAGCATGGCAAATTTCAATTTTCTATGTTCAGCCGTTTGGCTACAATATCTACCGTATAGACAGACAGACACATGAGTGACTTTATTTGGATTTTTTGGTGGTCATACCTACAAAACCCAAAAAATGCAAAACAATATTTGTTTATTAGTACTTTATGTGGACTGGAATTATTTGTGGAATCATCTTTTTCCATCATAATAGCCGATATATTGTGATTTATTATGGTGGGACGTTTACAGAAGTCTTTAAGCAATGAGACACCTCCACTTCTAACGTCCTGTGCGGTTCTGTTACTAACGATTCCCCAGTATTTTTGACGTTATGCCGATCCAACGCTGTGGAAATCTACCGCGTCTTCTCTTGCCGTTTACCTTTTCTTCTTCTTCTGGTTATGATGGCTTCGGTGAGTTCACCATTCCGCCAGTGCATAGGCCATTGAGGTATCCAATAATTATTTTGCAAACTGTTGGGGAGGGGTTGGTCTGAACTGATTTAATAGAAATTGGAGTGGGGAGAATTTTAGATAGATGCAGGTATAGTAATGAAGATTTCTTATAGTAATTAGGGCAGTTGGAAAGCACATGGTCTACGGTACCAGGTTCTCCGCAGTCGCACAGATCTGAAATTGGTACATGGATTCTGTGGAGGTGAATTAAGGAATGGGAATGATTAAATCGCATCTGGTAAATTTTGGAGATTGTTCTTTTATTATGACGAAGATTGTGAGAACCTTCATGTTGGGAACTGGTATTCCACTCGTGCTACCATATTGAAAGTAAAACATTTACACATATTTGAGGCGATATTTCAACTATTGCTAGCCGAACATTTGTGGAATAGTAAATTTTGTTACAATTTTCAGGTAATATGTAACTCTCGCGTAAACTGAATTCATTTAAATTTAACATTACATCATTTTGCAACATTATAAATTATATGTAAAAATCCCGGGAATTCTCGGGACTCGTTTCAAAGTGAGTATCGGATATTGCGAATTAAAAAAATGTCGGGGCTCAGAAACCCTTGAATAATAACTCGCTTACACGCTGAAACAAGGTGAGCGGCGAATTTACTAAGCAGCCTTATTACACCGACTAAGTTTGATATTAGAGAATACTTACCAAGTCATTTTTGGCTAGTCAGCATAATAAGATACATTTTATGCATTGGCCACGCCACTGATATGAGTATGTCTGTATATTGTAGACAACATTGATTTTTACAAACTATGTTGGAACATATTGAGTGACATAAACTATAATCTACAAATAATGGAGTAATGCAGTATGCATTATTAATTTTGTAAAATCATGTACGGTAGAAGTGATATCATATTGGCCCCTGTTATATAAAATTTAATTCAATTATCTATACGCCAATTTTAATTAAATATTTTCATTGGGGACTTGGTGCTTGATTTTAAAATTTAAAATAACAGTAGTTCACATACGTTTTACAATGCAGTTTCATATTTGAATCAATTCGCCATTCTATTGTTTCATATATGAAGGGTTTGACTGATGAATTTGTTTATTGTCATGTGCTTAAATGACGATACTGACGCTGATAGTAAATGTCACCAAAAAGGTCAAAGGATTATAAATAAATATCCATATAATACTAATGGAAATTTCGGTTTGTTATGCATATCCTACCACACTTATCCCCATACTTATATTAGGCTCCAAAACATGGATATTAACAAAGTGAGATCGACAAACCTAACTTTTTAAAACAAAGTTTTACCCATCAGACTCTAAATAAGTAATATACAATGGAGCTGCGAGAATGAAGATGACACAAGAAATCAGACTAGTATAACACCAAGGGTGTTACTAAGATGATGGCGCCTGGGGAGCTAGGTAATACAGCCCGATAGGCGTAATCATCCAGTAACGCCAATGGTGAATTCAAGATTTAATTTTTCACTTCTCATAAAATAAAAAGTGAAAATTAACAGATATTTATACCTATCTGTTTATTATCCTAGGCTACATATGACAATAAATAGTTTATAGACAAAAAACAAATGATTTTGTTTAAACATAAAGGACCGGTTACTGAAAGCTTAGTTAACTATAACCAAAAGGTCAGAAAATGGTTGCTATGATTACTTATGGGATTGTTATATTGTAACCTAGTTTAGCCAAATGGTTAAACTCAGTTAAGCTTTCAGTAACCGGCCCTTAGTTGCTGATCTTATATCTTATAAATTATCTTATTAAAAACTGCATTAAACAGAGAGGAATAATTTATTTTCTCATATTCATTTTTGATGTTAAATAAATGATAAACTAGATATTTTAATCAACTAAGTCAGCGGTTCTTAAACTGTGGACCGCGGACCACTGGGGGTCCGCGAAACAATGTTGACATTAATTTTACATCCCCCAACTTTTCGATTATATTCAAATAACTTAGTTTAAAAAAATGCTACTTGTTCAAGACTTTTTGTATTATCTAACTAGTAATTGATATAACTAAACAATAATTAGTAAAAATTTAATTATTTTTATTCAATTGCAAATTATTTACAGAAAAAATATTATAATAAGATCTATTTTGACTAATATTTGACCAAGAAATGTTTGTATGGGTTTAACCTATTATAATTTTTAACTTTTTTTAATTCTTTTTACTACTATTTTTGTTTATTTTATGTTTTTATTCTATATGCTAATAAAAATGTTCATCTCTATAAATGCGCAAGACCATTTATGAAAATAACCAGCGATCCATTTTTGCCAATATTTATTATAATGTAGTGCCTATGAGATTATTGAGCCAGAAATCTCAACCCTTTGCCCATTGAATAATCTTTTATTAAAAACTGCACTGAAGACAAGAAAAAAAATTTCTCCTCAGACACATTTTTGATGTAATGTAAATAATGAGTGCGATATTTCAAGATTTTAATTTTAGAGTCCCCCTCCCCGTAACTCCCCAAATATTCATCTAATTGCAAAAATGCTTTGAACAAAAAAGATTTGTTTACTGATTATAAACAATTTTTATTATATATATTTTTTTGTTCAGTCAAT
Source organism: Liopterus haemorrhoidalis (assembly GCA_963971575.1). NCBI lineage: Eukaryota > Metazoa > Arthropoda > Insecta > Coleoptera > Dytiscidae > Liopterus > Liopterus haemorrhoidalis. Next base: position 21,320,731 of record OZ020613.1, on the reverse strand, counting down.
AATAAGGAAGATATTTTAATAAAAAGTTATAATCCCGAAATACTCCACCTCTCTAAAATAAAAATTTTAGAATTCCTTATAGCCTAAGTTCGAATCCTGGTTTTACACTATCATCGTGCCAAATTACGTGAAAATATTCTCAGCCGTTTTTGCGTGAATCTTGTACAGGCAGACAGACAGACAAAAATTGTTTTTTTTTTTGCGTATTGCATCATATAATCCTGCAACGTTTAAAAACAAATTATGAGGCCAAATATTTAATATTGATTACAATCAATTAATTATATATAAAATAAAATAATGTTTATTTTTCTTTTGCGGTGCCAACATAATATAGCACTTTGTAATATCAATTTAAAAAAATCAAACTACTACACATACATGTTACTGTAGTCCGTTCAAATGTTAGAATGCAGTATTTCTCTTATGATAAGTGGGAAGTAAACGTGTTTGGCGAAGTCTCCGAGAATGATATGCTGACTGTGTAATATCACCAACGACTCCGTTTGTGAATGTCCTGTATTTTTATTGTCTAACACTGTATAAAGAAACGAATCTTAATTGATATTTCTATAGAAGTTTGTGTCGTTTATTGTTAGTAGTGACAAGGTAATTATGTATGTAGCAATTGTCTAAACCGTTGAATCCGTATTATTCGTCGCAACAAACAATATTAACTGAAATACCCTATTTGTGCGGCAATTTACCCCTTAATCTGATACCTTATGGTTGAATGGACAAAAACGGTCTGATCATGAATTTCCGCGTGTGTCAAATGAGACGGAAACACAATCAACACCTCGCCGAGCGTCGCAGCGTCGAGCAGACACCCTGCCGAGGGTCGCACCGAAAAAGAAAGTGAAAGAAAAGCAAATTGAGTATTAAACGCGCGGAAAAATTCTAACTACTTTTCGAACAGGCAAAAATCAACTCTAGATTAAAAAATCAAATCATACTCAATAAAATTATATCCTTAAAAATAAAAATAAGCAGTTTGGAAGAAGAAAAATGTATTAATTTATATTTACATACATAAAAAGGATCACAAGTCTTTATAGATTTCAAAACTAATTATTATTTATATTGTAATGCGTTTTGAATTTCAAGATTAAGTAAAATACAACAATGTATATTTTCACAACAGTATATAATATATATAGAGGTTCAACTCAAGGCAATTGAAAAATTGTAACAAACAGTGTTATCCATCTGTTGTCTAATAATTAAATATACTACCCTTACATTTATACGTTCTTTATACATATCTTGTTTAACATAGACAAAAGACGAAGAACACAGTACCCCTAGCTCTAATCACACATGTACACTTCGTGTTTAAAATATCTTCGATGACCGCTCATTACTCTCATCCACAGGATCAGTGTTGCCAACAGTGGAGATTCTTTTTCCACCAAAAGTACAGACTGAAGTGACAAAAAAAAAATAAATAAATAATAAGCCAGACCGAAATAATGACAAAAAAAGACTGATCTAAGTGATGAAAAACGGAAGACGGACCGAAGTGATAAGTGATACCAAAAGAAAAGAAGACTGATAGAATTGATGAAATAAAAAAAAGAAGACAAATTAAATTGACGACCAAAAAAACAAAAATGAAACCTCATCGAAGATGACAAAAAGAGAAAGGTGGATCAAAGTGTTGAAAAAAGTAAAATCGAAGTTATGAAAAACAAGAAGAGGATCGAAGTGATGACAAAAAAAAAAGAAGATGGATCAAAGTGATGACAAAAAAAGGAAGGCAGATCTAAGTGATGATCAAAAAAGAAGGAAGACGGGTTGAAATGATACCCCAAAACATCTTTTGGAAAGATTATATAATCTACTAGATTTTCTTCTATCTACTAGATTCAAATTTCAGTCACCAGATCAATATCTGATTCCACTAGATTTGATAAAAAATCTGTTAAGTTGGCAACACTACCCAAGATACGTTTTATGAGTGAAGTCTTGCACTTTAATTTGTTGTGATTCTTGTGAATGATATCCGATGATAACTGGCTCCTTTACAACCTCTTACCATCGCCCTGCATCAGTTCAATTCTAATTTTTACGTGTAGAGAATTATAATTGTCTAGTTGAAGTCTGGCGCAAATAGCTTTTGTTGCTGTGATAACTAACTAACTCTAGTTGAAGTCTTATTTATTTCAAACCAATAAATATCCTAGTCATTTATCCTAGCCCTTTATATAGATGGGCGCAAATAGCCTTCGTTGTTGACCAAAATTCGTCCACAGGAGAAAGCATTTCACAATTTCAATAAGGTTGACTTCTGCCTATTTGCATTGTTCTTCTATCATTGTAATATTAGTCTTTAACAATTTAACTTTTTCTACAAAAATCAGCTTTGATCAAATTTGCCATTGACCAAATATTATTAAACGGTCGATTATTAGATCGCAATTCACCTTTTAAAACGCCTAGCTTTAACTAAAGTATGCAACCCGCTCTGAACTGATGTAAAAATGGTCGCCAATTTTCCAAATTTTAATAAAAACTCGATTATTTCACAAATTTTAAGGCCATCTTCAGAATAGTAGGCTGTCGAATTGTATTCTGATGATGGCCTAATAAGCCTAAATACGTATAAATACAGTACATTAAAATTTTTGGAATAAACCTATTGTTTATTTTTCCTTTCAATTCCGTTAAAATATTTCAACGAGTGCTTTAATTGATATTAATTACAACTAATTCAATTAATATTATTTCAAATTTTATTTATACATAAATTTCTTGTCTAGCCATAGAGAGTGATGATCATCTTTTGAATATTTAGTAATTTTGTAATAACAAACAATAAAAATTCTTGAGAAATTTCTTATATTGAATTCTCTTTTCAAACTTCGTTAGTTAGAAATAAAAGAAGCGTGGAAAATCCGTGAAAAGCCGAATATAAATTAACGTAAAGAAACGTTAATTTTCCCAGTGAAATGCGTTAGTATTGACACAACGGTTTGACGTTCGTATTAACAGGTTAATCATCTAGAAAATCAACGCGGTATCGACAATTTTATACAAAGATGGCAAAAGTCTTTTTTACTTTGGAATATTTAAACTCGGTAAACTTTAAATTTTATTCAGTTTTACTCAAAGGAATAAAATCTTTACAATAAAATATATTGGATTGGAAGTTTCTATACATTTTCCTAACTCAAGTTTTTATCCAATCGTGTAAATAATATGTCCTAGATTTGTTTATAATATTGGGCATCGTCGTTTTCATCCAGTTTATTATAAATGGAGAATATTTTCTGGATCTGTCTATGCTGATACAGAAGGTGACTAAAGTAATAAGTTCAGTATGAACATACTGTCCAGATTGTTCAGAATTGATGTGTACATTTTTCAGAAAAGGTTATATATTCGTGTTACTATTCAGCGGCTGTTAACTATACAGTGAAAAAATGATTAAGTTACAGCTAATTTTTCTTTACGAGTAATTGCTTCCTTGATAACGGTGTCTTGTGTCGTTATCGTCATCTAGACTTTACACAATAAATTGATATTGTGGCAAACGAAAGTATTGAAATAATTGTTCTTCATCAGCAATCAATTATTTGTATAAAATAAAATATTTGCCTTCTGTCTTTTTCAAAACATTTTATCGATATAACAGCTCAATATGTTTATTATTTACATATAAAGCGCTTAAGACGTAGATGAAAGAAAGAAAGTAGTAAATAATATTTTTTTTTAATTCATAGCTAAATTATGACTAGTAATATCATAGATTTTTTGTATTAATCGGTAAAGTAGGTGTGTCTTTTTTTAAATTAAAATTATTTTTAAAAAATAACAGTTGACAACCGAGTTCATGCGTGTAGAGTGTATTCTGTAGTGTGCAGTAGGCCCTCCCTACTATTATACAAGTGGTGCAACCTGTTGTTTGTAGTACTTTTTAAGGTATACCTTAGAGAAATACCTTTCTGAAAATATGAAGCTATATATTAATATATTTCTAATTAATTTAATGAATACGAAACAAATGCAAAAAAAAAAACACTGAGATTTTTCAATTTATATTTTGTTGTGACGAAATTTTCGCAAATTATTTAAATTTTGTTTAAAAAAATTAAATAGAAGTACCCAAGCACCAAAAAAAAAAAAAAAAAAGAAAAAAGATTATCAAAAAACTGTGAATTTGATGTTATTATAGAACAAATATTTCTAGACATGCAGCATTATGTTGGCTTCTTACACTTATTAAATATCTACAAAAGCCTGAACTATGTGAAATTTCACACTTTACATATTTATTTTTTTAATAATAATTCACCAATCAATCACCAATAAATCTTCAATAGATAGAGGACGAAACATTTTTACAACTTTAGTACATTCACAAAGCCGGTGCAGTGCTAAAAAGCTAGTTTATAGTTTTTTTTTTTTTTTTTATTACTTGCTTTTGCCTATCACTATGGCTACTGACAACTTGACTGGATTCTAGGATAGGCTCTTAACTCTGGCAGCTTTGTACATATACATATATGTTAGTAAATTTAAATGTACCGCCCTGCTTTGCTAACACATTTGTTTTGATGCACTGCAGCGGCTCAGCGAATAGAGTATAGATAACTATTCAATCAGACAGAAAACTGTCCATTTAAAGAACTGATACGCTACGACTCATATTGTAAGGTCATCACAATTTTGTAAGAAGCGCTGATTTCTGGAAACTGATGGATGTATGGACGCACCTTTAGTCAGCAGAAGACAACTCAACTGACAGTGTACAAAAAGAGATAGTGTGTTCTTTTCTCTGTTGTATTGTTTATATCTCTAAGGCTTCTTTATTAAATTTCCCGGTATCAGTATATCAACAATATCACTTAGAAAACAACATCACAAAGGCCCAAAAGTCATAAGTCAAACAAGCTGAGATATTTATCAACAGAGCAATTAGTGTGTTTGGAAGATGTAGCACCAAACCATACCTAGAATGTGTATGTGTGTGTGTTTGTGTGTTAGTGCGTTTATTGATTCGTGACGCGAGAAAGAATACGCAGCCCTCACCCTCAAAAGAACCTTATATCTTTTAACGCTTGACGTTCAATTCCAATCTGAAAAGGACGGTCAAAAGATTCCAATCCTCTGAACTTTACTTCAACTGTCAAATTTTATCGAAAAAGTTTCACTTGTTTTATTGAAATGGACTAATAATTAATTTCAACGGGAAAATCACCCAAAGTGTCAAAAGAATATAAAACAATAAATACTTAGCTATTCTTTGATAGCAGATTTAGAAATACAGATTGAGAAAAAAATTGTTAAATACTTTTTTGACAGTTGACGTTTTTTCCTGACCAGAGTAGAGCAAAGTTTTCCATCCGTTCCTAACCCACAACACACCAAAGCCATTCCTACAATTCTGTGGCATACCACAAACACAAATAAATAAAAATTAGTTAGAAAGTGCATACACGAAAATTAAAAGTTTTAAACACTATAAATTTCGTTTTAATATTTTTTGAATCGATCTGTTTTGCGCGAATGAAAAACGGTTTTCCACACAAACGAGATATAATAGCAACATTGATTCTGCTTTCTGCAGGTTTTTTATAAACCAGGCTTAAGTCATGCCTGGTTTATAATAACTCCATAACAGAACGCATAAGAATTGAACAATGGATTTAACCCTTGAAAACATCTGTTTGTAATAAACAGAACAAAGAGAATAGTGTAATTTTTATGCTTATGTATCAATAATATATTTATAATAAACCAGGCTTTTAGATTTGGATTTTATTATTAAAGTACAGTTTTTCCTCGTCGAACGACTCCACCATTGAGTCGCATAACGATCAAGTTTCATGAGGCCTACATTGCTCATACCAAGACGACCTAATCTCGCGCAACGACTGAACAAAACGAGATTGAAAAGACTGAAATGCATATATACCAGTTTGAGGACAATGTAATGGCCTCCTTTCCAAACTGAAAAAAAATATGTCCTCCTTAAGGTGACTTTTCGAAGCTCTCAAAATAATCATTTACGGCTGTCATGACCTCCTCATCCGACAGAAATCTCTTTCCAGTTAGATATTCTTTTAGGTTTGGAAAGATATAGAATTCAGAGGGTGCCAGATCTGGTGAATAAGGGGGATCAACTACTTCAAACTTTAATTCTTTCACTTTTCGAATCGGAATGCCGCTGGAATGGACAGGTGCATTGTCATGGTGGTGAGAATTTTCTTTTTAACCAAACTGGGACTTTTTTGCGAATTTCATTCAACAAACGTCAAGAAGGTTGCCATGGTCAGTCATAGTATTGTCCGCTAATTGTCCTAAAAGCCCTTTGGGAGATAGTTGTTATAAGATCACTTTCGCATCCTAAGAAATAGATGCCATGATCTTCCCGGTTGATGGAATCACTTTTATCTTCTTTGGAGTCGGGGACTGCGATGAATCCATAATTTGTACTGTATTTGGTTACTGGCGAATAATAGTGGACCCACGTCTTATCCATGGTCACGAAGCGACACAAAAAAATCACCGGATTTTTATTTTACCTCACCAAACCAGCCGGAGAAAGTTGACCGAATAATTTTGCTATCCGCAGAGAGAAAACACGGCATCCAATTTACAGACAGCTTCTACACATCCATTTCCTCGATTAAAATAAAATGTACTCATTCCTTCGATATACAAGTTATCTCTGCTATCTCTGACAACTTTAACTGTCAGTCATTTAAAATGGTGCATGTTGTAAACAATTTCTAGTGTTGTAGCTGTTTTCGGACATTCGCTACGGCGATTATCTTTAACAATGATCCTTCCTCTCTAGAATTCATTTACCCAGCGGCAAATGTTTACATATGAAGAGGGATCCTTACGAAATATAGTAACCCTATTGCCATAGATTTCTTTCGCCGATGACACTTTTTTTCAAAGATACTTAGTAAGTAATTGCCGCGATATTCAAAATGTTGCATTTCTTAAGCAAAACCACAATGACTGCTTCTCGCTACTGTTAAAACCAAACTAAATGTCGGAAGAAAAAGGACGGAATAAAATTTTTCTGACAATATCCTGACATGTGACAAATCATAACCTCACATATCAATTTTTACCAACGCTATCTACGCCGAGGACTTCATACAACTTTTCATCTCGCTCTCGTATTTTATGAATAAATCAATTATTTACCAATATTTTTGTAATCTAATCATATAATAATTTTATACTGAGCGAGCCGCAGGCGAATGGCGCAAATCATCTGAGTGAATAATGGCCATAATCGCGAATGTAATACTATACTATTTCCACACCTATTAACACGTTGACTGCCAAGGCAATATTCAGGATTCTTGTCAATTTGTCAATTTGATATAGCCATATTATATTATTAAGTCAATGTACTACAAGTAATCTCCTAGTCGGCGTCCTGGGCAAGAACGCTTACTACGAGAAAACTCGTAATTGGCATTCAACGTGTTAAATAAATAAATTAGACTCAAAATTAATCATTTTAATGGAAATGATAGCGTCATCCATGTTGCTACCACTGCAGTTTTGGCCCCTCTCATTGCCATTGTCAAATATGATTGGATCAGCGAGAGTGAATTATGGAAATGTAAGTTTGTGATTGGCCGTAATCAGTGAATTATGTAACCATAATTCAATGTAGTTATTTATGAGTATTATTTTTCACGAAAAAAGCAAATAATTGCAATATAATTAAATAGGTGTGGAAAAAAATATATTTTACCAGATAGTACAGGATTTCATTTGAAAAAAAAAAAACTTACTTTCTCCCCTACGGTAAAGGTTGAATGTATTCAATATTTGATTAGTGCAATAGATTGCCTGATGATTAAAATATAATAAGGTCAAAAATTGTACGTTCTAAAATAAAATAATTATTGGCCATTTATTGTTTAATAGAGACACCCCTATATTTCACTAAAGACCAATTTGGTTTATTAATTAGGCAGTTTCAATGCATTTATTTTTAAATTAATGAATCCATCATTAATTTGTCTTTAGTAATAATATCGTGCATCTGTGACAGGATAGTTGTTAGTATCACAAATGTTCAAAGTGGCAGAGAATGTAAGACGATGATATCGTACCAACTGTGACATCCATATTTCAACTCCCTAGTTGTGTTACTGAAATTAAACAGGATTTATCAATTCCTTTCTGTCTCGCTTCATTATTATTCATCGTTGCTTCTGGGCCGACTGTGATTTCAAAGTTAATTCGAAGGCGATTATCTGAGTAACATTGTTAAATTTCTAATAATTTCTCTTCATAAATCGAGAGAAACTCCAGAAATACGAGACAGGTTATTTTATTTTTTTACAATTAAGTTTTACTGCTTTAATTTAGGATAAGAAAAAAATTAATAAGTTCATTTGATACTGTTTCCAGAAAGGAAACGATATAAATACTAAGATTACTGCCCGGGGTAAAATTATAAAAATTCAAAAACACGAGATAGAGAAACAACATTTTATTCAAAGTATGAAACATTCGCATTTACAGGGTGTTCAAAGTTACTCAGCACCATTACTAACTTTGTTATTGACAGAGCTACGATTACGATTAAATTGGAAAACTAGTAGTATTTTTTAGGCATATGACGGTATGAAAACAACGAAACAATAGAGGAGCGATCGGCAACCTTTTTTATGTCTCAAGCCGCATTAGTAATAATTTTAAAATTTTTTCATCTTGGTCGCAATTTTTTGACGGGGAATACTTGCTTTTGTTTCTTTATTTTATTTATTTATTTATTTATTTTACATCGGCCTATTTCTGCAGCGAGGCTAATCGCCGATGCCAGGGGGCGAGCTCCTACACCTGGATGAGGGGTGAATGATTGTGAAATGAGAGTAAGTAATGTAAACATATTATTCTCACTCGAATAATATCACCAACGGAGAATCGAACTACCGACCGCACAATCCAGACTGTTTTTACCAGTCCAAACTGTACGACTTAATGCGCTCGGACGGAGTGTTAGCTAATTGCTTTTGTAATTTCAATTTTCTACGATCTTTCTTCATTAAATCTGCGATTAAGCATCTTTGGTTTAGTTCAGAGGTCGGCAACCTTTTGAACGGCGCTGCCCGCATTCATTTAAGAACGTTTGTAGGAGAGCCATAATTTTTTTTGTATATTTTTTTTTTACTTCTTTCGATCTTAAGTTCTTGTTTACACCGGTTTACACATATTGACGTATGCATAAATACGCCTAGTGCGTAATAAATCTTGACAATATTGGATTGACAATAATTTAATGAAAAACAAACTTTTTTTTTTTTCTATTTTGCATTCATAAGACAATGAATGTCATTATGAAATTGAATTATAATGAGCTTCATTCTGACACTTTATTTCATAAAATCGGTAACATTGGTACAATAGCCTGCAAATATTACAAAATATAATTTATAGTTACCTTTAAAAATGTAAAACTGTCAAACTAGTCCTGACAACCGCTGCATTCACATACCGAATTCCATAATTGTGGATGTTGTTTGATTATATAATGCAAATTTATTATTTTAATAGGGATGAAAGAGCAAAATAGAAAACTCGTTACATTTAGCTTTTTGCCGCACTTGTCGATTAACAAACTCTTTTTCTAGCCTCGACGCGTGTGACAAAATTATGCCTTGAACTGGTGTTTTAATATACTATATTATTACATCTATAAAAAAATAAATTAAGAAATAAAATAAATTGGGAAGATTTCAGCATATATTGTCGAAAATATGGTCTTGTTCAATATTTGGTAGGACCCCGATTATCCGAACCCTAATTATCCGGACTCCGATTATCCGAATCTCGATTATTCGAGTGTCCGTACTATCCGAACGGTTTTATAAATAATTTTAAGAAGATTTCAATAATTTACATATTTAATTTATCTTTCACGTCGCTGTTATCTGATCATAATGTCTAGGATATGAGATATTTAAACATATGCATAACAACCGGAGCATTATGAATCCATAACTCCCTCTAATTACGCCCTCAACAAATATTAGTTTCATTTACGGTCGGTACCTTATTTTTCGATTGCCATAGTCTAAAGGTTTCGGATTCTTTTTTATATTTCTGTTTAGATATAAGTGGTAACTTTCTGTTGCTTTTTGTGCATTTTTCTCGATATATTCGGGTAATTCTTGCATATTCATTGTGATTGTAAAATTAATTCTGACAATTAAATTATTAAAAAAAAATCAATTGTTTTTTTTTTCTATAAACTGTTTATTGTCATAGGTTACCAGATAGGTACAAAAATTAGTTAATTTTTATTTTTTATGTGAACTGAAAAATAGAATATTGTATGCACCATTGGTGTTTCTGGATGATTACGCCCATCGAGCGACATCCATCCCTCGGTCCAGATGTCTTCTGGCTGTATTACGTCGCTCTTCGAGCGTAATCATCTTAGTAAGATCCTTTGTGCATGCATAGCTATTATTTGGTAATATATACTTGCATTTGGACTTTCTTCAACACATTATAAGCGCTATTTTATATTAATTATATATATCCAGTAGTCTCCAGTCCACATAACCTTAGATAATCGAGGTTCTACTGGATTTTAGAACTCATAGTAGTACTATAAAATATTTTATTAAACTAAAATAATTCCTTATGTAACAATTTTGGGTCAATATTGAATAGAATCTTTTTTGGTCAGAATAAATTACTATTTCAGAATATCTGGGGCCGGTTTCTGAATTCTTAGTTAACTATAACCAAATAGTTAGAATGCTGTTGTTATGGTTACTTATGGGATTGTTATATTGTAACCGTAGTTGACCATTTGCTTATAGTTTACTTAGCTTTCAGAAACCGGCCCCAAGTGTGTTCCACTTAAAACAAATCGTGCTCTGTTATCGTAGCTATGCTAATGCCAGTGTAAGCAATGGTGTCCAGTATGAACACCCTGAAGAGCCGGCGTGACACATGGGTGAATGACACAATCACTCAGGGCCCACGCTTGCTGCGATCTCGTGCTCGCATAATATACAATACTTTTGTATTGTGTATTGTTCACAGTACACAATACAAAATTGTTCATTAACCTGTTACTGTACTTCATTAAGACTGTACTGAATGCTGATTGTACTCCATTAAGTACAGTTAGCACTCACTTGCACAGGGCCCCGTAAAACTTGTGGCTGGATCTGCTTGTATACAATTTTTAGAGTAGTCGTACCATTTTTGTAGACCCGTAGAAAATAATTTTTCTCTGATTAAATTTAATTCATTGGTACAGTTTTTTAGATAGCCTGAGTATCCATAAATTATCCTTTCAGTTTCATTTTCAATTTTAAAAACAGAAAATAAACAGTGAGTAAGTCGGGTATTAAAGCGTAGCGATACTTTTTTTAGCACAAAAATTAGCACACATTTGCAGCTTTGTCGGTGGACGTAATGCGCAGAAGAAAAATTACGCGTATTGAATGCTGATAGACTTAAAAGTACTTGAAACAAACAATACATATTTTAAAATGCCTCCCTAGCTGTTCTTTCGTTTCTTTAACTGTAAAATTCCTCTTTATACCCTCCAGATTGTCCGGTGGTAACCCTATTTGCCTCTCGCGCAGATAACAGAATCGAAAGTGCTATTTGACCAGTCGGAGGCGTTTCATTCTCCCTTTACCCCGTACAGTTTATTTCCCTTCCTTTACGGTTTTCCCTGTATTGGCTCTGGAACTTTTAAGGATAATACTAAAAAGAAATCGCTTTTGACCATTCCTTCTCGATTCGAATCGAACGTTTAGATATAGAGACTTTGAAATTGTCAAAACTTTTAAATCAATGGAATAAAAATGATATAAAAACATTATTTTAACATTTTTATGTTCGGGAAATTCAAGGATAACATTTAAGTATAAAATGTCTCATGAATGAAAAATTGGTAGAGTCATCCTACCTTAAATATATTAACAGTAAAAATAATGCGACTATACTCTTTTCGTATTGCAGAAATAGTAATAAAATCATGGAAAGATTAAGTTGCTACCCTATTGGCAGTTTCGTTAAGTGACCGACACACAACAACCAATGAACGACGAAATTATCACGTGAATAGTGCGTGATTTCTATCTCTGTATTCTGAATAGAGTATAGTGGTACTCTTTTACGATTAACAAAAGTGATAATGGTAGAGTAAATACCAGAGAACTCACTTTCAGCGTAGATATCACGCAGGAATTTAAATTCAAAGCTTGTTAGACAAAGATTGTTCATTTTGTTTTGACCAATTGTGTTTCTTGATTTATTTATAATTCTTTTATATTTTGGAAATGAACTTTCACTTTTACAGTTGGTAACCATGAGACAAATAGATGCAAGAGACAGTTTTACATTTGGATAACAAGACCCAAAGAGTTGTTAGTAGGGTGCTTTTCCCACTAGATCAGGCGAGTGACGGCAATGCATATGCGTCACATAATGACGTCAAACCAATCGCAAAACATTTTGCAGCCGGTTCTATGTCGGTTGGCAATGAAGCGACTGTACTAGTTTCTGCGCAAAGCACTCTATAACTGAAAGGCCGTTCTTATGCACATGACTGAATTCCAGCCTTAAGGAGAGAGGCACAACAGTATAGTTTTTATTAGTTTCATATACAAAACAGACAGTAGCATATCTTCACATTTGCCCCTCACCTCTGCAGAAAATCCTTTACCTCTAGTATGTTTCACAAAAGGAACCAAACGACCCAAAAAAAGAAAAAACGTCAATTGGAGGGTCGCTGAGCTCCGAAATGCAGTCCCCCCAGCCTAGCGGACCCATAATTACACCACTGAAAACTGGCAATTAAATGTCCTTCCATTTTCATCAAGTATATAGGCTATTCCAAACGTTTAAGCGGAACTATCTGGAATTGTTGGCACGAGCTCTTTTTTAAAGGTTTGAAGTGGGCTTTTACTACATAAAATAATCAAGAGCCTCACTTAAATGGTAAGATTTACTAGAATTCAAAATCTAGTTCCACTTAAACCAAAGAAACAGGCTGTAGTATTTTACGAGGAAGGTTCTGAATTATAAACAATCATATCGAAAAAATATTGACGTATTATTTGAAGTTTTGAACAAAACTATATAAATATAAAAGTTATAAGAAACTAACAAATTTATTTATAAAATTACAGAAAATTGTTCTCTAATATATATTTTTAAGTTATTGCGCTCTAATATTTTTCAACAATTTTTGGTAGATATAGTTAAAAATATAGTGTTAGATAAAAATTTACTACAAATTTTGATAGATTGTTACTAATTTTGTTGCAGATACGTTTATAATAGATCCATAACATAAATGCACCGCATATGCACAATGCGAATCAATGGTGTTCATCTTATACAATTAGTGCGAACAGCTGTTTGTAAAAATCAGACAATATACTCCATTTATACATTTTTATGCTTATGCCATGCACTTGTGCTATAGGTCTATTATAAATGAGGCTTTAGTTTTATGTATAACCACTATAGATTATAAGAAACTTATAATATATGGTGGTTATACGTACCTTTGAGAACTTTAAAATAATGAAGTGTTGGAACGCATTCTGTCCTTGACTGCTTCTGTTTGTAAAAATCAATTCTTTATGAATATTTCTAACCCTTCCAATCCAAATGTTATTAAATGGTGCATAATATCCCTTTAACAGACACAAATTCCCAATTTAAGGTCGAGTATTGTCCCTTTTGATCAATAACTGAGATTATCATCTTGAATGTAGCCCTCAATTCATCAACCCCTTTCCTCTTCGTATCCCTCGTTCTTCCTTGAAGGGCCGGTTATTTTTCTTCTGCAAGGGCTAATATCGCCTTTCTTACTAACGCCATCTCTTGACACACGAGACAACTGTAGAGAGGGGTGCATAGGCATTCCAAAAGGGTGGAAAGTAATTTATTTAAAAGCGTAGAAAAGCGACCCATATCGCTCGCTTCGAATGACAATCGAGTACGGATTTAGTTCATTTTTATGTACCAACTTGAAAAATTAATTGTTTTCTTTAAAAGAAAAAAAAAACGGATTATAATACACGGTTTAACACTGTTTTTAATATACTAAAAGTTGTAAATATCGGGTAGCAAAACCTACCATAAGGTATAGGTAAAATAAAAAGGAATCTTTATGCATTGAAGTTATTATTATCGCCTTCAAAATAATATCCATCGGATATGATAATAGTATTTTATTTAAGAAGCATGTAGTGGAGGCTATATTGCGTGAGGATGAAGTTTACCATCCTCATCCATCTTATAATCATCCGATGGTTTCAATCATCCGATTGAAACATAGCCATTATATTCGAGCCAAATATAATATTTTATCTACAAGAAAAAAAAATTGTAAATTTAATTTAAAAACTCAGATCTTCTGAGCGTCAATTAATAAAATTCAGAACCCACCTCATCAAGATGGCTACCGAACCATCAGCTGACTGTAACGTACAAGAATGCAATGAAAATACTATTATTTATTATTTTATTTATTCTAACATACAAATAATATTCTAGTTATAAAGATGGGCTGTGTGAGACACGAATAGCCATCGTTGCTGAAAGTCAAACATTTTAACTAACTAACTTACTTAATAAAAATTTGCAGTGTAAAAAACGTTTATTATCCACGGTTGAGCAGGCATGCCTGTCACATTTTATGCTGCGTACAATATGAGCAGCTTTATGTATTTACAGTTGGACACATAATAAATTTATTATTTGATGATCGTAGATACATTTATACGAACGATTTTCCTAGTCTCAGACACAGTTAGGGAAGGCGGTTTATGGTATAGCCTTCAATTCTTTTAGGGATTTTTGTTTTGAGTCTTTAGTGTTCGCAAAATGTTGCTTTTTCACGGCATTTTGATTCGTAGGAACATGAAAAAGGTGCACGGGGTCAAATCTTGGGAATACGAATATGTTTACTAGATATTTTTGCAATTCGTGTGTAAAGGTCTTTCAATCGAGTGTTAATTTTCGAAAGGAGCGTTAGCCGACTGCCGAAAATGGTAGCACGAGATTTAAAACAGTGCTTTAGACACACATTGTATACAAACAAATTTTTACCACCGAATATATTAATAATAAATTCAAAATAATTTGGTAAAAGTAAATACATTCGACCCTTAATAGATTATTATGGTTATTTAGTTTTAAATCAGTTGAACTGATGTTATAGTAATTATCAAATCAAAAATGAATCCTTTCATTTACGTATTTTTACCGACCGTCAACATATATAAGGGAGGTATTGTGATCATACCGATTTTGACATTTCGAGATTTCGATGGATCTCCACGAATTGAGGTCCCTGCATAACGTTTTGACTATTTTTAGCATGATGTCTGTCGTCTGTCTGTCCGTCTGTCTGTCTGTCTGTCTGTCCGTCTGACCGTCTGTCTGTGTACACGTGCAGAGCAAATTAGGCTAAAATGATTATTATGAAACTCCATATTTAAGCTTTTGACATCAATCTTTTACAAAAGTAGTTATTAAATCAAAAAATATATTCTTTTATTTAAATATGTTTTAACATGAAAGTTATTCATTTGAAATTTTTAAGCATTGGTAGTTGGTTTGCCACATTTTACGCACTAGCACTTATTAGTGCCTAGTGCCATTTTAGACACTGTAATGCATGTGTAAAGTAACTGTTTTACGCCCGGTGGCAGAAAAAATATATTAAAGCATTGATTGAAATTTAACATTACATTATTTTTAACGTAGTCCCTTTGCTTCTCAACACACTAAATCATTTTTATAATAGATCCATAGCACAAGAATAACATAAGAATCATAGTGCTGATTTGTGTTGTTTATTATAAACAGATGTTCAAAACAAAGACACCCTTTGACTTATCTTACTGCTTATGCTATGTAATATATTATGGTTCTATTTTAACCTTGAATAAAATGTTTTGGTTGAGTGGTGAGCTATGTATGCATTGCTACCTTGGTTTATAAAGGTACATAACATCAGTGGCGCACCCAGGGGGGAGGGCCCGGGCCCCTGTGAAGGATGGAAATACCAAATTTTTAAATATTTTAGCATTATGATCTTAGGTAAATATATAGATATGGATTTAAAAGTAGAGATGAGGACCTTTTTTTTTGCTCTTCACTTGTATTTTACAAGTGAGGACCTTTCTTTTTTGCTCTTCACTTGTACCATATTTTACAAGTGAGGACCTTTTTTTTGCTCATCACTTGTATTTTACACGTGAAGACCTTTTTTTTTTGCTCATTACTTGTATTTCAGAAGCGAGGGGCTTTCTTTTATATCTTCACTTTTTTTGTCTACCGCTCCCCCCCAATTCCTGGGTGCGCCACTGCATAACATAATACACAGCATGAGCATAAAGATATCACTGTTCTGAACATCTGTTTATAATAAACAGAACAATGAAGGAACTGTGTTTCTTATGTTATACTTGTGCTATGGATCTATTAATGAGTCTTTAAACTGGGAATATCTTCGACCTCCTAGTTACTAGATGCGTGTGAAACTCTGAAATGTATTTTATGCAGACAGCATTTTTTTTTTTTGTGTAAAATATATTCAGTACGTCCCTGTGTAGCATATGCGAGAGGGCACTCTAAATATTGGAATCCAATAAGATAGAAGTGTCAATCAAATATTCCAGGGCTGGATTGACAGGCCTTGTTGTCCTCTATACCCTGAGCCCTTCCCTGGAATCCCTTCTAAACCCCAGAGGCCTAATGCAAAGAAGGCGCTCAAATAAATAACTTCAAATCTTCAGCAGTTTTTCTTTAGTTACATATTTTTTAAAGTGTCAGCGATTTCGAGAGAATTCATGCTTGATATTAGTCAGGTTATGGGATGGAAGATATTGCAAGAATGATAAAAGATTGAACAAAAAAATATGAATATTACATTATTAAAAATTATTTCAAATGTTTTTAGGAATGTTCGGAATAATATTGGGTTATTCGAAAGGTTATTAGGGATTTTTAATGTAAATTAAATTATGATTTTTTAGAATATCAAGTTTTTAGTTAACTCAGCGTTAATACCAACTCTGTAATTAGCAAAGGTAGGAAACCGTACGAATAAATAGACAAATTATAGTCTAACCCAAATATTTAAGCTGAAATGTGTTGATTATTATCCTAGAGCAGGCCTGTGCAAATGACGGCCCGCGGGCCGGATCCGGCGAACCGAAGCCGAACCCTCCCTCCTTGTAACCCCCGCCCCTGGGTGCTTCATTTAAGAACCTTTTACATATATTCAAGTTTCATCAAGTAAAATTATCAATTCTTCATTAGTTTTCTACGCCATATAGGAATATTTAAATACATAACATCTCAATAATCGAAGATCTCTTTATATATTTTCTTAATCCTGATAAACCCTGTTTTACCGTATCCGCCGTATTCCCTTGACTTTGTACCCTTAGGCTATCACACATTTTTCTACCTACAAAATTCTCTTAAGGGTAGTAATTTCAGTTCTTTGGAACTAGGTTCAATGGGCTACAGGCTTAAAATTAGAATTTTTGGACTAGGAAGGAAAATAATAGTGTGGCCCTCTAAGATTGCCAGGGTTTATTTTATCGCAGGCCCCTTAATACTGGCGTGCTCAGAAGCATTGCTTCCATTTGAGACCGTATAGTTACTAATGATTTTGAGTACATAGTTAGGGTATGAACACGTAGAATGCTGGTTACCAGCGCTTGTGAGCCAAATCTGATAAGCGCCAAACAGCGAGAATAAATATCGCCTTACTTTCAAATATACCTGGTCACAAAGAATGCTTGTTCATACATGACATCGCTCTTAACCAGTGCAACCGAGCGAAAAAAGAGCTTACATTTTATAGTTATCAATTAACTTGATGTAGTGAATTACCGACATTTAAAATTACTTATAGGCAGAATAATTATTATTTTTTTGCTATGGATTTGTTTTCTAACAGCTGGTCTGCAAAAGTTTTAGTAGATACATTACAACTACTGAAACCTTCATCATAAACCAGGTAATTTTTTGATGGAGTAGATGGAGTACCTAGATTTGAGTTTAGATTTCAGTAAACAGGCACTGTTTATTAATTCTGCGTGGTTACCGTCCATCGATAGCAAGCGCTGGTAACAAGCAATGTCATGTGCAACCAATAAGCGTGCTGGTAGCCAGCGTTCTACAGCAGTTTTAATCTAATTGGCAGTTTGCAGTAAGATGCGCAGTAGACTATAAATTATACCGGATGGAGCTCATTCCTTACTCGACCGTTGTACGGGTAACTTTATAATGTACGACATGTAAAGCACAGTTGAAGCGTGTTCTGTTTCTGTTTTATAGTGCGTAATCTGTCTCATAGTATAACAAGTTTGCGAACGTAGTACGTACTAGCGCACGTACCGATAAAAAAATATAAATAAACAAATACTTCTAAAGTTTATCTCTTTTAGCTCAATCTATGGTGTTCAATGTGCTATTACATAAGTACAGTTTTTTTTTAATTATTATTATTGTTGTAAACACACAATAAAAACCAACACATTAGTGTTACGTATAGATTCGATGTTTCACGTTCCATCACATGTGGGCTCATTTAATGACGCAATCACTGCACCCATGACGTCATCAGTCATCAAAGCACCTTAATTCATTACGTCATCATGCACAGTAGTCAAATAGTATTGTCTGTTCATGGCGACTCATACATGACTTCTATTGTAGGATTTTTCACCAATTGCCAAAATAACACTATACCCAAGGACGAAGGTATGTCTTGTTCTGATCTGTGTCTCAAAAACCCAATTACACCAAAGACACAATAAAATCCGAATAAGTATTCGTCAGTAAAAACAATAATTTACTTGATATAATTATTTGATAAGTTGCAAGTTTGATTTACACAGTGCAAAATAAATCATGTAATTCCAAACAAGTTTCATCAAAGCTGTCAACAAGAAAAATTATTTGTCTTTGCTTGTACCTTTGAACTTGTCAGATTAAGCGCAAAACCAAGCTAGCCAAACTTCGACGAACTGCGCAAAAGGTTCATGACTAACCTATTTGATCTTCAAAGCGAATAAGAGCAACAATTTGCGCATCTTTAGACTCAAATGATCACGATTCGTCGAGTGTTGGTACTGCAAAGAAAGCTGCTTGATTGTGCGCGGTTTGTTTGAATGTTAACCTTGATATACGGTAAGTTGCGCGCAACGTGCGCAAACTGGAACGTATACGAATATACAGTTATAAATGACGCTTAAGTAATTGCCTATTACGTGTATATAATATTTATAAATATATATTTTTTTTTTTTCTCACCTAATGTTTACTAAGACTTTTATGAACATTGATTTCCCTCCTAGATAACCGAAAACCATTCATTTAAAAATATTTCTATACACCGTTTTAGTATTTGTGTGGTTATGTATAATAACGTGCTTATATAAACATAATGTTCATACAAATTTCAACGTATAGAGAGTAGGGCAACGTACGGTGTACTTACATTCCCATACAACATCCGTACATGTTGGTGAATTCTATATATATGCTTATGTCTTCGATTGATCAATGAAGTCATTGTTTTATAAAAAAAAAATCTTACTATAAATGAATCTATATCAAGAATGCGACAGCAATTTGCAACCTTACGCAGTTCCACGCAGTTTGTAGCTGTATGGCGCAGTTTGGCGCGCTTGGTTTGGATGCGACGTTAAACTGTAGTAAAAGTTGAAATTCTACATACAGTATATGTTTTTCTTCCTTGGTTCTCTTTGATGAAAGTTGTTTTGAATCATATGTTAAGACCGGAAATGCTGCGATAAAACCAATATATATATATATATATATTTTTTTTTTCATTATTCAAAAGTCACGTTCTGATCCAAAATCCAAAAATTATTGGAATGAGTAGATGACCTTTTCGAGTCGTATAGTTTTTGTAGTGCGCTTCGCGGCTCTTTGAATGGTTTTTACGACATCAAAATCGTATCTTTTTAATTTTTTAGCACGAAAACAAGTCAATTCACTTGATCTGCCGTTCCACTGGATTTGACTCGGTACGATTTCTTTGTTTCCAAAACTTAAAATGCCACTGAAAGAATGCTGTTTTGACGACCTTAACTCCATTCAAGAATTTGTGATGCGTTCTCTAAAGACTATTCCACTCGAGGAGCGCACCCCTACACTCCAGTTACTTTTGAATCGGTCTCAATGGTGTATAGAACGGCACTATTTTGAATATATAAAAATGTATTTTTGAAACAATTATTTTAGTTTTAGAGCAGTATTCCCGATCATATCTTGGCGCACTGTGTAAAGATTACCGGGCCAAGCCCGGGTATTTTTTATCTATAATTCATAAAGTACCGGGTCGTAAACAGAACTGTTCCGGGAAAACTGGAATTATTGAACTTGATTTATATATTACCGAATTGTGATCGGACTTTGTTTTCTACAATGTACAATGTTTCCCGATCCCAGGCTTTTCATTATCTATAATTCATATCTATATAATTCGTACCGGGACGTTAATGGAACTTTTTCGGGAAAACTGGCAGCGTTGAGCTTGTTTTGTACATTACCGGGCCATGGTCGTATTTTTTGTTTTGCAAGCAACATGAACGAATATACAGACGCAAGCCGTGGACCGGTCGTTCTCCGGACAAATATCAACCGTGATCCGTTTATGTGTAGACGGGATTTAAAATTAAGATATGATATTTTTTTTTTTTTCACTGCCAAAGCACGACTCTGTAATATTTAAATCAATCTTTATTCGGATATGTTCTTGGTGGATTGGGTATTTCTATCTCTTTCTGGGAATTATCTTTATCCCATTGTTAGGTGCATGCTTTGCACCATATGCTGGCTGTAAGCACGCAATATCACATCCATTCCTCCTATCCTTTTCCAACTCCTTTGTCACGCTAATATGTGTTTAGAATTGGTATTATTAAGCTACAAGTGGCAGAGAAAAAAAGGTAACATCAAATTATCTGAGAATACTCAATTGATACTAAACTAAAAACTCAAGAACAAATATGGTGTTACGATAAATATTATCAAAATTTTATTTTGAGTATTGTCAGAATCTTATTCATTTATTTATTTATTTTTATTCAGTTTTTGCTTATTATAACATTTCAATTTTATTCAATCTACAGTCGAACGAAAAATTGTATCTAATAGCGGTATTCTGAAGTTTCCATCGTAACACTCATTAACTTAACACCAATGAAAATAACATTGCTCTATTAAATCAGATTTAAAATCGCTGAAAAAAATCCGTATTCTGAACAACCCGATGTAAAATCCAATGTTATAGCTTGTTTCCGGTGTAAAATTAACATTGGGGCTATCTTCACATTTGTCAAAATTACGTTTTGTTGGGTTAGTGTTTTTAAAAACAGTTGAAATATAATTCAAAAATAAGAATGAGAAACAAAAAACATCCAAAATATAATGATATTTCAAAAAAACCTAATTTGAAGGCTAAACAAAAGCAACCACAGGGTATGGTCATAAAATGCATTAACCTCATTTTGTCAAGACAGCAAACAATATAAAGTTTATATGCAAGATATGGAAGAGTGCATTAATAGTTAGATAGTGAAACAAGGTATTTTATTATTATTATATTTTTTTATATATATAATTAGACCATAGTATAAATGACAATTATTTTATAGCGATTCAAAAACTGAGAAAATTTGATTCGTGCAAAATACAATAAAATTCAACTGAGCAGAAATGCAGTATGAGGAATCCATAAATTGGAAGTCAAATGACAACGGTTGAAGAATGTAACTTATCGGTGTAGAGAAAAGTAACCATGTGATGGTGCCAAAAATTTAAAAACAATATGTTTTTATTTAAGATTTATCGGGTGCTGCCAGTTTTTAATAGGGAAGAAAATTGATAAAAATTATTGCTAAATTTTTGTGTTTCGCAGTATCTTACAAGCCGGGGAGTTACAATGAAGATGAAACAGAATATTTCTCAAATTTTTTAGATATAACGTTTTATGTATGTAATAAATATTTTATATTAAAATATAAATTCGTAAATATTTATTGCCCGCATTAGTTTTAAAATTTTATACTACTAATTTAAAATAATACCTTGAACTAAAAACAAATAAATAAATATTTATCAAATTTATTTATTTACTTCACAAATATATTTTTTCTTTTATTATTATTGTAAATTTGTTGGCAATATATTTTAAATTATAATGTAAATGTAATAATTTCATGATTCATTTTTAATGATTTGGTTAAAAAAATAATAAAAATCTGTTCATAATAACACTTAACAGCACACTCTTCTTAATTTCGTCGACCGTTTTGCTGGATGTTAGCTTACCACCGAAAATGTTAACTTGCACTGACGAATTTAAACGTGCCACCAGTTCAGAACATTTTTCTAACATTGTTTATCTTCGGACGTATCCGTCAGTGTACGACTTAACATTTCATTTGAGAATACCGCCATTAGTTGAAATCTAGTATTTACGGTACATATTAGGGTTGTACATCGAAGGCAAAACATCGATGTTTAACATCGGCGCTTACTATCGATGTTGAAAAAACATTGAAGTAAAAACATCGATGTATCCGATACATCGATGTTTTATTAATATTAAAAAAATCTATTTATTTATATCATATAGGTTTTATTTAATAATGTAAAGATAAAATACGAAAAAAAGTAACATATAATACACAAAAAGCATTTATTAGATTTTTAAATAGAAATATTCTTTTGTAATAGTGTTTAATTTCACATTAACATTACCCAATATTATAATCCTAATTTGTACCTACTATTTTTATATTTCTAAAATATAATATTTTATTTTAATATAATACTAATATAGCAATCTTAATATTAATTTTACACTAACATTCCAATAGAATAATCCTAATAATAGTTTTATTAATAAATAAATTATTATTATATTTCCCAATACTGTAATTCCAGGGATTGGAGGAATAACAACTGGGAAAGTGTCAACAAGACTCAAAAAGCAACATGTATGTTGGCGTCGTTGGTCGTTGGCATTGTTTGTAAAAATTAGAAGTTTCTTCTTATTTTTTTCTTATTTTGCTAACTGCTAAGAAGAATAAGAACTAACACTATTAGTATTGTTATATAACAATAGATGGTGCTTATATTTTGTGTACTAATTTTAATAAAAATAAAAATTTTAAGATTCCAGCACCTCTAACGGTAGTTTCTGAATTTCAAAGTTTAAACATAGACATCGGTAGTAGACATCGATGTTTTATCGATACTATCGCCATCTGAACATCGATGGTAAAAACATCGATGTATTCGATAAAAATGTATTCGATACATCGATGTTTTTTCCCATCCCTAGTACATATTAGAAGTGCCGCAATAGACGCGTGACCGGAGCATTTTAAAGCCTTACATAATATTCGACCAAATAAATCGTGTTGGGCGTATTAAAAAAGCCTTAATCGTTTTCATTTTTTAACAAATGAACTGTATAACAGAACTTATAAGACTACTGCAGCTATTTTCAAATCATAGTTAATTTTATTTGTGCTTTGTATAAATTGTTATAGTATGTCTCATAACAGTGAGATATTATTCTTGAGTGAAATTGTTGAACATTATTCACATAGTAACCCCGAAATCCGGAAACTGAATAATATCGTGTCATAATCAAATGCTACCAAAACGCAAATATAAATCACAGTGGTAGTCATCAGAATTATCTAATAGTAGATTATGGCAATCCATTCTCTGGGGCGGTACAGAATTCCTTCTGTTAGACGGCAGGCGGCAAGTTTCCGCTGTAATTGAGAGCTCTCCCGCAGTTATAACATGTGATTGATACAGGGGTTAGACCTCATAATAAACTGCCTGGATTCATTGCCAGCTCATCTCAGCTAGATCTAGATCACGTCACACAGAAATGGACTTATAACACACTTCACAAACTAACAAAAAACTGATCGAAAATAAAAAAATATTGAAGTGTGAATTGTCACACTTTTCATGGTTTTATATTTCGTAAGTAAGGGAACCCAAACGTTGAATTTAGATAATAAAATCGCAGTCCAGAAGCAGAGTTACTTGTACCATAAAATTATACTTATTTAATCCTTCAAATTCATTATTGATCCTGCTGATTTTGTCGCATGCACCTTTATAATGTGCGTTGCCTCGTAATACAGATGTATAGCATTAGTATTATTTATTTCTTAACTTTCTGTGGAACTAGATGCTATTCCAAACGTTTAAGCAGATGTATATTTTGAAATCTAACAATAGTGCACCCGTTGCCAACTGTGTTGGCAAACTCATCATTACCTTAATTTGGAACTTGCTTGACACCTCAGACTTCTTTCTCTAACCATACGCCTTACTTCATCCATTTCAATTTGAACCAAATCTTCGCCAATTATTAAAAACTGGACAAATAATGAGTAATATTCCTAATTATTTATTCATTAACTTTTTAAGATAGGAAAACGATTCATTTTCACTCAGTGCATTACATTTATAATGTTAAAACTAAAAATGATTTGAGACGTTAAATTTAAAATATGTTTATTAAAATAAATTTTCCAATTTCTTATATAATATAAAAATACGCATACAGAAAAAACGCACACGGATTAATACGCACACGGAAAAAAGCGCACATAAAGAAATACACACACGAAAAAAGCGCACACGGAAAAATACACACATGGAAAGAAGCGTGCATTATATCTCAAATAAGTTTGAAATAAATCGTGAGAAACTATTACACAGTAAAATTTAATTTTTTGCCCGCTTTAATATATTGCGTTCACATTTGTAAGGTCAAACCAGATCTGGTTATTTTGGTTACTTTTATAGTGTAGTACTGACTTTTAAATGTAAATTTGTCATTTCTAAATATTCCTTACGCTGTAAAACCTACTTCAGATTTGTTGGTTATGATCATTATAACTAAGATATCATTTATCTTTATGACATATGTCAAATGGAATGACATTTTTTACCATGTTTTAATACCAACATGACATACAATTTCAAAGGTGCAAACTATTGAATATATCAATTTGTAATTTTTACCAAAATATTTTAAATATTTCGAATCAATTTTAAATTTACGCAAATAAGATGTCACCTAGTGCCGCTGATATGAATGACCAAACTCGGCCGGTAATTTTTTGTAAAATTATTCATTTTTACCAAAGCGTGTTTTACTCACTGCATTGTATTTACATTTTTGAAAATTTAAAACGTTAGATAATTTAAAACGCTAATTGTAGAAACAAAAAAATAATAAAGCATTGAAAAAATAATAATAAAGAAAAGAAAGTCACATTTTTCTTACATACTTTCATCAAAACCAAATATTTTTTTAAATTATCATTTTAATTTATATTATTTTTGTGTAAACATATCAATTAACAAGTATTATTATCACGCGTTATATGTCAATATACACTTCCGTGATCTTCGGAACATTTCGTTACATTTCGGAATCTCGTTTCAAATTTGTTTTTGACGTCATAGCACGCACCCACGCAGGGACACACGTTGGTGTATTATATTATAGATTTCTACACAAAACTATATAAATATACAACTTATTTGAAACCTACAAATATATTTAAAAAATTACAGAACATTGTTGTATGATACCTATTATTAAGTTATTGAGCAGTATCATTTTGTGCAAAATTTGATGCATAGATAGTTGGATTTCGGACCCATGCTGAACCTTTTTTCACTCATTTTGGTCAGTACTATATACCGGGACGTCGAAAACTAGGGAACATATACTTATTAATTCTCCAAAATAAATAAAAGTATAATAAAAATATATTTAGAGACTTATTAGATTTTAAGTCTATTAATATCATATTCATACTTTCACACACCTTCACAGCTCACTGGTGTGAACTATTGGACGCGAAATCCTTAGGATGAGGGTTTGATTCCCAGTGAAGACTTGAATTTTTGATGTTTCTATGTAAAAGGATAATATATTAAAACCCTCCCAGAGCCCTTGAGAACTACAGACCTGGGGAATTATGACCCACCTTCCCACCATAACATCAAGCCTGACCATACGCTTTTAAAAATTCCGGCTACTTTTTTTTATAACCCTCATCAAATCGTGAGCTAACAAAAATCTCGCCATCCAAATTTTATCTCGTTATAATATTTCAGTGGTGAAAAGTATTTTTTCTGTATAAAATTTCTTTTACATTATTCCATTGTTCACTTATTGTTTTATATTTTTTCTTTCATTCATTCATTTTTGGTTGCTTATTAAATATTTTTGCGTTTATTAAAATCATTTGTTTTATTTGTCGTATATTAAAAATTGTTTGCAATGCGTTATTTTTAGCTGATTGCATATTTTAATAAATTATACAAATATCAAACGGCCTTTGTTATTTTGTTTAATATGTGTATAAAATAATGAAATCATGAAATAATGAATAATATCAAAACATAATTAGCAAAACATTTTAAATACGTATATAGTCATTTAGATTCATGATTTACGGGAAATGCAGATAAAGATATGTCCATCAATTTAGAAGATCATTTTTCTTGCGATCCACGCTTTTCGTCTTATAACGAAACAACGATCTTAAAATGAAAAAAAGATAATATTGTAATTGAGTAGCCCATTCACAAAAGTAGTTAAAGCCCTTAACTGTTTTTTGAAGAGTGATAAAATTATATTATTTTAGCCATGATATAGATAATATCTTTTTTTTTAGTTAAGAAAAAATCATTGTTTAATTAAAACAAAATATGTATAGTATAGCATTAGAAATAAAATTAATATTAATTAAAATATTTTGCTTTTAACTGGTTTTGCAGCTGGACAAAGGGTTTTAGGTGACTTTGAAATTGTAGTTTCATTTTATGGTTTTGTGGGTATGACCAAAAAACCCTTAAAACGTCACTCGTGTGTCTCGTTTGGTAGAAACTGTAGCGATACGGATATAACAGATGCCATAGAAGGTTGAAATTTGGCATGCTTGTACAACTCTTTGACCCACTTATAGGAAAACTATAGAGAGTTTAAAAAAAACATATATCAGGAAAAATATAAACATATATAGCCTATTTCTTTGGTTTAAGCGACATAGGTTGTGACAACTAATATTTTTTATGGGTTAAATAAAGCTTTTGATAATTTTGTTTAGCAAAATCCACTTTCAAACATGAAGAAAATAGCTGTTGACATCTTAAGAAAATTAAAATTCCATTTGGTTCCGCCTAAAGGTTAGGAATAGCCTATATGTATTTAATGAAACAAATCAGTATTTAAAAAAAATTATGAGTGTGGTATCAAATGAAATTTCTTAATGTCTGAACAGACAAACAAATTTAATATAATTGATATTATGAGAAATAGTATGACCAGATCTGAATATAATTCTTCAGATCTTACATACTATTTGTTCTCCGGCCTTTTTACGCTCGTTTATCGGTTTTCTCTTTTGCTATGGGATGGTTCCGTTTTTTCCCTCAGATCCTATGGGCACTGAACTCGGAAACATTTGAGGTTATGTGTCTCACCATGCCATTTTTAAAACTTAACATATATATACTGATTTTGCAAATCTAATTAGTTTACCATGAAATACACTCCTGATGATGTGGATTTTTCCACGAACTAGTAGGGGATTCATTAAATTATTAAGTAAAACATGGGATTCATTTGAACACCTACAACATACCACCAGATGTTCCACACAACATTAATTATATCACAACACTGGTGGCAACCATGTACCTAACCAACCATTTACACAAATTTAAACTTTTGAAAAATATAATTTTTTAGGGGGTGTCGCCAAAAATGTGAAGAGAGCTTTTGTCCCCGACCCCATTTCCCAAAGAGGTCATCTAAAAATCTGAAAATATTTACAGTAATGTACATTGATGGGAACCGGAATAGTTCAAAAGGAATTTTGGATTAGTCAGCTTTTCTGACTGACATGAAATGAAAGATATTAGGACATAGATTAAGGAGAGAAAAGTAGTTTTTTTTTAATTCATTATAATTTTTGCCAAAAATTTTCTAAGAAATATCTTGTCCCGCACTCTTTAACCCAGGAGGGTTAATATAAAAATTTGGAAAATGCTGAGTAATGCACATTAATGTGAACCGAAACAGTACCACAGGAACTTTTGATTTGATAATTATTTCAAAGTTATCGAGTTTTTGCAACACCATTTTTATAATATGTATCTGACTGACTAGTACTGGATAGGTATAACCTTGCTGCAAGCGCGTCTTAAGTACGGTTGTTGTCTTTAGATGGAAGCACGTGGATTATTCTTTCAAAAGTTTTCTAAATTTACGATTTTTAGTATAGGCCATTCCAAATCTTTAGGCGGAACTAGATTTTGCAATCTAGTAACTTTTATAATTTGATTCGAGCTTTTGACCATTTTGGTTAAGCTTTGCAAATCATACTGACAATAAACATTTTTAGGTTAAAGTTAATATCATTATAAAATGTCATTTTCTTTACATTTTGGGTCATTTTTAATACAAATGTCTCATTTCTTAAATTATCTTATTTTCAAAAAAAAAAAAAAAAAATGAAAATGTATTATTTATTTTATTTTTCTAATAAGTATCACTTAATAATAAATGCCAACATGGAAAATGAAATATCCTAGCCAAGCTCTGTTTTCGTGACAACTTAAAAATACGAAACCATCATTTAGTTCCGCCTAAACGAAAGAAATGACCTATATGTACCCATAATTTGTTATCACCTACTTAATACCTGCTAAACCCTGAAATGTGTGAAAATTTGCACTTTACATCAATTTTTATTTGTACGAATAAAAAACGAGATTTTTGTCAAATATTTTTTTTATTTTTCTTGTCAGGTATCCTGTACTTACATATATTAAGATTAGTATGAAAAATTCTTAAAACCATCCTTCTTGCTCTCTTAGATTAGAGTTTCCCAAAGTTTTTGAGCCGCGGAGCACTTTTCACGAAAAGAATTCGTCGCGGAGCACTATCATTGCTATATATATAGCAACACTAGTAGATCGCGTAGTACTAGTAGACGCTCGCGGAGCACAGTTTGAGAAACTCTGGCTTAGATAACCGAGAACCATTTTAGAACATTTTTTCACAATGATTTAGAATTTTTAATGGTTGGTACAAAAAGTGCTAATGTAAACGTGATATTCAAACAAATTTCAACGTATAGATGGTAGCGTAACGTATGGCGTACTTAGGTAGCCACACAACTTCCATACATTTAAGTGAATACTATGTGTGGCGCCCGTTGCGCTGATTTCGTAGGAGAGACGCAGGCGTCGCGGCGTCACATAGGTCTACGACTAAGATCGTAGGACCCGCCACACGTGGTAACTAATAAACGGTTCTGCTGGGAAAAATGTGATGTGTGCGGATTTAACCTGCAGCAGAATTGCAGGTAAATCGTTGAAAAAAGGGTGCGTTACTTCAGAGCAGAGTTATACTCACAAACATAAAAAAGGACAGGCAGGGTTCAGACGTATTTCACTCCAAGGGGTTATTCTTGGAAACTTACTTCATGTGGTTTGGTTTTCCCTGGGAGTAGAGGTATTCGAAGGGGCCCACACTGTGATTCTGGAGGAGTAATAACATAATTCTGTCCTCTTGAATCCCTAATCAGCCGTTGATATCGTAGAACTTCTCTGAGTAACACGAAAAATTATTTTGAATAATTTTTATAAAAAACAAAATGAATAGGGGAAAATTTAGCGTAAATTAGTATCAATTAATGGATCACCCGGTAGACGGGTGATGTAAGTTTTACAAATATATGTTTCTCCGCGACACAACCAAATACATTGGGGTGAGAAACTATACACAAAATAATATTTAATTTACAATTTACAGAATCTAAATTAACAAAATGGCAAAAATTACAATGGGCGCACGCGTTCCGTATGAAAATACGGAAAAATACTTAACGTGGAATACAGATACAGAAGTTGGCTTCAGTTATCCACAATCGGACCCTCCATTTTCCTGGTGGAATCGCCGATGTTGGTTGATTACTGGCCCAACTTCTGGAGTGGTCTTGGTTCTCCTGGTACGCGTCTGGTTATTTGGTAGTTCCAAATAGACGGTACTTGAGAACTTTATAGATAGATATCTTTTTATGGTGAAAAAATATCAAAAATAGAACTTCTTGACGCGATCCAAAACGGGTTTTTTTCTCGTAAAAAACGTAGATCCCGAATGGTGGTCAAACGATAATTCTTGTTTACCAAATAGCTCGCAGCCTCGTCTTGGTAAACTCGAAACACAGTACATATATTAGATATTATGAAAAAAAAAAAAAAAAAACTCAAAAGACGTCTGTTCTCGATGAAAGACAATCGAGTAGTCATGGTCTCAGACAGAAATTTGCAAGATTCTAGCGGTTCATACAAAGAACGCTAGAATTGCATAAGAAAATTAAAAATTGATATTAATTACCCGCAGCGGTAATTTTTAATGATTTTACGATTGTGGTGGTCGCAACACTATGTATATGCAAGTCGGATTGCACATTGACGTCATTTTCTTTATAAATAAATCCGACTGTACATAAAATTTTGCAGCGAATTTTTATCTTGCATAATTAGCACATCTAAAATTGTTTTTCTTAAATTCAGTACAAATTATGTTTAGTACAGAGTATTTAAAATCAGTAACATGTGATTAAATCAGCTCGTCTGGTCACTTTACCTATAATAGACCTATAAAAACATTGTATTAAATTAAATTCTATTTCCTCCGGAATGTTCCATTACGCTCCAGTATATTTGGATGATTTTTACGAGAAAATATCGTTTTTATGACATTTGCCGTGATCGAGGATCTTCTATGTCCATCTTAGAATCGCTTGTCGATAATGAGATATAGAAGATGTAATAAAAATGAAATAAAAGAATGGATTCAGTAAGAAAGAAGAATAAAACAAGATTATAGGCCAGCCCTGAAAACTATCCCTGGAGGGCAAAGAACTCTGTTTCCGTGGTACAGAGGCGCGCCTCAAATATTTTTAACAGATTATTGGAAAATAATAATCTAGTATTTTATCACAAAAAAATTACGTTTGAAGATGGAAAAAATGGAGTACTAGAATTGAATTTAGTTTACTGATATGAGAAAAAAATGTTGTTGAGAATACGGTCTAAAAAAACGACTTTATTCAATTTGCAAAAAGAGGTTGATGATTGTACAGAACGTTCATAAATGTTTGATAGACTTATGAATTTCCCGCTCATTAATTTGTTGTAATAAGTTGGTATTTACCAGTAGCGCACAGGGGAAAACTTACAAAGGTAAATTATCGAGTCATTGGCAAAGCGATTTATTAATATAGTCGGATTGCTGATAGGTGACTGTTACATGTATGTATCAAGTAATGCATTCATATAATAATCTAGTTACCATTTTTCAGCGATTTTAAAAATGTTTTTTGTTATTTGTCTTAGCTGTCAGTGTCTGTTAATAATATTAATTAATAGAGCTTGCGGCCAATTATTAAATTCACATACTATAATAATAAATCTGCTGGAATATTTTAATTCCGAAAAAGAGAACAATGTGCCACTTATTTCTCTATCTTGTGTCCATCAAAGAGTAGCAGCTGCCTTAAAGATTTCGGAATCAACAATTCGTTGAATTATAAAATGTAATAAATCTG
The DNA here is from genome assembly GCA_963971575.1 of Liopterus haemorrhoidalis. Lineage (NCBI taxonomy): Eukaryota > Metazoa > Arthropoda > Insecta > Coleoptera > Dytiscidae > Liopterus > Liopterus haemorrhoidalis. Next base: position 21,289,025 of record OZ020613.1, on the reverse strand, counting down.
AACTTCTCACTAACAAAATCACGTTAAAACGAAGGAAATTAAAATCTGAACCAGTTTATTTTATTGATACATTGGCACAAACGTATGGTCATGAAGTATTAAAATTACCTCCTTATCACTGCTAGTTTAACCCCATTGAATTAATTTGGGGTATAACAAAAAATTATTATGATTGCCATATTGGTCAAAACAGATATAGTGATAACGAAGTTTTGAAACTGTGGCAAGTAGCCTGTGATCAAATTAGTTATGAAACTTGAGCAAAATCTGTTAAGAAAATTTTATAAACAAATGGTGGGGAAGGGAAAGGATTGTTGTTGATATTAATCCAATAATAATAAATACAAGAAATGACAGTGATAGTTCAGATGACGTCGATATCATGCATTACTGACTAATTTAAAAAAAATAAAAATAATCATTTAAATACAACTTGTAGCAATATATTATATAAATAAATAAATTTAATGAAATTATATGAAAAAAATATATATTTTTACTTAATGTTTTATTACTTTGTACTTAGGGGAAACATAAAAATTTAATTTAATTAAACAACAAATTATAATCTAAAATTTTCGTATGAGTATAAGTTTTTCCTTATTTATAATTATTGCCTTAAAATTAATAATTTTGTTTGTTTGAGTACTGCTGTGAATTTATTTCGTGCTCTAATTAGACAAGATATCTACGAATCATGCCGTTTCTTTCTAATGCTTTGTTTTTTATTAAAATAATTTGGAAGGTTGACAACTAGCGTCACTATACGTTACTATGGGTATGCAAATAATGATAATGATATAGACAGAGAAAGCTATAGTATTGTATATCGATACTTGTAGCAACGAACAGTCACCTATCAGCAATCCGACTATAACACACATTTGCTGTTGTTTGTTTCTCTATTTTTTGCTTACCAATGAAATAATGTACAAAAGTGACAAGAAAAAGAGCTTTTTCTGATAACACTGTTAAACAAAAATAAACTTATTTTTTGTGACATGGACAAAACATAATGTATCCCACTTAAAATTTGACCTAAAAGCCGAAAATGACCATTTTTTCTATCATCCCATCATTTTTTTGCTGTGAGTTATTGTTGGTTTCTAACGAAATATAACGATAGACGTATTGTAATTTTAACTTACCTCAAAATGTTGTTGTTGATGTTTTACGTCGATATTTTGTTCTTGAGGCATACCTTATTAATATCCAGCAGTAATTAGCAAGCAAATTTGGACTCCATTTACTCTGGTATCGCTTTTATATGGCGGAAATGTCATGGTACAACCGTTTCCCATGTTCATCACTTACTGCACCCAGATCTTCTGGGAAGAAATGTAGATTAGAGTCCAGAAAGTGAATTTTTAAAGACATCCTACTTCCCATTTCTTTGTAGGCATCAAGTAGTTTATTCACGATATCTCTGTAATTTTCAGCTCTCACATTTCCAAGAAAATTTGAAACAACTGTTTTAAAAGCTCTCCAAGCTCTTATTTCATCTTCATTTAGCATACTATCAAATGCATCCCTCATTATTTCTCTTATTTGTGGTCCCACAAATATGCCCTCTTTAATTTTTGCTTTACTAATTCTCGGAAATTTTTATTTTAGATACAAAAACCCTCTTCCGTTTCGATCCATTACTTTAACGTAATTCTTCATCTAGCCCAATTTAATATGTGAAGGTGAGAAAAATACATTTTTGGGATGGACCAGTGGTTTACTTCTAGCGTTTTTCATTCCAAGAGTTCCCTGACGTAGTAGCTACTCCTTCTGTATAGTGAATAATTAGAACTCAAGAAGTATCCAGTCTCGAGCCACGGCATAGAAAATGCGCAGATTCGGTATGTAGTTTATTAATGGACGCAATCTATTCCGAAGCATACTTTTAGTCCTGATAAACAAGAATAAACTGATCTTAACCACTTGTGCACCGTCACCGCAGATACATGTCGTGAATTGACGCAATATGAAAATGTTGCATATTGCAAAATATAATTTTGCCTGTTAAAATCTATGGGTGATAGAAAAATTCACTTTTCAGATACCAGCATCATTTTCAGCATATTAAAATCAGAAATACCCAAAAATTGCCATGTCGCAAATAGTGTGTTTATCAGTGTAATTGATAGAGTCCGACTATCTTAAGCTAGTCGGTTGCGCAATAGCAGGAAAAATATAAGTGGGCGTCGTTAGAATTCATGTAGCAGTCCTGCAGTACAGTCACTGGGAAAAATAAATTTTCAAAGCAAACTGAGAAGCGCTTGTGCGTTAAAAAGTTAAGCTTGCTATTTTTTTCGACTGTATTCGGGTGCCACAACTTGTCTCAGTCACTCATAGTACTGTCACACTAGGTGCTTTAATTTTACTACGGCTTCAGAAAAATTGTATCACTTTGTGTCGCGTTCGTTTTAATTTATAACTGAAATATATTTTCAGTTTTAGTGAAACGCGTCAGTTTTTCAGAAGCACCTAAATAGTTAATCAGTTAAACTTATATCGCTTCACTTACAAACCTAACCCATAAATTACCAGCCAAATTTAACCTATAAAGTGACAGCTAAGAACAGAAACTACCGAAGTAGTAATTGCAAAATAACATCACTTTTAGTACTTTGTACCAAAATCATGTGTATAGTTCCATTTATTGAAGAATTTAAATCTTCATGACCCATGGTTCATTCTCTTAATTAACAATAAAATGGACAGTGATGTTAAATATGTAGTTTATTGCAAAATGGAAATAGATCCTGCCTTAAACACGTTGTACTTAGACGTCTACGTATCTTTTTAGTATCTTTAAGTTTTTATAGGTTGTCACGGTGTTCATAAGTTATTTTTGTAGGTGAAGCGGGCGCGTTCGTTTTATTCTTTACAGAAACACAAATATATCACTTCAGTTTCGGATAAAGTGAAGTCAAACGATAGTAAAACAAAACCTATACTATGCGCAGTACAGTCTCTCACCAGCCAGTTTAAGATAGTCGGACTATACATGATAAATTGGCAATGTCAGACAACTGTGGGCATATATTTAAAATAACATCTAATACCGCTATTAAATGTATAATATAAGAATTTCAAATAGGTCATTTTTAATTTTTATGTCCGTTTTATTGGGTAATCTTCCTAAGATTTAATCCTACAATGATGGTAATAGCAATCGTAACTACAAGACTTAATCTCAAGTTTAAGATTAATTCCATTTCCGTTTTATTTCCTTAAATGAATTAAAAGATAAGATTAAAGTCTGTTAAGTTGCTATAAATCCTTATTTTATCATTATCCTTCATAAAAGGATCACAAAAACAGAAAAGGGAATTTTATAATCTTGTGAAAATATGATTTTAAAAGTGTATGCGCCACTGTCCAAACTTGCGTCAGTGCAGGATCAAGCTTAACTAGACACGATACTATCCTGCTAGTACACCTCACTGTACCTTATTATCTCTATCTTTTTCCAACAAATGGTGAATAAAAGAGATAGAAACATTTAGTGATATCGGTTTTGGTATCATCTATTCGTGGTCAGGATCAACAGTAAATTTAAGTGAGAATTGAAGAAATCCAACCGTTGGAAACTTTATGTGAAACTTTTAGCGGACGCTGTCCCGATATAAGACTCACTGACAGACAAATACACCAAAAGATAGTTTGAACATATTTCAAAAGTTGCCACAAAACAAAAAAAATATTCCCATGATTTTCTGATAGGATCTAGGTATTTAGATATTTTTTCTTCCTCATTAAGCTTATATATTGACAGGTCTGTATTGACCTTATACTTCAGACTCGAAAAGAATATACATAGATATATAGAGGACAGTGGAATTTAATATATATATATATGACTGTATCTCAATCCTGGCGATATGGAGTCCTGGAAATTATGCCAATTCCAGCGCACGTACAATTTGGAGCGAACCTAGCAATACCGCTTTCTGTATCCCACAAATTAGACAGGTAGCAGATGATTTGTAGATGGAAATTGTTTAAGTTTTTCTTCTGGAAGAGACTTTGAGGTCACATAAAACACCGACAATTTGGACGACGAGTTTGACTTTAAAATTTGGATGCAGTTTTCTAAGCTCGGGCAAATGATACAAGTATTTGATTATTTTTTAATTTTCTGTAATCGAGATATTGTCACGGGGTGAAGTCAAGAACGGAATCTTTTCTACAAAATTTATTATACATGATCATCAAAATATGTACAATTGTTGGTAAAATGGCTGCTGGTATTGTCCGTTTAGAAGCTGATGTTGGTCTCGTTCTTGTCCTGACTCCTCCAGGATCGGTCGAACCACCGAAGAGGCGAACACGTGGAGAAGCCCTGTAGACAACACACACATCTCCTCTTGACGACTTCAACAGCTGGGCTGGTCTTTGGGCAGCGTGATGCGGACTGATGACCACCGACGTGATAACTGGTCACAAGAATGACTACCCCGACTCTATTCCCCAAGACCATTTTATAACTCTTAACCAGGACACTATGACGTCAGGTCCTACCTCAATTGTTTTGGAAACATTATTCATTTGTGTAATTGTTGGTGGCAATTGAAAGACCATAGTCATCACAATTGAATAATGTTTATCAACACATTAGAATGTAGTTCAACACTTATGTTGGCAAACACGCTACACCCTACACATTCTATAATTCCCAAAACCGTACGTCAGCAACCTTGAGCTACACAGCCTAAAGGCTCAAGGAATTGGGACATTAGAATACAATTATACCTTAATTGTAACAATATTTTTCTTAGCTGGGCAGTAAAATTCGATGACAAGTTTGGTTTTGTCTTTAAATTCAGAAGGGTAATGTTGCCTTAGTAGGTCGTGTCATTGTTCTTTTATAATAAGCGCAAGGATTTTGTTTATCTTAATTTGAAAAGTAACCTATAGATGTGATGACTACGAAACCTACAAACTATGATTATTTCTTAGGGTACGTGCATAGTGAAAGGTTGCTGGTTGATAGTTACCAGCACACACAACACTTGTTACTGACACTGGTTCGTGCTTGTCAGGTGCGCAGAGTATACGCCGGGACCCTCTAGTTACTCTTAGTTCAACTTTTCACACAAATATGATCTCTAGTGAGAGAGAAGACTTATTTTTCGCGGAAAGCGTCTTCCCAAAATTTGTAATACTGAATAAAGAGTGTATTCATGACATTAACAAATCTAATAGTGTCTTTTAATATAGAAACTTCAGTCAAAGTCTGCTAGAAAATCGAGTTGAAGTCGATAGTTAAAGTAATGCGTTAATTCTTGATGTTAGAAGATACAAGAGTGAATAACTCCGTCTTCATGGGTCACTAATGGAGCTTCCAGCAAGATTCCGCGCCAGCCTTTAATGCGAAAGCTGCGCAGCAGTGGCTTGAAAGCAATATACTGAACTTTATTTCTCTTGTTGCTTGGCTGCCTAGCAGCTCTGGCTTCAACTTCCTGGACTACAATTTTGGTACGTGCTTCAGGATATGGTTTGCAAGAAGAGACACCCTTAATTGCTAGCCTGAAATGCTCCCTGATTGAAGTCAGCGGAAGGTTCTTCTATAGAAACCCTTCGTAATTATATTGACGTGTACCTGCAGAGACTTAGCGCAGTGTAACGTCCAGAGGTGGTCATTTTGGAAACTGATTGATGTTTCTTGTTTAGATGCATCTATGTCTTCTTCTTTATCTAACATCGTGAACGATGTGTAGTGATCACATGATTATGTGTCATCTTCTTTTAATAATCTTCGGAGCACCTGTCGCCAAGTAACTCGATCTTCTGCATCTCTAACAGCTGTCACTAGAGTCGTTCCTATTAGATTGGATATAAGGCCGGTCCATCGAGTATGTGATCTACCGCGGCGGCGCTTTCCATCTTCCATCTATGTATTATGTGCTAAAAGAAAATTAAAATATCTTTAAGCATCTTGTGAAATTTCACTAAACACTTTGTAACAGCATTTATGGCTAGACTACGTACATAATACGACACTGTTTTTTTTTTTTCTGATTTGAATTCGTATTGATTTGCGAATGCTAGTTATTATATGTCGAACCATATCACGTCTAGCCTAGTATTTTTTTAAGAACTAGAACACTGTAGCCAGCTATTATGTGTTGTATTGTTTCATGTATTTGTCCACATGCTTGACATCATCTTTTACTCTAGACTCTAGGGTTTTTGATAATATATTTTTGATAGTTTAACACATGGTCCTGCAATTATTATTATGATACAGACGTTAAATTAATATAAATTTTTGCAAGGTAAATTTTCTTTAGCAAACATTTCAGTTGAGTGTATACATGAGCGATCGCAAAGAATATGTTAGAGAGGCCCATTCACCTGCATTGAATGCAAGCGAACCAGCCAGACTTCCTTTTATACGAACATACGGGGTGAGTCGAGTGGGTCTTTTTTCTGCATTCAAGTGTGTTTGCTTTCAGATGCTCATGTCATCTTGTGCTCTTGTATCTTTTAACATCAAGATTTAATGCATTACTTTAAGGACGTCAGGTGATCTCTCACTCCAACAAATCTTTGATGACAAAATTTCTACCTGCAAATTGTTAAAATTTTACTACGTTTTGAAAAAATGATAAATGACAGAAAAGAACATAAAAGTTTTTTGTTATAATCTTATAATTTTATGTAAAAGATGATGGGACAGGATGAGAATTAGGAAAAAGTGATGAGAAAGATTTTGGAAGGTCGACTAATCATTTTACTTTCTCTTAAAACATTTTTGTAAAACAAACTCTACAAGTGCGTATATGTATATGAAACTTTTTTTTTAATACTGTCCGGAATTGGGGTCTAGCCACCTCACCACCAAGTCAATTCGCCACGCTTTCAAGTGATCGCTGTGGTTGTGTGTTCCTATTGTTTAACATTCAACTAAGTCGCAGATTTGAAATCCATTAGAAACAAGTACCAATAGTTGGAACAAACAACCACCACGGCCAAACTTTTGTTCTATTTTCGTCTTGTTTTTTTGACGAGTGCTCAGTTGTCAATTGAATTGACGGAAGCTTTTTTGTCGAATGCTCAGTTGTTTATTGTTTATGTGTCTATTGCTCAGTTGTCTATTGCTCAATTGTCTATTGCTCAAATGTCCTTTACTCAATTATCTATTGCTCAATTGTCCATTGCTCAAGTTTCTATTGCTCAATTGTCTATTGCTCTGTTATCGGAAATTGTCTATTGTTAAATTATCTCTTGCTCCATTGTCTGTTGCTCAATCGCTAAGCTGTCGGAAAATCTTGTATCGCTTGCTCAGTTGTCTATTTCTTAGTTGTCTATTGCTCAATTGACAATTTCTCAGTTGTCACTTGTTCCTTCGTGGTATAATTGCTGTAAGGTGTTGATTTTGCTTAGTTTTCATGTGTTGGAACTGCATATAAAATAATGGCGTTCTATAGTTAGGTCAGGGGTTTGAAATGAAAGCCAAATAATATGATTTAACATAAATGTTAATTAAGTTCGCTAAAATTTCTCGCGTTTTATGCTCCATATCAATTAAACATAACTTTGAATTAAAATCAAAAAAACACGAATATTTTAATCTAAGTTTAGTAAAATAACATATTTAATTCCGTGACTACCTTAAAGTACTATCTAAATCTAAAATCATAGTTAAAATAGTTCTCGCGAGAGTCGCCGTGTTTTCGTGGCGCTTGCCGTCTCTTTTATTAATTAAATTCTAATAATTTTCAGCGAGAAATGTATTCATTGGCGTGAGGGGAAGGTTTTTGTGGCGCACACTTGACTTCGTGCATGGAATGCCGCTCATAATGTTTTAATTAATATTATTCGGGAACTGTGAGAGCTTCAGATCACAAGTTAATGTTTCCTCGGGATATTGCTGCCATATTTTACAGATGGAGGTGATTTTCACTTTTTGTTCAAACCGATTTTACAGATTACGAGAACTTAATTAATACGTTATATTTTACCGAGTGGATTTAGGACAGTTTTTTATGAGAATGCCATTTTTTGTACTTTAAATACTTTATTCCTAGTGTATTTCTCTATATCATTGTTTTAACCACCGGTCCGCGTAGAAATTTAAATGGTCCACACAATAATAGTTATGTACCTACACGGGAAGGTAATAATTTTCGGTCCGAAAATAGAGATGGACAATTGAGGCGTAGCCGAAAATATATAATTTACGAGTTCTATCTACAAGTCCATAGATGGGTCTCTATATTTTTGGACACTAACAGTCAGTCATGTAGTTAAAGTATCATTTACATGGTGTTGTCATAGGCACGGTTGGGGTGACAGGCGTGGTGTTATAATTGCAAGTTTGAATTTCACGGTGGCATTAGAGGCATGGTTAGAGTGCCTTCTTGACTTTGACAGTTGTATCTAAACTACACATTTATACAAGTACTGGGAGTAATCTCTTCTCCAGTTTCATTAAATATGTCATCAAATCTAAGGAGATGTATATCTCTTTTATAATAATATAATATAATAGCTCATGATTTCGATAATTTTCACATTTATAGAACAGACAAAAAGGAAAAAAATAACAATTAAAAATTAAATAAGCATCAAATGACACAACGTCATCTCACAGAGCCCATTACTGGCATGGGCTTCCCCCAATTTTTTCTCTAAAATCTTTCTCTAAATTTTGTATCTCTTTGTCACTTTTCTTAAGTTCCTCTTCCAAGCGAGTCTTGGAAAACATATGTCTAAGAAACCAATCTGTCACATCCTTTGCCCGCGTTCTCTTTTGCGTCAGGGACTAGGCTTGACAACTATTTGATAGTATGAGAATTATACAACAAACATGTTGATTTTTGGACTTTTTTTGACAAGAGCTTTAACTATAAAAAGTGCTTTTTAAGGACCAACGTCTTTCCATCGTTCGGTGATTCTTCGGTCGATTTCTTTCCCTTGTCTATTTTTGAATTAAATCTGTCGTAAATAGTTAACCGCATATATAATTTTACCCTCTTTAGTTTTGATTTCCTCTATGTTGTTGTTGATCATAATCTTGGTTATGTTTTCTTCATAGTTAGGCCTGTTGTTCTACATTGACTGTCATTTGTGAAGACCTCTTGCGGATTCAAAAAGTAGAAAGCCATGGAATCTTATTTATAAAAAATTATATTGGCATTATCTCGGTCCAGTATCATTTTATTGTTTATTAATATTTATTGTCAAATTTTGAGGTTACATTTAAAAGAACCATATATTTGTTATATTACTGAAAACTACATTTTATGTTCGCAAGCAACTAAAGTAAAAGGTAAAAGCTCATACTGACATGCTCAGACATGAAATATCAATCAAAAATAATAAACATCACAGATATTGTAAACACAACATTTTTAAGAATAAAATTCATGTTCTGCTAAACATCTTGCTTTTTTTTTTTCTCTTTTTTCTCGGTCATATTGTATTTGCTGGTATTTCTGTGTCCTGAAGGTGTAACGAGCAAAGTGTACATTTCATTAAAGATGCCTCGGAGTATTGAATATTTAGAAGTATAAATATTTGAAAAGTGGTGTAGAGTAAATATATAATACATCTAGGATACAATTTATTCCTTGTGTATATTCTTAGAGACACTATACAAATAATAAAATATGTTTCTGGAAACCATCTCGTGAGTTGTAACAATGAGAATGCAAAAACATTATTTGGTATGTCGCTACAGTCCTTCAAATATTAAACAAACAAAACGTGTATCCAGTGACGTCCTTCGTGTCCCATGATGTTATGATTCGTAGCACGGCGTCGAGATGCTACTCCCGGCGATATAAGCGTCGTGACGAGCTCCCGCGGTGCGCTACAGGATTTCCCAAGCTGCGTCGACAAGTCATTACAGGAAAACGCACACGGAAGATGCATCCAAGAAAAATTCGGGACACGAAAATTTTTTGGAATATCATAAAACATGTCAATGATATAAACGATTAAGAAAGGTGGTTAGGGCCGTGTACTTTTGGAGAGTAAACGCGCTAGTAGATAACTTTCTATTGACAACTTCAAAGAGCAACACTAGGCCTAGTACTAGCGCTAGTGTTTGGGATTTATTTATGTAGCGTATAACAAATGTATACAAATCACAATATATTAAATATAATATAAAAATTACTATCTAATATATAAATTACATTCGTTCCAGACAAACATTTAAGTAAGAAACATATTCAGTTGCACTGTGAGTCACATTCAAGAAAACTTATGTTAAAGACAATCCATTTCACAGTAGTCTCATGCGGCAGATCTACAAATGTCCTGCTTTACACACCTGCTCTGGAATCTGTATTTACCCCACTAGAAATAACAACGGCTCTGTTCGCAGCCTGTGTACACGATGTTAATCATCCCGGTTTAACTAATCAATTCCTCGTCAACTCATCATCAGAATTAGCGCTCATGTACGACGAAAGCATTCTCGAGAATCGTCACTTGTCTGTAGCTTTCAAACTTCTTCAAAATGATAGCTGCGACATTTTCTGTGATATGAGTAAGAAACAGAGACAAACACTACGTAAAATATTCATTTACATGATGCTATCCACAAATATGTCGAAACATTTGAATCTGCTAGCGGATCTAAAGAAAATGGTGGAGATGAAAAAGGTAGCTGGTTCTGGAGTGCTGGACAGTTAGACGGACAGAATCCAAGTGCTGGAGAATCTGGTACATTGCGCTGACCTCAGCAACCCCATCAAACCATCATCATTATATCAGCGAGTGTGAACAGAACATGGACATCAGTCCAATGTGTGACAGTCATTCTACCACCATAGAGAAGTCCGGTCGGTTTAATGGACTAAATTGTACACTCCTTATAGGAGACGTTGGCGGATCTGGTGCACTCTCCGGTACCCATCTGCTAAGCGGTAAAGATGGTTTGATCATATCAATAGAAAACCAACTTCCCAGGTTTGTGAACCGAATGTATCAGTCTGCCCCCTAGATGTTGGGATTAACAAATTAATGGTTAAAATTGAATAGCTAAATGGTAAATATAGTTGTAATAATACGGTATAAAAGGTAATTTAAAATATCACTTACGTTTCACCGACGATATAATTTTAATTACTGACGATCTAGAAAAAATGGACCAAATAATGGAAGAATTAAATAGTGAAGTCAAAGAAATAGGACTCAAAATCAACTTAAATAAGACGAGAGTAATGACAAATTTAGTGCTCAGTGGTAATTTGTTAATCTTCGGTAGACCCATTGATCAAGTGTCTCACTACAAATACTTGGGATACGAAATCACTACCGGCCGGGACAACTAAACCATAGAGATTAAAAGAATAATTGGTTTGGAATGAGTAGCTTTAGGAAACCTGAAGCACATTTTAAAAGGTGATTTCTCCATCTGTTACAAGAGAAAGGTATTTGACCAATGTGTCTTACTAGTCTTCACCTATGGTGCTGAGACTCTCACAGCAAATAAAAATCTGCGAGTTGCTCAAAGAACTATGGAGAGAGCGATAATTGGCGTTAAACTATTGAATCGAAAAAAAAAAAAAATGTGGATCATGCAGCAAACAAAAGTTTGCTATATAATTAGAAAAATTTCACGTTTGAAGTGATAGTGAGCAGGCCATGTTACTAGAGTCAATGATGGTAGATGGACCAGGAAAGTACTGAGATGCTAGCCTAGAGACTGTACTAAAAACCAAGGCAGAACTCCTACCCGGTGGATGGATGATATTAAGAGACTAGTGGATAATTGGCTGCAGATGGCACAGGTCAGAGAGGAGAGGAGATTCAAAGGGGAGGCATATGTTCAACAGTGGAAGTTAATTGCTGATACATCATGATGATGATATGATGATAGATCTATAGATGTATGCCCGAACAAGTCTTGGAGATTCGTAGGTCATAAAGCTTTGTGATCGACATTTCTTTTTCCTAGAATACTTCCCTGAATGATAAATTGTTGCTACTCATGCTTCTTTCCTCTGATTATATGTGCCAGATACTCTGTTTAAGTCTATCTTAGCTATATTTCTCTTGACAGAATTATTGAAATCCCTCATAAAATATCTCACTAACAAATATCTTGAATATTTTTGTCCGGATCATTTTTATGACAGGCGTAATATCGAATAGCGATCGTTGTGGCCCGGCGGGAGAGCGCCACTCAGTCATTCCCGCCCCCGGGGACTGCAAATATAAACATACATCGAGCCCAATTAATCATTCCCGAGACGGTGTTATTTTTAAAGGAGACACTCTCATAAAAGATGCAAAATTCAATAGTGCCATGCAAAACACAAGTGCATCTTGTTAGAAGGGTAATATCGCTGAAACACACAGCGGCGGGACACAAAATTTACCACGTAAAAAACAAATGATAAAAAGAAATAGACCAACAAAATAAGAAAGTTGGTAACATGTTCAACATATGTGTTTACAGCGCTAACAAAACAAAATTTTATTTATACATTTAATTTTTTAAGTTAATATTTAAGACTATTATCACACATATCATTTGACCACTAAATACATAATAAGAATTCGCACGTGGTCGCTGAGACTGACGTTTTTCTGGCGATTACGTCAACACGGGCGACGCACAGGGCACTATCTAGTCTTCGCGATAAATGAGGTACATGTAATAAGCATTTTCAGATTGCTGACAACCACTGCTAAGACCAGACTCTTGTAAAATCGTTACAATGTGTTTTTACACAGAGATTTATTTCTGATATCGAATCTCGTAAAATCATTTGAGATTTGTCTTATAGGGGTATTCAAATCGTAATATCATTAGTTATTAATCAGTTAATCAATTATTAAAAACGCTTTAGTGAGTGCAACCCTTTGGCCGCAAGCGCTAAACCGTTTTGCTATCAAAGGTAATGTGACGTAGGTGCAAATCCAAATGTCAAATAATTTGTGTAAAAAATATTTATACGAATTATGGACTCTGCTAAACAATTCGCTACCGACTTTAAATTTTAGGTGCCCTTTTTGTGTGTTAAAAAAAAGGACGTAATACTGACCATATTACTTCTGAATGTACATAAATTGAAAATGTGGTGACGAAATCTGGAAACAAAAGACAACGGTTCACCTCGGGCTACCGCACCATGATGATAAATCGATTATTATTAATCATTTAAGCAGCGATTAATCATTTATTGATTCTCTCAATAACCCTAACAATTCGTCAAATGATTTTACATAGTCTTATTCTTGTATTTTCTTCCGAACCACCATACAAAGTAAATATTATTTTTGTAGGTAATTCTTGTAATTTGGGTGCACCCAATATTTCTTTTTCTTTTTCTTGTATTTTACAAAAATAACATAACAGAGACTTTTTCAACAATGGAGTTGCCGTTCAAACAGCTTGCGTTGAAGTGTGTAGTGTGATCCGTTACATTTGTGGAGCGTAATAAAGAATAAAAGGCCTGGATTGTCCAGAAAAGGTGTACCTTCTTCACGATAACGCAGGGCCGAATTCAGCACAAAAAAAAAGACGAACATCTAACCAGTTTTAACCTAGCCCTTCCGACTACCACTTTTTCCTTAACTTGAAACAATCACAACGACGACGAAGTCAAAAAAGCGACGTTGTACTTATTGGATTGGAAATTGGGTTGGAAATTAAAAATTGGTATCGTGTTATAATAAATTATTTTAATTTAGAAGCCCATTATGTTAAAAAATAATAATACATTGATTGAAAATTCTTTAAAATTTGTGACAGCCGTCATATCTTCTTTGGTACTGTCGATCTGGTTTAATTATAACCTTAATCGCATATCCTCTTAATCTGTTAAGTATCTAGTTTTTCCAGGAATCTTGCTAGATATACTGCTCATTTGTATTTGTTCTATTCTCTTCATAATCTAGATTCTCCTGAATTTTTACGATATTTTTCAACTGGTGGACGAATTTTATAAGCACTAGTAATTTTATTTCAAATTTCCTGCAAGTATATCATGGTTAATCTTTTAACAGCATCAATTTAACAAATTCAGAGTACTAAGTTTGTTGCAGAATATTTTGTTTTATTTCTCAGTATCTCCAACAGAGTGCAACATTGTTTGCTAGTATTATCATGCAATTTCCTTGCAAAAACTTCCCAACACAAACATAGCGTTGTTTTACAACCTCTGTATATCTTCTTATTTTTCTGTGTCTGGTCAGAGAAAACCGTACAGATAAATCTGAAAGGAAATGTCCGGAAACACGAATGCAATCAGAGATACAAGGCCGTACAGTTTTGTTCATTGTCGTTTCGAGCTGTTCGACAAGAGTATGGGCCGATTGAGAATATAGGAATCAGAATTTACATACTAAGGGCAGAGTAAACTCAAGTTCTCACAAGTTTATCATACAAAACCAATAATCTGAAATAAAATTAGTAACAATATATCAAATGTTTCAGCGTATTTTTATCTATATAATATGATATTTTATACATCTGACGAGTACATACATATTGAAAAAGAAATTGTTATGAAGGAATAACAAAGAGAATTCTGAAAAGCAAGTGACTCGAAATGAAAGCATTTTTTTCCTTTTTTATCCTCTGGCCCGCGGCGGCTTCTGTCGGACAGAATATGGCCCGCGTTAGTAAAAGTTTGGCAATGTTTGTTCTAAACCATAAACAATCGTAACGAAAAAGTACGTGTTTTTTTAAGACTTCTAGATAAAATTAATCTACCAATGTTAATTTATTTTCCCACATGTTTAAAAAAATGCTGAAAATTCATACAGAATAATTTTACGGGAAAAATGCAAAATTAAGTAATAAAAAAATTAATAAATTAAATTATTTCATCCTGACTAATTTTGTTAAAATGCTTCCTTTAAGCCCGACTAGTTTTAAGCAAAAAAAAAGTCTGTGTTTTTATAAACACACAGAACAGACAGAATAAATGACAGATCCTGTCAATGGAGACATCACTGCCGTAGCAAGTCCTGTGCGCGGATACTATAAAGTTGTCATGTGTCCTCGTCTAACGAATAGGTACCCTTATTTGTATCCTTTCTAAAAGCTCTGGTGAAGGAACACCATTGATGAGTTTGTGAAATAAGCATAATCCACCCATATCCCGCCTCATTCGCAATGACTCAATACCGAATAATTATCTCCGTTGATCACGAGTCAGCAAAGTGTAAATGATGTACGATTTGTAAAGTAGAAACTTAAGAAACGTGGCCTGTACTTGTTCTAAGCTTGGAAGCTTAGGTTGGAATATGTGGATTGATACGGATTCCACACCACACTATCATAATCGAGGTGACTCCTGAATAATGAGTACAGTGATCTATTGGCAACATAGTTAGTGAAAAAGTATTCCTTTTAATAAAGTCTAGCATCCGGGTTGTCTTTTTAGAAATGCAATAAGTAAGCTTCACAAAAAAAAGAACGCTGCTGGTAAAAATAATTCCAAGATCTCTTCATCAACTTGCTTAAGGCTAGTCTCGTTGATTGTGTAGGAAAGATACGATATTATACGTTTTATGGAGAAACATATGCAATGACATTTACCCTTATTAAGAAATAGACCATTTGTACTGCAACACGCCGACAATACGTCTAGGTCGTTCTGTTGGTTAACGAAGTCGCAGGGAAACTAATAAATTTTTAGATGATCAGCGAATTAAAGATGCTTTTAAGTATACCTGCACCTATGTCGTTGAGAAACAATGCAAATAATATTTAAAGATACTTGCACCTATGTCGTTGAGAAACAAAGTTAATAATATGGGGCCCAAGTGCGAGCCCTGTGGTACACCAGATGTTACATTAATGACCTTTGATAAGCAGTTATGTATTGGATGTGATCTTTTAGGTACAAGCTTAACCTCATTTCAGGGACGACTGAATGCCGTACGCATTCAATTTGGCCAAGAATATATCGAGATTAATGCGGCCAAACGCTTTCCGAAAATTTGTGTAGATGGCATGGACTTCGCTCCCACTTCCGACATAATACTAAATTTACATTTCGGTGTGTTAAGCAACGTTCATCAATAGCGGGTAACCAATATGTCATATTTGTCAGCTACTGATGAAGGCTGCTTATCAAACCGAAAAGTACATCTAGTTTTACTATAAAAATGCAATTTGAAGGAAAGTTTCAGTTTAATTTTTTAATATTTAATATAGCTTATTACTAATTTTGTTTCAGATTGTTAGTTTTGTATGAGAAATTGTAATCTGTAATGTTTATGCTGCTCTTAACATAGATTGTTTGATGAAAAAAAACATAAAGACGGAGAAAAGAATACTTTTAGAATATCTAAATATATAATATGTTTTTTATCTAAATCACTAAATGAAAGGGAAATGTTTAGATTGCATGGTTTTAATGTATTTTCTCACTATATTAAATCTGTACAAATTATTAGAAGGCATTCCTAAATAATGAAAGCCAGACATACACAAATTATAAAGAATTACTTCCTGTTGAAATTCAAGAAACTATTATTAAATACGAGAAAAACTTCATATTTATGATCACGATAATGTACGCTATGCAGGAAAAATTATTTAAGACTTACATTTAAAGTATTTACGATTCCGTCTAGACATATTATTGCGGAGTATTACATAAATTACGAACGACAATGATACGAATATTAAATTTATATCAATTTAAAACTTTTATAGATATTTTTGCCATTATGTAACACAGTTGTAAACTCTGTTTTTCCTACTAAAGGTCCTAATTTTTAAGTATATCTTAATCTATTTTTCTTATTTATTTTAAAACGAGGTTAAATGAATTATCATATCCAGTGGGGTATGCTAAAACGAACTTAACTGGTTTTATAGTTCAATTGTTAGAATGCAGTTTTGCTCTTATGAGAGCGGAGTTGCCAAATGTAGGAAAACTGTCAAATATGTCAATGAACCCTATATATTATGCAGAATTTTATATTCTTTTGTTGTTAATTTATTGAAATTAAATGAAAAACGTATCAGACAGAAATGAAAAACCATATGCACCGCGTATTTACAGATCAGCATGTTGATGGCAACCTCGCCAAGAAAGAAAAGGATATCGTTATTGGGATAATCGATTAGAGGATATGGAAAAGAACTACTCCATTTAACCTGTACTGCATTCTAAGAATTGAACGGTCTATAAAACCTCACTCGTTATCAATCGAATGACCATTTGAATTTTTTTTTTGTTGCTAGGCCTTTTGGAATTATCTTTTTTAGTGTTTCGTAGGTATGACCAAGAAACCCTTATACTGTTACTCATGAATTTATCTGTCTGTCTGTTTATTAGTTCTGTAGATATTGTGTCCCAATTATTTATTTATTTTGTTTTGCGCGGAAAAAAAACAAAATTTTTATTTTTAAGAAATCAAATATTATATAGAATTTTCGCCAAAAATGTCAAAACACTTTTGTCCTCCACACTATTTTCCACTAGGGTTGAATTTCAATAATATACCTACATTGATGTGAACCGGGATAGTTTAACAGGAATTTTTGATCAGATTAGTTTTGCGTAAAAGCTCTTAAGACTTAGACTAAGGAGTGAAAGGTATTTTTTTTAAATTCTTTATTTTATTATTTATGTTACATCGGCCTATTTCTGCGACGATGTTAATCGCCGATGCGAGGAGGCGAGCACACCTGCATGAGGGTTGAATTGTCAAAATGGGAGTAATATTAACATATTATTCTTGCCCGAATAATAACACCAACGGGGACTTGAACTAGCAACCTCACAATTCAGACTGTTTTCACCTGTCAGAACTGCGTGATTTAACTAGCTCGATCATTCCATTGGCTTTATTTATTTTAATGCTATTTTGCCAAAAGTATGCTAAAATGACGTCCCACACCCTGTAGCACAGGGGTAACCAAAAAATTTGAAAAAATTCTAGGTAACGCATATTGATATGAACCGAAGTAATTTAATACGATTATATGATCAGGTTAATTTATCGAAGTATCAAAGTTTTTGTATTTTTAATGTCTTATAGAGTATTAAATGAAAGCTCTTAGTACATACATTAACAGACGGTACATGATTTTCAAAACTGCATTGTTCATTTTGATGTGATTACAGAAACAAATTTTGTCCCAAACATTCAGCATGCCGCTGGTATTTGTGGGCGCAATCACTAACCAGTATAGGTACTTGCGAAACCATGAAATGTGTGAAAATGAACAATTTTTTGTCAGTAGCTCACGATGAGATGAAGTATTTAAAAATAGATCTTGCAGTTCTAAGGCCAAATTTAGAACCTCCGTTCTATTTGTTCTAGTAGACATTGTAATACATACATTCTGTCAGGAAAGTAGCGGGAATTGTTAAATAAAGCACACAATTTTTATTTAATCATCAAAATTTAATTTATCGCCTTCAAAGTAGGCCCCATATGATGCAACACTCATTTTCCAGCGTTTTTTCTAGTTTTCGAAACACCTTATATAGGCGCTTTCCGGTATAGCCTTCAGCTCATTCTACGAATTTTTTTTTATGGCCTCGATTGACTCAAAACGTGTTCCACGTAGCAGCAATTTTAATTTCGGAAATAAAAAGAAGTCACATGTGGCCAAATCTGGTGAATACGGTGGGTGCTCGATGGTATTTGTCCCGTTTTTTGCCTTAAATTCAGTCACAATTGCTGCTCTATGCGAGGGTGCATTATCATCATGTAAAATCCAAGAATTGTTCTTTTACAATTTTGGTCGTTTTTGACGAATTTTCTCACGCAAACAATTTCCGATTACTTTTTCGATGCTTTCGTTGGTTGAAACGGTCGAAGGCCGTCTGGATCGTGGTTTGTCTTCACGATCTCTCGACCGTTTTTAAACGCGTTGTACCACTCGTACGCCCGTGTTTTTGATAAAGCTGATTCACCATAACACTTTTCCAACATTTTTAACGAGTCGGCACACGTAATTCCATTCGCAACACAAAATTTAAGGCAAATTCTTTGTTCAGTAGTTTTATTCATTGTAAAAATCGCGACGGACTACTGAAGTGTGTTAACTAAAACAGCCGATGTAATCAAACTGGTTGACAGATGGCGCTCATGTTTGATACAGTAATTAGAGACAGTGCTGCCATCTTATGAAAAAAAAATAGAGTATTACATTTAGGAGTAATCAATTCCAAGCCCACAGTCTTAAGTTGTGTTTTTTAACCTGGGTGGTACTGCCCATTAGTGGGTGATTTAAGCTTTCAGGTGGGTGGTAAAATAATGTGTTATTAAAAACGTCTAAAATATATAATATCAGTGGGCAGTTAGAAAATGTAACCCTCACAAATATGGACGCCCTGTATTAAAAGGTTGAAGAAAACTGGTAAAACAACAATGCTCATCCAATACAATGACTTAAATGGGAAAAATAAAATACAAATTTAAATGTAAAAATAATATGAAATTAGCTTAATTAACTTTTGTACACAGTACATGTTAATTTGAAAAACACAATCATTGTTCCTTAGTTATACAATGAAAAAAAACTTTTCCTAATAAAAAAACACAAACAATCAAACACATGAAAACGATAAACAATATTTTCCAATTGAAAATATGACTAAATTTTCCATAATAAAACCTTGTAACAAATTACGCACTCTGACGTTATTAAACCATGTATGTATAACATTTATATATTCATGTACATTAATATCCAAAGGCTAATAATAAAGAACAAGAATAATAATAATAATAACATGTTATGCGCACACAGTGCAAAGTAGAGTGATCCATTGCTCGTTAGTCCAAAATTCACTCATGATAACTACGAAATACTTGATGTGAATTTAGTTGCCAATGTTAGATTGTAATGTAACTAACATACCGGTAATACTCAGTCGTTAGTTTAGATCCTAAAGGTTGGTAGCCTTTTCCTACGTTGCAACATCTTAAACAGGAATGAAAAGTTAAAGTATTATATAATTATCATATATATTATAATTAAATTAAATTCTTTTATAATATTGAGTACCCGTACTGCGTACGGATTTTGTATTGTACATTTTTGCTGTAACGTAAATTATAAGTGAGATATTTAAATTTCAAGTAGAAAAAGAAATAATCGTTTTTTTTTTACTCTAAACCACTCTTTTGTATATATTTTAAATGTAAAGTAAGTAATAAGTGAGATATTTCAAGAATTTTATTCTAAGGTCCCCATTCGACAAAAAAGATTTGTTTTCTTACATAAACAATTTTTGTTATATATATTTTTCAATAGTGAAGGAGTTTTTTAATAAACAATTTTAACACCCCCCTAATATAAAAATATTGAGATGCTTTATAGCCTATATTCAAATCTTGATCATCTCTATCATCATATCAAGTTACGTGAAAATATGTCCAGCCTTTTTGCGTGAATCTCGAACAGACAAACAGACATAAAAAATGAATTTTATTGCGGATATTGTCTTATAAACATCTGAAACGTGTAGTAAGCAAATATGAGGTCAAGAGAAACAAAAACAGATATAGCCACCCATTTTATTAATATCTTCTTCTTAATCTAACATTGCGAATAACGTATAGTGACATATAGGCAAATATAGATAAATATGAAATAATATAAATAAATAAATAAGTATATATAGTAAATAATAGTAGAAAGGTTAATAATAATAATAATAATACATTTATTGACCACCTTACATAAAATATGTTTACAGTCAGTCTTAGTTACATAATGAAATAATATAAATTAAAAATGAACATTATTTCATAAATGGGATTTGTCAATAAATATTCTTTAAGTTTGTTTGAAAATGTCTTGATTGGTAGGGATCTTATTTCCTCAGGTATTATATTGAAAAATTTAATGGCGTAGTAGTTTGCGCTATTTCTTGATTTTTGAAGACGAAGAAAATTACTACGTATATTATTTTTTTGCCGTATGTCATGTCCATGGTTGGAAGAGGGGAAGTTACATAAGTTCCTGTGCATAAACATTAGGCATTGGTAGATAAATAAGGCAGGTACAGTCATTATTTTTAATTTTATGAAGAGCTCGCGACAGTCAGCTCGAAAAGGAGCACCAGCTATGACCCTAACAACTTTGCGTTGAAGAGCGAAAATTCTATGGGCTGCTGGTGAGTGTCCCCAGACAAGAATGCCGTAGTTCAGGTGTGACTGAAAAGTAGGTCATTAGCACGACTTTTTGCAAACTTCTGCTTTCAAATTGCGAATTAAAAATACTGTAGACCTCAGTTTTCGGCTTAAGAATTCACAGTGCTGATCCCAGCGAAGTTGTGGGTCGATGTGGATACCAAGAAACTTGACGTACGGGGGGTTTGAAAAATCGTGTTTCTTAGTGGAAATCATCATTGATTCGGTTTTGCCAGTATTTAAAGTTAATTTATTCCTGTGAAACCAAGATGCGGCGTGTTCTACTACGGATTTACTCTCTAAGCGAAGGGAATTTAGGTTCGAATTTTTGCAGAGTAAGGTAGTATCATCTGCGTAAAGAATAGATTTTGAATTTATAAAGAGAGGAAAGTCATTTACGTACAGCAGAAATAGCAAAGGGCCAAGAATAGATCCTTGCGGGACACCAAAGTGTATAGGAAGAGTTTCAGATTTGACATCACCAAAAAGTATAAACTGCTTCCGGTTGTACGGGTATCGGACATAAAATAAAGCACAACTATCTACAGCTGTCCAGTTTCGGAATAATTAATTCCTTCATCAGAGCTGCTACATTGAAGAAAATCAAAATAATGTATAAGTGTATATAGTAGATAAATAAATAAATATAAGTACAATGTTGTTAGACATACCTGAGATATTAGTAGTGAGTGATATAATAAGATTCCTATATTCGTTATCGTAAGAAAACAATTTCGAATATTTGAAATTGAAATATTCAAAATTTGTTATTCTACATTTGTTTATAAAATCAAACAACATTGATAATTTTACGTTTTATTAATTAAAAAATAGGTGACCCGCTGTTTTGCACCGGATTATATCAGCTCTTTAGTAAATTTTACAGGAACTTCTTAACATATGTCCAGTCGAGATTCGCTTGTGACCATTTCACCAAATAATTTCTCAATAGACTAAAAATTTCACTCGATCTAACTTTTTGTGAAGCGTTAAATAAATAATAATTGGTTTTAAAATGGTTTTTACACATTGTCTCGGGGTTAAAACCATTATTCAACTTTAAAAGCTTTTTTCTGACCTGTCTGATAGATCATCAATTCCACAAAAAATACAGAAAACTTTTTAAAAAACAAACGAATGTACAAGGATAATTAAATTACATTTCTATAACCTTTTATGAAATAGGTATCTGGGATATTAGGGGAAAAATTAAATATGAACGTTCTTATCCACAATTTTTTGGACAATTGTTTTACTTTTCGGATAATCTTTTCTTGAATGTCTCATTGCCCGTATTCACCTGATTTACCCCCTATAGACTTTTTTTTTTTTGTTCCTCAATGCCTCAAAAAGCTGTTGAAGCCTTCGAAAACCATGTTTTTGAGATACCAACTTCAAAGTGGAATTTTTTTGTCGAGAATTGGTTGAACGCTTCCAAAAGTGTATGAATCTTAAAGGCGAATATTTTGAAAAGCAATAAAACAGTAAACAGTGAAGTGTTCCGGGACTTCGAAATGGTTAAGAATCACTGCTATATTGTATCACCAATTCAAATTTGTTAAATGCATCATTGACCCCCATAGTGTTAGTTTGGTTGTTAGTACACGTGAGCTGTGTTTTAATCAAATTACAAGTTAGTACTGATATAAATACCGGTACGATAGTTGCGTGTTGGCTGCTAGATCCGTTACCGGTTCACGGTTCGCCCGGTTCAGTTCGGCTGGGCGACATGCAACCTCTCATCTGCATTTATCGACCGGCCAAAGGACAACGGCTCAAGGAACATTAGATACACCAAATATTTAGAACAAGAATTTTTATATACAACTTATACGCCTGAGTTTTTTCGACAGGCCACCCGCAACACTTTCCTGTTAAATTGGTCATCTACGAAATGTGAACAAATAGTACATTTTTAGTAGTTTATAGAACATACCATATTACTTTTGAAGATCGGCATAAAACAATTATCCCCTATAACTATAATCACATTGTTAAACTACAAAAGAACTAGGGTTCATGTTTACAACGACGTTGTAAACAGTCAACGGTCAGTGACACATACATACGTTTAAGTACTAACTATAAATAAGTATACTTGTTTTTGTTAATCCTTTAAGTAAGATGCGTAATGTGAAAAACTAATCTCTACGGCTATGGATTGGCACGCCTAGTTATATCACTTCTATTGTAATTTTATGTGTTCCCTAAATTTTATTATTTTATTGCGATCTTGTAGACAAAAAATGTAGATCTTAACTAGATAAAAAAAAAAAAAACGGGAAAACATATACCTATCATGCACCGAAATCGTGTATTGGGTGATTTTCTCTTTTTAAACGTAATAATTTTTGTATTTTGAAGTTTATGGGTGAATAACATCGGAGTTTTATAGAGATATATCAATTATTTTAGAATAATAAATTAGAACATTTCACGTAGAATCATAATATATCTAACACTATACATCAAAGATCAATAATATTGGATTTATCACAGGGTAAACAGAACTTCGAAATGCAGATATGTTGAGGATTGTGGAATTGGTCAACGGATCTCCACTGCCTAGCGGTAGTTAAAATTACTATACCTACCGTTTTATATATTTAACTTTATAATCATTATGTTTTACTTTTATGGAATTAATGTAGTGAAATACCGTAGCGAAGCACGGATGCACCCACTAGACTTTTATATAATCCGGTTTATAGTAATAATTTTCACCGTAATTATTAAACACATCTCGTGTTTATGATTTACCCACATTGAATAATATCTGAAACTGTACAGCGTATTTCTTGAAATTCTGTTTACATGCTCACTTTATGTTATTGTCATGTTACCACTTTATTACAGCGATATATTTTTATATGAAACTATTCTGTTTGGAAAGTAATAAAGCTGAAACATAGCTTTATCCTCTGTAACATATTTTAAATCGGATTATACTTTTTAAAAAGCATTCGGAATTCTGCACGAGCGACCGAACCGAACCTCTATGAAAATTGAAACAAATATCAACGAGTGCAGCATCTCGATGCGTCTACCTAAATAAATTGTTTGCGAACTTTTAAACCGTCGGATATATTTTGCAGGTTATATTAATATCGACGGGTTTTCAATCGGAAAATAAGGAAATTAATATTCGAACTATATTTATATTATATACTAGTTGAACTGCTTTTACTAACTTTATAGAAATGTATTTATTGTTTTATTTATTTTGTTAATAATATTTTATAGTCTGTTTTTGTTTTAATTCGTAGCAGTAAATGCACGTTTATATTGAGCAAGTAGGGAGCAAAGTCAAATAGGTTACTTGGTCCAAAACACTAGTCCTGTGTGAACACCCAGTTACTTCAAATTTGAGGGCCAGGCAAGCTGTCAGGCAAATTGCCAGGCAAGGCAAGCTGTCAGGCAAGTGCCAGGCAAAGCAAGTAAGTAGAGAACAATTCTATTTTTACAGTACTTACCTTCCCCCACCATACCGAAATTTAACAAGCAAGTTACTTCCACACATTTTTGGCTTGTTTGGACACGTTTTAGTGACCTGGCAGGCGTTCTTCTTCTTCCATTACTTTAAAGACGTAGTCATACATTGCTTCTTGAATTTGGTTAGTTGTCAATCTGAAACACGAACTGTATTCTGCCGGATCTTTCGACTAAGTTCTTTTAAGGATAATACTGAGCCTCCAAGTGTATTTTTTCTAGCGATCCATTTTCCTACCCACACTCTTTTCTCTTTTCCAATTTCTTCCTGGAGCAACTCTACCATATTTGAAAATAGTAATTTTGACACATTTTTTGTAACTCGTTTTTACATTCAGACTCCATTTTAATAGTTTAAATGTTAGTCAGGACTGAACGTTCCACAATTACTTGCCCGAATGTAAACAATACTTGTCTGATTACTTGTGAAAAACAAAAGCAAGTAACATTCCCGTTTGACTTGCCTCTCTACTTGCTCATTATAAACCATCCTTACATGCAAAAGGTAGATTTACATTAGAAAAGAAGAATGAATTCTAAGCATTCATTTTTTACAAACTAAATATGACACAGGTCCGCAAATATAGAAATTAAAAATAGGCTGCGTCTGGGAACCAGTCATATGATACAATTTCAGGGCCGCACACAGATTTTAT
This sequence comes from Liopterus haemorrhoidalis, assembly GCA_963971575.1. Lineage (NCBI taxonomy): Eukaryota > Metazoa > Arthropoda > Insecta > Coleoptera > Dytiscidae > Liopterus > Liopterus haemorrhoidalis. Next base: position 21,263,802 of record OZ020613.1, on the reverse strand, counting down.
TTTGGGGGCGGTTCACAAAACTGGTCTAGTAAAACACATATTCGTTTGGTGAAAAGTAAAAAGTATAAAAGGATATCATCAGTTTTTAAAAACAAAACACGTTTTGTTTTGTTTTTTGAAAACAGAACTGTTTTTGTAAACTGTCGCTTTGGTGTACTGGCGGTCGGTGAAGCATGTTTGGGAGGGCAATTGGTATGATCGGACAAACTCGTACTATATCGCTCAACAGTAGTATAGCAACGACAAAACACGAGGGTGTCCGATCATGCTGATTGCCCTCCCAAACATGCTTCACCGACCGCCGCTGCTTTGGTGGAAACCTGGCGTTACGGTTTGACAGAATTTTGAGGTCGGCAATTTGAAATAATGGCTAACGCGAATTTTCCGTGTGTAAAAACGGCAGCCAATCACATCAATTTTATTGCGCGGCATTTTTGAATCGCTCCTCCAAATTAAAAATCAGACTATAGTCGTAAAGATGACTATACAAGGTGTTATCGGGACTTGTTTGAGCATTGCTAACTTCTTTGTTATAAGAAATACGAATGAGGATAATTTGTAAATTATAAATTAATTTTCTCTACAAATAAAAATATTAGACCGTCATTACGAGTTATTTAAAAAAATACATTTTTTTAATGGAACCATCTGTATTTTTTTAGCCTATCGCATTTATAAAATAGGTGGCTCTAAAACATACTTATTTTACTTCGGATTTACTTGTTTAAGTCTTATAACTTTTTTAATATTGGGTATAGCCCAGCGTTTCCCAAAGTGTGGGTCGCGACCCGGCACCGGGTCGTAGAAAAATTTTGCCGGGTCGCGAAAAAAATTGTAAAAACACAAAAAAGATTTTTTTTGTACATATTATTTTTTTTTACGTCAGTTAATCACTAGAATAGTGTGTATTTGTGCTCTTTATTACTATACTATATTCTTTATTACTATACTATACTCTTTATTACTATACTATACCCTTTATTACTATAAAGCTACTGCTTTAAAATAAAATTTGTTTTGTAAATAAATGTTTTTTTTTTTTCATAAGGTGGGTCGCGAAAAATTTTAAAACCTCGTACCGGGTCGCGGTCAGAAAAGTTTGGGAACCGCTGGTATAGCCCATAGTGCCTTAATCATTTATTAAAGGAAAATGTATTTTCTATGTTATAAACCAAAATAAAGCAATTATTGAAACTTTAAATAAGGGTGTTTATTTAAAAAAAAGGATGAGGACTGTGTCGTAGCCGCAGGTGTTTTGGGCGTAGAATACGTTAGCCTACATCAAAAACGTACAAAGTATGGTTTCCTCAGCTAGTTTATATGAATAACAACAATATTCTTTTACATATGTTATAAATTATGCACATATATTTATTTATTTATAATTTATTTTTTTCTTTTTATTTGTGAAAGGATAAAAAGAATCGTAAAACATCAATTATTAAAATGTGTTACAAAAGCGAGTTATCAAAGGAAATATAACAGTCATATGATAAAACACAACGACGCCTAGCGTCGGTGGCGTTGCTGGCGGCGTCATAACCTAACACGAACCGTCAAGAGCCTTATGAAGAATGTCCTTTGCATATTTTAACAACGTCATAACTAAAAACAATACCTTGTGATTATAATTCAATTCTGGTAGCATCAACTGCATACATAATAAAATTACTACACAATTAGCTGTCTATACACTATATTTAGTACAAAATTTCCCCTCAAGAGGGCTACTGTCTTTTAGAATTAAAGTTTTAATGTAATTAGTTCAGGAAAAGTGTAAAAACTTTATTTCTTTTAAACATAATAAAACACTGAAATTTTATATGTAATTAAAAGCTATTTTAAAAGAAAAAAATACTTTAAAACCATTAAAGGTTACTTTAAGACTTTATCTATACTGTAATTATATCATTTAATATTTCAATTTAATCTTTAGTGTAATAAAAAAATATATATACTATGGATCACAAAGTTAGAATGTTAACGAAGCAAGATGGGCAACCGGTACAGATATACCACACAGGCAGGGGCGGATCGACCTATCGGGTGATCGGGCATCGCCCGATGGGCCGATGCGACGGCCTCTATCCACTCAAATACCTATGATCAATTCTATGATATTATATTAGAAATCAATCACTTTTTTTGTTTGCATTTTTTCATTATTTTAGAGACTGTATTTTTATTTTCGATATTAATATTAAAAATATAAATTAAATAAGTTTATTTAAAATACTAAAATATTTTGCTAAATATAATAATATACTAAAATATATAAATAATAAAATATAAATATACTAAAAATACAAAGCTAAATACCTTTTATATTTCGGGATTCAAAACAATTATTTATCAACAAAAGTGGCTTTATTGTTTTTCAAAATATTTTCCATGAAGATCAATACACTTTTGCGTGCGTTTGAACAAATATTCGAAGCACTTTTTGCACTCCGATTGAGGCACGATTGTCAAATTATGTGGTATTCAACGCGAACAAATCTTGTTTACGACCAAATGTTCATGCAATAGTGAATGTATGTTGGTCCCACTAATGCCCAAGGATACCTCAATCTCACGATAAGTCATATGACGATCTTACAGTATCAGTTCACGCACAGCATCAATATTTTCCGGGACAACAACCGATTTTGGACGACCTTCACGAAATTCGTCCTTAAGCGAACTACGGCCACGCTTGTAGTCGGCAAACCATCGATAAACAATAGTCCTTAATGGTGCTTCATCGCCAAAAGTCGAAAAGTGCATCAATGCACTGTTGTTGGGATAATTCACGTCGAAATTTATAAAAAATAATCGCTCGAAAATATTCACGATTTAATTCCATTTTTAGCCAAGAATTTTTTCAAGTTACTATAAACAACACAAATAGCGCTCGTAGGTCAAAACGTTCTGAATACGTATACCGACAAAAATGTCAAACTTTACGATTTCCCGACATATAAGTGGCAATCCTCGTATAGTTTGGTCTTTATTTATACCTGGGACTCGGGCCTCTTAAAACATTCCCTATAAATGATAAGCATGTCCCGTGAGCCCGGGCCGATTCTATCCCTCAATCCGCCCCTGCACACAGGTATACCTGAACGCGTATAACAACTGTTTAGTATTTTTTGTCTGTACTTGCAAAAGTTTACACGTAAATTTACGCAACAAATAGAGAATGTTTTTATTTTTTTATTTTACATCGGCCTATTTCTGCGACGAGGCTAATCGCCGATGCCAGGGGGCGAGCTCCTCCACCTAGATGAGTTATGTTAACATATTATTCTCGCCCAAATACACCAACAGGGACATGAACTAGCATCCTCACAATTCAAACTGTTACTAGTGAAAACTGCGCGATTTAATGAGCCCGGCCACTCCGTTGGCTAAAAATGTAAAAATATTCTTATATTTTGGGAAATTAGTAGAATTGAAGTAATAATAATTTTTTACGTTATTGAAGCGAAAAGTGGGGGAAGAAGAGTAAATGGCGGTCACCTAATGGAAAACTGCAATAATAATTACAATTTTCATACAAAATATTTTATTAAAGCAGTAGCATTTAACTATTTCAATAGAGAATCAATTGTAAAAGTTAAATTTCTCTTAAAGTTTATGCTAATTAAATAATGTATACAGGGTGTTTGTTTGAAACGGGGCACCCCGAAAATCTCCTTTATTTGTAAAGATACAAAAAATTATGCTCATGTTTAAATTAGGGTCAATTGCTTTTCATTTGACAAATTTTGGGTAATCTTGAATGAAAAATTAATCGTCTGTTACTACAATTTCTTCTTGAGCTACCAAACTTCATCTGACTGTCTTACAATATATGTTTATCTAACAATTAATCTGTGTAACAAATAAATATAAATCATGATACTCTTCATGATAAATACAAAAATATAAAATATCTATAGTCTTATTTTCATTGCAATAAAACACTTTGGTATAATAATGAATTTGATTACAGCATGTATACTCTGTTAAAAGAAAAAATACAATTGAGTCCAAACACTGCCGTATAATTGAACGACCGTTTTCCGGAAATCGCCATAAATTTTAACAACAGATTTTCGGTAACCGATGGAATCCGGCTGGAGTATATATGTACAAAATATCTGCGAAACAAACTCAACGGCAGTCAACTCACAAATAACAGATACAACATAAGTTACTGTCCCTTCCCTCAATTTACTAGGTATTACTAAATGAGCTAAGTTAGTGTGTTTTTTATCAAAGCTCGTACGTAAAAGAGCACACTTCTATTAAGAAATATCTATTTTAAAATTGCCTATTCAATGTTCTGGAAACACAAACCAACAAACGTAAAAAGTCCATCATTCGTGTTTTCTCTGAAAACTCTATTTAATTCTTGAGAGATAATTTATTCTCTTTAGAGTAGAGTTTCGCATCAACGAACACTAAATACTGTCTCGCTAAAATGACTCCGTCTGCACTCAGGACTACTGTCTTCGTTTTGTTAACCTAATGACTTTTAAAACAGAAATATATCTAAGGATTTATCTTAAAAACTAGTTGTAAAATAGATATAACTATAAACCTTCTTAGATTACTTCTAAATGCTCATAGCTTTAAGAATATAGTGTATTTTAAACTTTCGTAGGTACTACTTAGAAATTTTTATTACACCATTCATGTGTCTGCTTATTTGAGGGATAATTTATGATTACTGAACAATTATTGCAATTATAAATGTTCGACTGTCAGTTGTTTCAATGTAACCATGGTGATCTTGTAACTTGAGAAATGACACATAAATGGCTCGAGCATCCAGCGGCCAAAAATATAAGCGAATCGGCTTATGCCGAAAAAGATTTACTTTATGGCCGGTACTAGATGATAAAAAAGAATTGTTTTTGATATGGACATTCCAAAAAATATTTAATTTAATTTAAAAAAACAAAAAATCTTAGCGTCAATTGAAAACCTTCAGAACCTACGTCATCAAGATAGCTATCGAACGATCAGCTGATTGTAACGTACAACAATGTTTGAAATACTATTGTTTATTATTTTATATCTAGTTATAAACATTGGCTGCGTTAGGCGCAAATAACCATCGTTGCTGAGCGCCAAACATTTTAACGTAAGTTAAACTAAGTTAACTAAATAAAAACTGTAATATAATTAAAATAAAGCAGTATAATTGACATATTTGTTTTACATAAAATACTAAAGAAATAATAAACAAATAATTTTAAAATATTTGAACAGGGTTTTCTTAAGTTTTTTCCCTTGCCTTGCTTTTTATCTTCTTCTACTTGGTTTTTTCACTGGCATATCTGTCAAAATAGCAGTTCGCCTTTTGCAACTGTTGTTCCTGTTTTTTGTTTATAACCCAGTCTGGTTTGTGACAAGGAGCTTCATCGCGTTATATTGGAAAAACAATGGCGTAAAATAATAACTTCATCTTTCAATCTTATTTAAACTAGTGAAAAAGGTATTCTAGTATTTGGGAATTATAATTACATTTCTAGATAAATCAGATGTTTACGTTAGGCTCGACATGAAGTGAGGTAAGAAAATTTTACTTAACACTACAAAAATCCCATCGAACAGAATAAAATCTGTTACATTGCTTGTGTAAAACCAGAACTACACAGAATTATTGTATATGGTAGGGGGTACAGCTGATGAGACAAACAGTGCTTCTACCCTTTTCACACTAGAACTTCAAGACGAGTGAACTTAAAGTTCACTGATGTTTAACATAGATATGCTTTCACACTTGATGTTTAAATCTCCGGTGCTGCCATCTGCTACAGTAATTTTGTTCTTAAGTCACCGTCAGGAAATTACTAGTTTAGTAATTTTACTAACTGTCTGCGCAGACGCACATTTTGAATTATTTTAAACAAATATGGATATGTTGGCAATGCGAACTATGTTTAACACGCAGATTTGCGTAATAAAGCTTCTTTGATTTAAACCGAGGCCATACGCTTTCACACCAACACTTTAACTCACCTTCACTTTAACATCCAAACTTAAACATCTGGTGTGAAAAAGGTATTAGAGCCCTTTGGTATCAGAATTATGAAACTTGTGACAAGTAACCCGTGCGACAACTATCGCCTACATGTTTTGTGAAGTCAATAATAAGAGAGATGTTTTAAGTTTTTTAATAACCAATTTTAAGCCCGAAACATCACTTTAGAGTGGAAATTTTGTGATGCCATATAGCTTATGTTCGGATCCCAATTTTACTCTATCATCGTTCCAAATTTCGTTAAAATGTGTCCAACCGTTTTTGTGTGAATCTCGAACAAACAAACAGAAGACACCAATAGATTTGTTTGCGGATATCGTCTTAAAAAAACCCTGAAATGTGTAGAAACCAAATATGAGAACGAAAAAATAATAAAATAAAAAACAGATAAATCTTCCAATTATTAATATAGATGAGGAATTAAATGAAATCTCTTAAAAATATGTCACTTAGTAGATTCCGAAACCCTGAAATGTGCGAAAGTTCACCCTTCACATAAATTTTTTATTGTTTTTGCTGATTTTGATTGTACCGTTTTCTGCATTGAATATTGGTTGGAGGGTGAGAGGGTTAAAAAACACTGCGTACCATCAACATGCTGTCGATAGATTTGGGGCCATTATAAAAGCTATTTCTATCCCGCATAAACTGATAGTGATCGCCTGTGTGATTAGATAATCAGTATTAAATTTCCCGAACGAGTTTTCTTCTAGAATGCAAATGGCGGATAGCGGCATGCGATTGCGTCATTTTTCATTGGCATGTCGTCTGTTTTCCCCTCCTATTTAACTCCATGTAAATCAGGAGTTTAGACCAGAATGTTCTAAGATAACACGAACAACCATGTTAACTATGTTCCAATTATTAAAGAACACCAAACACCAACAAATGTGATTCCAGAGTTTTATTCCAAAAGAAAAAATAAAATTGTCAGAGTAGGCTGAGAAAAAAACACGTATGTCTTTGAATAAATTTGGAACGTTAGAACTACACATTTCCTTTAGCGCTCCAAAGCTATTGAGCAAATTTAAAAATGTCATTAATCATTTATTATTGTCTTAAAAATAAATAATGTATTAATTCATTTTTTTATAAAATAACAATTGGCTGATGAGAGCAAAAACGGAGATAAGTCATATATAAAAAGATTGGATTTTTTCACGCCCATCAGCGAATTATAATGAACACAACTAAATGGAATTTTTATTTTTGTAATTTGTCACGAGTTGACTTTTTATCAATTGTAGTAGGCTTGTGCTAACCAAAATGATCAGAAGCCTCATTTAAACGTTGGAGGTTACTAGTTTTCAAAATCTAGTACCACTTAAATCGAAGAAACAGTCTATTCACGTATAGAAACAACAACTGTCAAAAATATTTGTAAAAAATAGTTTTTATTTTTGTTACTTGACTATCTCTAACATGCTTTAATTGCTGTTTCTATTCCACAACTCGGAAGATTTTTTTTTTGTTTGGTCATTCTTTGTACAGACGTCTATCCTAAAAATCCGTGTGTTCCAAAAAAAGTGTACACCAAACTTCCATCAACCATTTCAAAACTAGCAACAATATAATAACTGAGTTGAAGAGGAGAAGGTTCAAAGAGTCTGCCAAAGTAGCGTTCAAGGGCAGATGACGCAATACTGAGCGTCGAGCGCGTCCGCCGTGATCAAATCGGGGCTCGGCGCGCGCGGTTATATTAGTATATTTCGGGACTGCCACCTCATAACACATACCGCGAGATGCCATTCGTTTTGTCTATGTGAGATCTATCAATATCTGTAATAATATTTCTGAGAACACTTGATTAGAGAGCCAAAAAAATAAAATAATTTAAAATAAGTATCACTAAACCTAAACTCTCCCCATTCGTTCTTTTCTTACACCCACCCAACAGCCACGTGACGTATTCTACGGCCAAAAGACCTGCGGCTGTAGCTATGACATAGCTCCCTATTTTTCTCTTATAAATTTGATCAAATATTCCTTTTGTACTATGCCGGTTTACGTCAATTACTTTGCAATTGTATCTTTCTATTCCAGCCATTTGCTTCCAATTTCAGGACCGCCAAATGGTTGCGTTTTTAACCGGAATTTTTTAACCGCATTGAATAGAACATGTATATAATTAGTATGCACGGCCGACCAGTTGTTTTTTGGCTGCGGTCAAAAAAACACAGTCAAAGTACAGTCATCCGCACTAACTTACACTGGATAGAATTCCATTAAATTATGACGATAATTCGCATTTTTAACTTACAAAATCATATATTTGACAATACACCCCTCATTTCAAAATAATCCTAGAAATTAAGTGCTGCTATTAGTTCGGATGGCGAGAAAGAATTATTGTCTTGTTTCACTCGCTCTAAACGCAGCTTTAATAGAAGCGCTTCATATACAAAAAGAAACAAACACTCGTTTATCTCTAAGGTGACCAACTTTTTTCAATGAAAAGGAGGACACAAGGAAATATATATATATATATATATATTTTTTTTTTCATTTTATTCTTTGCAACAATAATACACTATAATATGATAAATGTAAAATAAAAACTTTGTTGAAAAAAACTCATAATGATTATAATTTAAACGAGTACTTATCAATCGAATGAATATTTTTTATCAAAGTATCATCTTCTGACAATATATTTGTAATATCTGAACTAGAAATATCCTTCATATTGAATTTTACGGCAATTGCTGCAGCTATAGTATCAACATTCAATCTAGATTTCTCACTTGTCCAAAAATCATTAGCAATTGAAAAAACTCTTTCAACTGCTGTATTAGTTCCAGGGCAGCACAAGGTAAATTGAACAAGAATAAATAAATTTTCACATGGAATATATTTATTTTTTATTTATTTATTTATTTATTTTACATCGGAATATTTCTGCAACGAGGCTAATCGCCGATGCTAGGGGGCGAGATCCTACACCTGGATGAGGGGTGAATGATTGTGAAAATGAGAGTAATGTAAACATATTATTCTCACTCGAATAATATCACCAACGAAGGAGGCTCGAACCACCGACCGCCCAGACCAGACTATTTCTACCAGTCTAAAACCGCACGACATAATGCGCTTTGCCACTCCGTTGGCATATTCATTTTTAAAATGGCTGAATATTTCTACCCATCTTTTATCAATTTCACCGTGTTGATTTTCCCATTGTATTAATTGTTCAGAATTTAAATATGCATTCAGTCTAATTCTAATTTCTTCAAAGAGACAATTATCGTCTATTTTAATATCTGGCATTTCTTTAGATAAAAACTCAACACAAGATTCAATATCTGTCCAATTTACTTGCGATGAAGTAAAAAAACACCATTGAAAACAATTATTTACCAAGGTGTTTGTTTACAACCATTCTTCGATATATTGAAAACATGTTTGGTAAAATTTCTGCACTTCTTTAATAAACTTTTCTGTTATGCCTGGAATTGATTCCTCCAAATAAACAAAGCCACTTGTGTGCGAAGCGCTCTCGCAGGATCTCCAGTTCGGAGCGTATGCGTCTCATAATCGCGTCTCGCCGCATTCTACCGAACCTTAACGAATGTCAAATGCAAATAAGTCACATCAATTACAACGGATCGGCTCGGCATAGATCGAAGACGAAAATTTACGAAAAAGAGGACAAATAACGAAAAGGAGGACAAATATCGAAAAGGAGGACATATAGGAGTACTTTTGAAGGAAGGACAGACCTTACAAAAAGAGGACTGTCCTCCCCAAAGGAGGACGGTTGGTCACCTTATTATCTCAATATAAACAAAGATAAAAAAATCAAAAGCTCACATATGTCGTTGAATTTTGCATAGAACTGTGTGAAATAGATATATATTTGTTTATCGGTTCTCTGTCAATAAATCGGCATCTAAAGTCTCGTGAAGTCTAACTCCATTCTCAATATTATTCCTAATATGTCCTCAACAATTTTTATGGGTGACATAATCACTAATTCTTTGGCCACCCTTGCTAAATATTTAACCACGGAATATAATATTGTATATTGCGAAATTTATAAAATTTAATTTTAAACAATATTATTCCAGATTAATTTATAAAAGTTGTGAAAACAATCGTAAGCTTCTAATTCCTGTTTGTATGACCCTTTTATGCTATTCTCTCATTGTTGTCCACCCCTGAAGTAGGACTTGTGCCCAGTAATGAACTCGGGGTGAGTGAGTTAACGCGGGATCCGTAAGACCTATTGTGGTCGGTAATTGACGCCGTGCGCCCTAATGAATATTCTGGCAGATTGCGTCCCGTAGTCCGGCCCGGAGTGCCCGGAGTTACCCGGAGTCTTGTGTATGCAAGACTACTTCAAACATCTCTGATCTCTGGGACCAATCAAATACCACCCTGTTTTACAATGTTATGCAAATCAAGATGCGTTATCTTCGAATCGTTGGGTACAATTGTTACATGATTGGTTTACAAATTAATTTATACGGTGACGCTATTGAAACTATTTACTGAGTTTGCGCAAGAACGTTCTTTAAGATGATCCTCTATCATCTGAAATATGTCATAAAGCATTCCTCAATATTATTTGTTTATCTGTTTAATATCATCCTTAATTGCTCGTGATTGTTTCAGTTTGTATCAATTCTTAAGCCTGGTTTATAATAAACCCATAACATAACGCATACGTATGGAACAAAAGGTTTGACCAATCAAAACATCTATTTGTAATAAAGAGAACAAAGGAAGTAGTGTAATTTTTATGTTTAGGTATCCATAGCATTTTCTATCGTTAGTAGTCAGTGAAGAAACTATATTTTTGTTAAGTTCCACCCCGCCCCCTAACCGCAAAATTCTTCTTTCTTTAGGTACTGTGTTTGCTTAGTCTTCTATTTTTGGGTTTTGTAGGTATGTCGAAAAAGCCTTTAAACCATCACTCATGTGTCTGTCTGTACGGTAGAACTGGTAGCGAAACGACTAGACCTAGAGAGTTGAAATTTTGCATGCATACACTTTTGACCCAGATGTAAGGAGACTTAAAAAAAAAAACATCGCCTGAAAAATATATAAAATTGTTATTTAACGAAGAAATATAGTTTCTACCGTTTCTTTGATTTTAGCGGAACTATTATGCGAAACGACTAGACCTAGAGAGTTGAAATGTTGCATGCATACACTTTAGACCCGCACGTAAGGAGATTTCCAAAAAAAATCGCCCGAAAAATATAATTTAGCCCGAATTTTATTTAACGAAGAAATATAGTCCGTTTCTTTGATTTAAGCGGAACTATTATAGATTTTGAAAACTAGTAATTTTTAACATTTAAATGAGGTTTTTGATCATTTTGTTTAGCAATAGTCCACTTTAGTCGTTAAAAAATCAGCTCGTGACAATTTAAAAAAATTAAAATTCCATTTAGTTCCGCTTAAACGTTTGGAATAGCCTATAAATATATTTTAAAAAAGTTCGGTATCAAATAAAATATCTCGTTGTTTTTCAACCGCAAGTAGGTTAAGACGATCAAAAATTTTTGAAAGACACAAACATTTTTACTTAATTTTCGAAAAAATATCTAAAAACTTTTGTCCCATATTCTATTTTCCAGAGATATCACACACAAATCATAATCATCAAATAATAAATGAATTATGTGTCCAATTTTTATTACATAAAGCTGCTCATATTGCACGCCGTGTAAAATGGGACGCACATGCGTGCTCATCCGTGATTAATTAACGTTTTATACACTGCAAGTTATTTTTTAGTAATTTTGTTAAAATTTTTGGCGCTCAGTAACGATGGCTAATTCCGCCTTACAAAGTTTCTATTTAAGACTATAATATAATTTGTAAGCTAGAATAAATAAAACAATTAATAAAAGTATTTTAATCATTGTTGTAGGTTACGATCAGCTGATGAATAGTAAGCCATCTTGATGACGTCAGTTCTAAAGTTTTACAATTAACGCTGGGAATTTTTGTGTTTTTAAATAAAATTTACTATTTTTCTAATGATAAAACTATATAGTTGTACTTCAAATATTGTATTTTACTCGCATATATTGTCTATATTACTCTGGGATAAATTACAGCCCTCGCCTACGGCGCAGATGGTAAACTACATCCTTGTGTAATATAGCTTACATTATATGCTTGTTACTATTGTTCCACACCATATAACCCAGGAAGGTTAATCAAAACTTCTGAAGGGTTCTTAGTAATGCACGTTGATATTGTTTAACTGGCTAACTGGGCATTTGGACACCTGTCTTGATACGCGCGCATCTCGGTATTAGTTACACTTGTAAGTAATGGAAGCAAAATTGAATTATCTGATTTTTAATATGTACCCACCATATCTTGCCACTTACCAGATACCTACAAATTCTTAAAATGTGTGAAAATTCACACTTCACATAAATTTTTTTACTTACTTATTTATTTGTTAAAAATTTTGCTAGTCACCAAATCAATTTGAATATCGAGTGGAGCATCTCTTATCTCGATGTTGGTCACCCTTTACTCTCCCACTAGCACACATTCAACCCTTACCGGAAATTAGGCCGGCCTTCTAAGATATTGTCATCGTTTTATTATGCCGGAGATGCCTCAAGTAAGGTAATATACGTTAAGAGGTCTTTGGGTACGGCAGAAGGTTTTCTTCCCCCGCAGCCAAACACGGCCGGATACGACAAGAACACCCCGATACCACCGAGTAATTAAACAAATGGCTCTCGTAAACTCACACGATAACGGTTAGTGCAAACTGATTTTCTAGAAAAACAAAGGATTAGATTTTATGGTACTATAGATTTTATGGAGTGCTAAATTTGAATTCACAAAATATTTACCTTCAAATTTTGTATTTACTTGGTTGGTTCCGAGTCCACTGTAACTTTTAAGATCTATGGCGAACGACCGGTTGTTATCCAGAAAGCGCGTTTGCGGTTTTTGAGCCGCATTGAATAAAACACGTTGTTAACATTGAGTATGCGCAGACCACGGTTCATAGATTATACGTTTGCTTCACTTCGGATAAAGGTTACGTACTTCAGTATGCCTAATACACAGCGTTTGTGGAGGTTGCTATGTTAGGTAACAAGTATCAGTAACGTTAGATAACAACTCATTATCTAAAAACAAACAGCGATTTTCGTTCAGAGATATTTTGAAGATCATGTTTCGTGTGTTTATCTATATTCTGAAAGCGTTCATTTAATACCCTATACGAAATTAAAAAATATGTATTTGTTCAGAGCTACAAAATCTTCGATATCGATAGGGTTCATATCAATGTGCATTGCTTTTTTTAACTGTTTTTCATCAGGACCTTGCGCGAACCCATAGGGGGGGCACAGGCCAAAGACCCCCTGAACTCAAAAAATACGCGGTTTTATGGTTTTTAAGGAATATATTTGAATTCTAGAGCTGAGGAGCTGTCATCACTCGTAGTTTGAAAGTGAAAACATTTTGATTTAGGTCATCACTTGTATTTTAGAAGAAGGACCTCTTTTTTTAGGTCATCACTTGATCACACAGATCACACATTAAAAAAAAACTGGTGAAATAAAGAAACTTTAACTTCTTTTGTTCCTTAATCGAGCTTTCTTCTGCTACCACACAATAAACTAAAAAAAGATAAATAATTATTTTTTTCAGCAACACAAAAATATGAATAATTTGGAAAAACTAATCGAATTGAAGTCTTTCGTTTTCCATCACTATACATTAATGGGAATTTTCTTAGATTTTTAAACCACCTCTCCTGGGAAATAGGGTGTGGCTCAAAAGATTTTTTTTTTGGCGAAAATTGCATAAAATTATCTGTTTTCTAACAAATTTAATTTTGCTCGTTTTTCTACGCATCAAGTTCTATTTGATGTACTACTCAAATTTTTTTAAAATATTAAATTTTTCGATAAATACAAATTTATTGTTTGTGAACTAAATTTGTTTATTTTTGAGGCGATGTGTTTTTTGAAAGTCTCAGTATGATTGCTATTTGGGGATGTCAAAGATCTGTATATGCATGCCAACTGCATTTCTACCCTCTAGGTCAGCGATGGCAAACCTTTTTCCACAGAGAGGTCAAAATTTAATTTGAAATTTCTTAGATTCAAATCGCGGATCTAATATATAATGCGTAAAATTAAATCTGCCGCTTTAGGGAGTCAATATTTGTGTGGAATCCCCTACTAATCTCTTTAACTCTACCTGAGCTAGCGGTCTTGTGTTTGACGTATATAACAGGTAATAGATAAATTCCATGTCGCTATCAAATTATCAAATTTGTCGATATCCCGAACCTGTTATGTGAATGCTCACGCTTAAACCCAACCTTAGTTATCCTAGAATCTCTGTTTAGAATCTTCAGAACTACAAAGATCTTCTTTTGTACGGGTCATTTGAAATCGTCACACAATGTAGAGCAACTACAAGGTAGATTATGTGTAGATTACATGTAGAATATACACGTTAATTACATTTCATTCTCTAAAACATCTCTCTAAAAAGAGACAAAGCTGTTTTCATTTAAGCGGGTCCTACGTTTGCCATTATTTCCACCGTAACAGTCAGTGACACAAACAGACACATGCGTTTTTAGGTCATTTTGGGGTCATAGGGTCTGTAGGTCAATAGGTCTTAGAATTACAGGCAATAGGTCATAAGGTACAAACCCTTATGACCTACCTACGAAATCCTAAAAATATTTTTTTTGTACAAAATCATAACCGGTGTTACAAAATATTTTCTGTACAAACCTACGCTTAGAAAATCATGGTTTATACCCGATCAACTATTGACATCGACTCCGAAATTAAATATTCATCACAGAAAGGTATATTTGTATTATGAGTTGCTAGAATCTGGACTGGTTATTTAAAGCGTTACCAACAGCAACTCATTCGTTTGAATAATTAAATAATGCGAAAAATATCATTTTTCTATAAATGGGATTAAAATTAACTTTCATGTCCCGTAAAAGAGTTACGGGATTAAAATAAAATATTAAGCTTTATGATATAAAATATACATTGTTTCATTTGTTGCATTCTTTTTATCTGAGAGAGTTTACCACAGTGGTGACATACAAACAGCAACTGACCGCCATTTTCTGGCAAAGCTTAACTTACAATGTCAATGGAATTTGTAAATTATTTTAATTTCTTTGTCAATATCTATTACACAATGAATTAGAGCAATAGGCGATATTTCTTTTACAATCGATAGCAGTGAAACTGGCCATCAGTCGAAATTTTCTGACTAGCAATTTCTTTCCTGATACTGTTTACATATTAACTGGTAGTTAATGGATTCTATATTTATTAGTAAAATATCATAGATTATTTATTATTTTTATTATAAAAATTCGATGTGCACTTGAACATCTAATCACCTTTTCAATTCTTGAATAGAATGCTCTTTTATTTTAACATATTTTGAGTTCGAGCCCGGTACGTCGACTTCGTTGAACATAAAGTTATTCATTTTACCCTACTCCGGCAATGAAAGATAGGTAAAAATTAGATATTTTTAAGATTAGTTTGGTAAAGGCACACTGGCGCTTGGGTTGCTGACGTCTATTGAAAACCCTATAGGTTACTCTTCAAATTTATTGTTTACACAACAAACAAGCAGATAACAATTCCATAGCAACAGACAGCTAAATTACAAAATATTAAAAATAAATACAGTATGAACTCTTTAATCCGAACTAATAATTGTACTAGGTGATCCGGAATGTCGAAATATTCGGATTATCGAAAAAAAATGCAGAAAATATGCATCTTCCTAATCATCTACGAGTTTCAAAATTCCCATAATGAAAAATTTCATCAAAATATCAACAAAATTTCTTTATTTTCAAATAAGAAATTAAAAACTGTTCTACATATCATATTTTGTTATATGTAATTATACAATATGACTACATATATAAAAATCTAAGAAGCTGTAATAAATTGAGTGGTTTTGCTCTGTTTGATGTTTGCTTTATCTGGCTTTTGAAACACGTTTCGAAACTTCTGACTTCCTCTGTGTGTTTTACATGTCGTGGTATCTCTTCTACTTCTTCGTCGTAGCTTGATTCATTTTGAACATGCTGAAAAATAACCATATCGCTTATGGATTCCTACGGTTCTTCTTGTCTGACGGACATTCAATAACTTCTTGTCTTATTACATCTTCAGAAAAGTGGTTTATCAGTGTAGTAACTTTCTTTATTTCTTTCTCTAGATCTCCTAACTCCTTTTTATCCTTCCATTGTGATAATGGAAGCCTATCATCTTCATCCCAACCATCATCAACTTAGTGTTAGTTGCTCCAAGTTTACTCCAAGACTTTTTATTAAGCTCTGGCCTCACATTTTCCCATGCTTTTGCTAATCCGATCACAACACAAGATAGAATCCTCTTCTTGTTTTTTTATGTCGCAAATCGTTGATTTTCCCACTGTGTATTTTTCTGATAAGGCGGTCACTATATAACCCGCCTTTATACTCTTAAATCAGTTCAATCTTTTCTGGGGATTCCCTCATTCATACAGCGGGAATCACGTCGTTGTTCGGATTAAAGAGGTGTTGTTCGGATTGGGCCCTGGATACCCGCTGTTATATACCTGGATACCCGGATTACTGGAGGTTCGGATTACGGCATGTTCGGATTAAAGAGATCATTCTGTACAGAATTAATTCCTAGTTGTGCGTAAAACGTTGTACTTACCTGAGGCCGAAAGACGGATTGCACCCTTGGACGAATAAAGGCCGAACTCTACATGTCGATTCTCAAAATTTATCTAAGGGTGTAAATTTTCACTTTTAACCCTCTATATGTAAATAACTATTAATTTCATTAAAAAATGGTTAAATACATATAATATTAAATTTACAAAACTTAAGCTTACTTATTAATTCAAAAATATAGTGATTCCATCCCTGTTTGTGTGACGTAATAGGGCATATACGTCATCATATAACTAATGATCAATGACGTTGAGTGCGCTGGTCATTAGTGGATGGATGTTTGTTTGCAATGTGATCGCGGCCGGTCACGATGGAGATAAGGCGAGATAGGGACTAAATTTGCATTTACAAAACTGTTTACTTTGTTGCTAAAGGAACTGGAATAGGAAATCGGAAATAATTCATCAGTCAAGAAGGTCATTTAAATAATAATTAAAAAAATGGAGATGATTACAGGTTAGCTACAACTGTACCAAAATGATTTATGAAGTCAGGTAATGATACCAAGAAAAAAAATAAGATTTGATGATAATAAAAATATGACCAACTACAAAGAGCGACGAAAAAACATGAAATATGTGGTTATTAGTAACATAAAAACCAATATATTCAGTGAAACGGTGTTTTCACGTGGGTGTTTGATGGAAAAGTAATCCTGGTTTTAATACAGTTTATTAAATAATTAAAAATTTCAAAATTATTTGATGAAATATGCTCTGGAAGCTGGGGGAAGTCTCCCGTTCATCCCGTGCTGCCCAGGATTGTCTTGAGCTTGCCTCCTGACTGGGGTTGCCTATAACGGAGTCGAGTAGCCTGGTGATGTCTTCTCCCGATCACATGAGGAATGCTACTTGGTCTAACCGGAAGTATAGACATGTTGGTATTAAAGGAAATTAAACGACTGATGGAACTGCAAAAGCCGACTACTACAAACCTATGATTGATGTTAGTTTCATATTTCCAGAGCACGCAGAAAGTCTTCTGCAACATTTGGTGTTAGCCAAATGACATGTAGAACAGCATGCAAATAGTAAGGTTGAGATTACGGTAGTTGTTTAACCATGGGTTTTTTCATGTAGGATTAACCTCAGAGAGAACACCGCCATTACACCTTGCCTTCGTAGAGGCCACTGTTGGTGGATCCATAGACACCTCCGTCGAGGTGAATAGCCTCTTATTTGTAGCCTCATATACATATTGATGCTCATCCTGAGGGAATCTAACTGTTTTATGTCGGAAATTTTGCTCCTTATTTTAATTTATAATTTATTTTGATCTCTGATTTCTGATGGTAACTGGCTCCTCTACAGCATCATACCATCATTCGGCGTCTATTCAGTTCTTTGAACACACTTTTATTCTAATTTATTTGTATTTGTCCGTGAAATATTTCTTTTATTGAATATCTATATATGATTTTGTCCAATTATTGGTTTATTTATTCTTTTTAATATATCACTTAGTCATTTAGGTGGGCTGTATTACTCGCAAATAGCCATTGTTGCTGTGCGCTAAAAATGTTAACTAACTCACTTACCTGAGTACACGTATATGGAGTCGGACTTGTGGTCGTTATCTTGATTGAGTAGAGCATCGTAGAGGAGTTGGCTAGATTTCTTTGACTGACTTCCGGATGACACCCATTACTTATACCTCAATTTAACCTAGTTGCGCTATTTAATTGTTATTACAAATATTACCTAATAGTTTTTTAAAGAAACATCTGTATGTCATGAGGTCTATGTGTCGCAAATCTGATCTATGCAGTTACCAAAACTTATTTTTCTACATAGCTACTATTTAGATTGACATTTGTTGAAACTTGTGAGTTTTTGGGAACCTTTATCGAAAATATCAGCCGCTTGTAAGTTCACCCAAATTGTCTATGTTGTGTTCAATTAATGAATTAATGACAATGGTCATCCTAGTTGAAAAAAAATCTTTAGTTAGGAGAATAACTAATAATCTCTTGCTGGACTTTATATTGGGTGAGAAAAAATATCCCAATCTAGAATAAAAAATTAGAGCAAGGCAGAAATAGGTGGGTGATCGTTGTCACCCAAGCACCATTTTCCCGCAGAATATTCGGAAATCCGAACATAAACGATTTTTATAATAAGGGACGCAACTGTAAACGCCGCCGATAAACTAGGAGTAAGATGAAATAACTGTGCACCCAAACACTCTTAAAATTGCTGCTCATGCTATGGGGCTCCTTCATATCCGATGTAACCCGATCTAGCGCGGAAACACCCGATATGCATCCAACTTCTCCCATTCTTATTGCACAATATAAAGCTGCCCCCACCAGTTTTATATTAGTGTTTTTTTAGTAATATTCGGCATATTTTGTACTATTATTTATACATTAGACTAATTTACAGTAACTATTATAACCATATTATACTAAACTAATATATTAATATATTAATATATTAATAAAGATTTTTACAAAATAATATTTCATTCTGACTGAGCAAGGGATGCTCTGTATTCCTTGCTTCCATGGACTCCACGCTACTGAAAATAAGTTTCAACCGTAATGAATATAATCAAGCTTATTTGGTGGGCAAATTTGTTTGGTGGGCAAAGTAGATTAATAAATATAGTTCTACATATTTCAAGAAAAAACAAATATATGCGTAGGGGTGAACTAATAGGAGTGGGCGTCATGTAGGTTGACATTCTTTGGAAATCAATTACATATTAAAGAATCTGATGTTATTTCTTTGTTGTATATTTTCTAAACTTTTGAACAATGGTTATTTGGTAATTTTAATAGTGGACTGCTGATGTATAGTGAGGAAGCAGCAATTTTCCCAGCAGGTATGTTCATGTCCGGAACAAGTGTACAAAACGCCGTGACGTGGTGTCGAGTTGAGTGGTCGGGTGAGGAGGGATGTAAGAGGAACGGAAGAGGAAGTGAAGGAATTCTTCCGGGATGCGCGTTCTTTCTTCAATCAATCTGACGGAACAGCGGAGTACCCGATCCTACAACGTACACATAGGCGTAGCTTGTAACAAAACATTAAAACCACCATGAATAAGAAGCGTCCAATTATAAACTGATACTTTGTTTATTGATTGTTGTGCCGCTACATTTTGGTACAATGAAGCCACTTCTGGAAGAATTTTACAATTAAAAATACTATTTTGTTAAATCGTGCTATAATATTAATGTTATGATACACAAGGCATCAACAGAAAACACATTTTTACGATCTAGTACAATACAACTAACATTTTTATTAGATTATTAAAATAAAAATTAAAATTCGAGCAATTAACTATAATCATTTCAGTCTGATATTTGTTTTCAAAACTCTCACATAACACATTTGTTTCATACTTATTATGTATATATATATTGGGTTCAATAACTCCTACATGGGTTTCGATGAAGTGTTTCCGACGGGTACGATTTGGTGCTAATCCTCTAATCTGGTTCCAACTTTTCCCGTACGCATTCCCCTTCTTCTCTGTTGACTGTCGCAGGTTAGTTTGGATTTTACAAACCGCCTTTTGCCCTGCAGGTTCCAGTCCAAAGCTTGTTTTGCAATGTTGTCCGGTTCTCGCCGGTATGACCAATCCACTTCCAAATCTCACATTCGTACAACGGGACTGACTTTACATTGCTGTTAAAAAGGAGGAGTTTGGTCTTTCGAGAGATTACAGTCAAACACCAGAGATTGTTGAGAAAACTAAAGGAAAATCTTGCCTTACATATTCTGGCATTTATATCAGCATCAGTTCCTCACTTTCAGTAACTATACTCCCTAAGTAGCAGAACTCGTCTATTCGACTGATATCTGTGTCATTTAATTGGAGTGGCTTGTTACTGATAGTATATACTCTTATCTCTTTAGTTTTCCCGATATTGATGTTTAACCGAATCTTATTCGCAACTGTACATATTGCATTGCATTTTTCTGGGGCATCGTGGAAAGTTCGGGCAATCAAACAGATATCGTACGCGTAATCGCGATCTTCCAGTCGATCGGTAAGTCCCCATTGTAGTCCACGGTTACAGCTCGCATAACTGAATGAGATGCAAGCTGGAATAGTAGAGGTGACAGCACGCAACCCTGTTTGACACCGGTATGTATCGGGATTTGGTCACAGACTCTACTTTTATGGACTACTCTACTGGTAGAGTCTCTGTACATCTCCTGCATTATCCGAACAAGCTTATTAGGTTCGCCGTTTCGCTCCTTATTGCTTATATATTTTTCGCTACTTATTATAAGTAGTTATTAAAGGCCGGTTTCTGAAAGCTTAGTTAACTATAACCAAATAGTTAGAAAATGGGTGCTATGGTTACTTATGGGATTGTTCTATTATAACCCAGTTTAACCAACAGATTAAAATCGGCTAAGCTTTCAGAAACCGACGCTAAGAGAATATAATCGTAGGATAAAATGGGCTGAAATTTGGACCATGTGGGAAGAAAAATAGAGAGAGATAGAAAGAGTTGTAAGAGGCCCATGCCCAGAAATAGGCTCCATGAGATACCGTTATGTCGCTTTCTGTTTAATATTTAATTGTTACATATTTTTTTCTTTTTGTTTATGTTTGTTTTGTAAACATGTAAATTGATCAGAATAAAGCTCTATTATTAATCGCAGGTGGAGTACCACATACATAGAATCACTTGAATCCATGATTTTATTGAAAATTTTGCACAAAATGTATTTGACACTTGAAACTTTTTTTGTTGTCAATACACATTTTTCAGTTGTATCCCTTTATATGGTAGATTGATAATTGTATGTTACTAAATTTTTTTATTATATTATCAGCTGGTTAACTCTTCTCACGAATAAAAAATAATATTGTATGCAGCTCGTACCAAAAGTAAGAGTTTCAATACTTGCTACGTAAATAACTGTTAAAAGAATTCTGAAAAGTCTAAAACCGAAAAGCAAATTACAACCGTTCTAAAAGTTAAGAGATTTTAGTTTTCAGCTTTGGGATTTTTTACTCAAAATTTTATTTTTGTTCATCGTGTACATGTATTATTATCTTATTTTAAGAATACATCTCAACATATAAATGATTCTACTTACTTGGTTTCAAAATTAAACTAACAAAATCAAACAAGTTATTAGGTAAGAACAAGAATTGTTAATGGCAACAAAGTTAGCTACTTATACCGAAAACTGCTTGGTTCTAAGACATATCAAGAGTTTCTGAACTCAAAATTTATAATACCCTAATAAGACCTGTAGCAACATGCGCTTGTATAATTTGGTGATTGAAACAAAGTGATGATAAAATTACTACTCTTCAAAAGAAACATTTTTGGACTAACTCAAGAAAGTAATGGGATATGGATAATTATAATATGTAGGCGAGAAGAAAGTTGGTCTTCAGTATTTACAAAATGAACACCATGGCTTAAAAGAATCAGAGAAAATCCAAGAAAAATATAGAAGGTTGAAATAATTAAAAACCTAAGCACGATAGAAATTTAAAATTAGCTAATTGTTTTTTAATATATGGGGTTCCTATTACGATGTTATTGAGCAAGCTAAGACCCAAATCGGGTTTTAGCGCAACAGGGACAGGAAGAACAAAAAGCAACCCTATTTTGAACATTTTCATCAAAAGTATTTGAAGTATGAGCTCGATCCGTGGAATATTAAATTTCATATTCCACGGCATGTAATAAAGCTACTCATCTTTAAGTATTTATAGTTGGATACAAAATGCATTTCTGTGACAAGCAAGCCTGTGGCCGCAAGTGCTAAAATGTACTTGTCGTTTGACCACTAGCAAGGATATGGACGTGAATTCAATGCCTTTTTCAAATAATTTGTGTAAAACTTATTTATACCAATAACACGTTCTGCTTAGACGTTCGCAACCGGCTATAAATTTTTTGTGTACGCTAAAAAATGTACATATTATTCCTGAATGTACACAAATTGAAAATATAGTCATAAAACATGGACATTGGAGGCCTAGGTGTGGCGAACTTACGATCCGCGTGCCACTGTTTGCACGCAAGAAATTTTTGTTGGCATACAGGTTATTTGGAAAACGATTTTTTTTTAAATATTGATACCGAAAGTATTTTTTTCCTACAAAATATTATTGAATGAAAGGTTGAAGAGAGAAAAGGTCGTGGAAGACCAAGGATCTCCTGGCACGATAACCTGTGGGAATGGTTCGGAGCTATATCTGTAGAACTATTACAACATTTAGAATGGATGCGGCATCTAAAGAAGAAGATAGACACGGTGTCACTTATAATATGGATTATAGTTAGGCTTACCATACGTCCCGGTTTGACCGGGATTGTCCCGGTTTGAAGGTATGATCCCGGCGTCTCGGCCAGTTTGTCATTTTGTCCCGGATATTTCTTAAAAATTAAAAGGTGCAAAATATACCTGCAGTACAAAAAGTGCAGCCTTGGAAAATGGCGATTAGACAACTATAGACTATTTCAAACGTTTAGACGGAACTAGATTTTGAAATCTAGTAATTTTTATCTATTAATTCGGACTTTTAGTCATTATGTTTAAGCTTAGTAAATCAGATTCACATTGCAAATTCTAGCTTCAATTGATTGTCATTATAAAATGTCCTTTTCATTGCATTTGAAATTTTTGTCATTCTTAATAAAAATTTCCCATTTATTTATTTTTTTGACTTCAAAATATGGAAAAATGTATTAAAATTTTTGACATGTCATTCGTATCCATCGTTTCACTCTTGGAATTTTAAATTTTCACATACCAAACGTGAAACATTAAATAACCCAAGCAAGGTACCTTCTTGTGAAAACCTAAAAGAACGAAATTTCCATTTAGTTTCGCCTAAAAGTTTGGAATAGCCTATAATTAAAAATAACAACGAATTTTAAAGAAATTTCACGCTAGTGATAAATATTAATAATTTTTTAATAATAAATAATGTTCAATTAAGAGTAATTAAAAATTATTACTACGTAAATTTTGATTTTTGTTAACCACTCCGTTATTTATCCTTTTTAATAATAAGTACTAGCTAGACGGCGCTCCTTCTTGTTTTTAGTAAAATATCAAAATTGTCCCGGTTTGAGAAAAATATATTATGGTAAGTCTAATTATAGTTAATGTTTTCTGGCACGTAAGCACCAAGAGGTTCAACACCCCTGGCCTAGGCTAACCTCGGGCTGTGGCGAATATTATGATACATAATGCATTTATTATTTGATAGTAGTAGATAAAAATATTGAAGTACACAGTCAAATATGTGGCTGAAATGTTGTTATATAACAAAAATAAATGAATAAATCAGCCCACGGATCACCAGGTTAAGAACCATGGCCCTATAGTATTCCTGTGGAACTCCAAATAAGACCAAGAGATAATCTTCGGTATTTTTAATATGTGATTTTTATTAAAAAGCATCTCTTATGCTTAGTTTCTTATGGTTTATCCTGAACTACATTGTCTCCTTGTCTTTTTTATTTTTAAAAGTCCCGCCACTGTGGTATCAGTATGTAGCTACAGACTCACGCTTCATGTCACAGTCTAGCATCACGTGAGACATTCCATCATTAATCTTACAGAGGGCCAATGTTGATCCTGTAATCTATGTCCGCTGGGATTTATCGCTGTTTTGTCTGATTGCCTGCTTCTGTTCTCTACTCCTTCTCACCCCTGTCACCCTTCTTCTACAGTTCCGTCACCGAGACCGTCTTTAAATAAACATTTACTGATTGTTTGTTCCGTCGCGCGATAAATTTAACATTTTTTAAACCGTCAAAATAAAATTGGGAATTTCAAGTAATTTTAAAAACAATTTTATTGAAAGTAGATTAAAGAATGAAGAGGAGAAGATTTATTTTCCCATCCAAATGATGAATGAAGCTTAAAAATTCTTCAGTATTTAAATAATACACAGTGCACAAAGATATGTGACCTAAAATCTGTTTCTTTGGTTTAAGGGGAACTAAATTGTAAAAGCTAACAACTTTTAACTTGTAAATAAGGCTTTTGTTTAACAAAAACTCACTTCATTCGTTAAAAGGAGAGCTCGTGACAACGTGAAAATAATTTTTTTTATTTAGTTCCGCTTAAAAGTTTAGAATAGCCAATAGAATGCTTTATTAAAACAAAAATAATTGAACTAGTTTCAAAAATTCCTTTTTACCGACCATTATATATAAAGAAGAATTGTAATCATTTTGAATTTTCTAAATTTTTACAGATAAGCATGAAATAAGGTTTTTGTAAAACGAATCAACCGTTTTTAACGCAATGTCGATCTATATACACGTATAGCGCAAATTTGGTTAAACTTATTTTTAAGAAATTTCATATAAGCTTCGGACATAAATATCCCAATTTGGTCAACTTTTGGTATAGGTCCATCCACCGGAATGCATAGTTTACTGTCACTTTTAAATGTTTTACGAATTTCGCAGCAGAGAAATATATTGAAAAAATTTATTTAACAAAAGTTGCTATACAAGTAAAAACAATGACAGGATTGCTGTTTTAAAGCAAAAATAATTGAACTTGTTTTAAAATAGTATATTATGCTCGTTATACGACGTATTGTCACACTTGTTTCTTTGGAGCACTCCTCGCTTCGCTCGTTGTACTCCAAGCAACTCGTGTGACATCGTCTTATAAAACTCGTATAATAATATACTATTTTAAAACAAGTTCATTTATTTTTGCCTTCTCACAGCATTCCTGGTCATATTTTTGACTGTATTTTCTTTTTTTTTTACTATTATTATTTAATTATTTATCTTCCGGGGTTTTTTTGAAAAGGGATGTTGGATTTTTAGTTAATTATTGTTGGAACTTTTAAATCTTTAATGTTTGAAGTATCGCTGTCCCAATTAGGGGGTGAAATTTATTCCGTGGTTGGTCTGAATGCCCTAAATCCATATTGACTTTTTCTATCTCGTCGATATTAACCTCACAAAAAGTTAAGTACAAGTGGTTTGTAGGTGAAGTGGTGTTATAAAGCCGTTCGTCCAGCATTTTATCCGGCATTAAATGTATAAATTATGAATAGGCCTTGGCCCTTCGTGCATTATAGATAACGCTCTCTGGAACGGTACCCCAGCGGCCGATTCTAATTGGATTATACGACTGTGAAGGGAAGTAGTTCAGTTATTAGCCGCAGACGGCGTGCAGATCTGCTCCGCCGCTTTGGAATTATAGCGGCTGCTGTCCTCGCAAATCATCGCACACTCGAGAATCGAACCGTGATTGCTCTGCACACTTCGATATTGGAATGCTCGCTACTACCTCCCCGACAAGTCCCGACAAACAACTCTCTACTTTCGACTGTAATTTTAACTAGACTACGAATTCAGTACTCCCACAATGAGGACAAATCTCTTATTACGGGAGTTTATCACCGTTGGAACGTGCTTTTACGACCAGAGAATTGTATTTTTTATCATTCATACGAGAATACCCCGTTTCACCTCCTCTATAACTGGATATCTTGGCGGACCAAAAGTATGAAAACATTCAATAACTCTTTTTAAATCTACTTTTTTTAAATTTTTTCAATGTACAGCAAATGTATTAGAAGTAATGGACTTTTTTAGCTACATGAAAGATGGCGTTTATTAAAACATGCCATATTTATTTTTTCTACATAGTCTTTGTCTATATTGAGACACTTGTCATCTATTGTGATGAGTTTTTGGATACCTTTGTCACAAAATCAAATGCTTGTAGTATCCCCGGATTGTTCTCACTGATACGTTCACATTTGGAGAGTAAAAAAAAAAATCATTTGCTAGTAAACTTTCAGTTGGCTGTTTCGTGATTTTCTTTCTACATACTTTAAAACAAATTATTTTATTGCTAACAATCAATGTGATTATCATCAATGAGTGCCTTATGTCGATAGTTACGAATATATAACCGAACACCAGAGTTATTTTTTCGCTAGCGAGTTGTCATAATAATTTTTTGTACATAGTCTCAATTTCAAATAAGAATGCAATAGCTGGCTCTGCGAATCGATAACGATTTATATACTGCAATTACAGTATTAATATAATATCATATACTTACTCACTCGCTTCCATAGTCCAATGGTGTTAGGACTAGTTGCTGGTACAATCCCGGTGAGATAGTATATTGGTATTTAGTTTCTACATTATACGTTTTATCTCATTTTGCATTTCAGTTTTCTTAATGATCTAAATATTCATATTCAAAAAACATTATAGTGAGAAATTTGAATTAAAAATATATTCACTACATATTCAACGTTCTTTCTTTGGGTATTCTTTATAATACCAGTAGGGCCAGCCCCAAGTTCTCTCTTAACCATAATATATTAAAATTAATTTACTGACAAAGTGTTTAATATAATATTTAAATGCCATTGAAATAACCTCAAAAATAGGTAATTGCATGTAAATTTGGCTATGCACTAAACCAATCAAAACCAAGATCAAACACCTCCTATATCTTTACACACTATATTCTTGATTGAAATAAACTCCATTCGCTATTTAGATTAATACGTTTGTGACGATTTTTTTATACTTTTGTTGTACAATTCAGTTGCTTATGAGTTTAGCCAGTTTGTCGCTGTCGCTTTCAGTTCTTTGTCATTTTCCAGTCATCTATAACAAAAAAATCATTTAAATGGAGAAATAATCAAAGTGATCAAGATCTGTATGGTGCATGCGTAAAAATGCTCCAGTGAAAATCGCCAAATTGAGTTTGAATCAAGGCAGCAACGTGCGAGTGAACGTTGTCGTGCATTAAACCACTCCGCACGCTGTAGACGTCTCAGTGTTCCACAATAATTTTCAGCGACGGGCATTCCAAAGAGATTGTTCACGATAAAAGTTAATAAAAGCTGACTAAACGTACCGAGTGCCCTGTGGAACTCAGTCCTGGTACAGACCAAGGCCACAATGAAGCTGATTATTTAGAAACGATCTACCAATATTGAACAATATTCGAAATTATACATTATAGATAGAAGGACCATCCTTTGCTTCATCTAAACTCGTAGATCAGTAGCAAAGGCTGGATATTTTCTTGGGGTGGGCATCATACGAAAAAAAAAAAAACTCGAAAGAGGAGATGTACATAAAAAAAAAGAAACTCAAACTAGTTGATGAGCAAAAATCAAAAAAAAGCAACTCAAAATAGCTGAGGAGAAAAATAGAAGGAACTAAAACTAGCTGATGAGCAAAAAAAGTAACTCAACTTAACTGAGGAGCAAAACGTAAACCAAAGAACTTACAAGAAATCCCAGATCCCAGGAATACAGTGCTGAAACCCTGACAGGTGATCAGCCTAATCACATACAGGATCTACGAAAAATAACTTATCTGGTGTGATCATGTCCAACAAATGACCAAAGAAAGGATTCCAACAAATTTACTACAATGGGCAACGATGTCAACCTTTATTAATTTATTTGTTTCTCAATCTCTACATATTCTCTTTAATCATATTTTGGTTACCCTTTATTTATCTCTTTTTCACGCATATTTTAATCCAGTTTAGAAATCACTGATTTATCTGTTACCTGCTTCCTGGATTTTATCGGAAGGGTTGGGAGTAAGACCCAATAAGGTTAAATCTGTTGATATATGTCTCATAATCGGCTTCATATTTCCATAGGTTGCACCATTATAACGAAACATAAAACTCGCTCACGAAATTTTTATGACCGAAATATCGACTCGAAATAAATCGGGAAATACGTGAATTTAGGATGGAATATTTAAGAATATTACCGATAAAGATGAAATTTCCCCTGGATAAAATGAAACAGTTAGCTTATATAAAATTTTATAATCAAAAATAAGACAAGCGTGCAATCGTTTTGTGTTGGATTTTTAACATGTTTTTATTTACTGCTCACGATTTTCCATATGAACATTTTTTTGTACCACGTACAAACTTCTTTTAATCCATAATCCAAAATTGTTGTTGGTCAAATTATAATTCCGTGTGAATTGATACCTATTGTTTTAAACGAGTTACATTATTCGATTCATGAAAAGTAAGGTTTATTAACTCCATATTAGGTTTTAAGAACAACAAAAAAAATATTCCACGACTTATCCCAGAAACGACAATATCACATTTTTAAGACCAAGATGTAAACAAGATCACAAGAGTCACAACATCTAAAGTACAGGTCTGTGTTATCAGTAATTTACAACCAAATATTTTTAGTAATTTATATTCTGTTAGGTGTCACTTTAGGTTTATTAAGGTATATGTTTCGGAACCACACATAAATATATAGTTTGGTAGATCTGAATCTTGGTGTTTCTTGAGAGGAGCTCTGTTTTGAAAAGAATACTGAATGCAGAGTAAGATGAGTAGAATTCTGTTTCTCAAAATATTTAAGACCGTTTTGTTTAAGATAGTTCATTCACTAAAGTTCTCACAAATTTTATTTACAAAACTATTGTAACAGTCTGAAATAAAATAAGTATCAAATATTGCAGCGAATTTTTGTCTATCTAATATGGACGTCATCTTGTAAACCAATCATTGCATATTTCCGCACGACGCGGCAAATTTAGCTAAAGCTTCCATCTACAGATATATTTGTAGCTATTTATTTATTTAAAAATTTAGCTACAGAACAGGCCATACCAAATAACAGTACTGAAACCAAAATATTGTTTCTGGTCTCATAAGTTGGAACACACATAAAATTGATGGATAAGGCAGTCAAATATGCTTTTAATAACTTTGTGTACAAAACAGATATCAGTTATTATTCTTCAATTTTCAAAAGAAAAAAGGCTAATATCAACAGAATATTTGAACTTCATATGTTTGTATTTTCCTGTATTTTATCAATGCGATTTTTTATAATCGCGTCCATATGAACGACAAATTTAATTCTTGTCAAAAACTACTCCAAGATCCTTAACAGAAGAAAAAGAGGCATTTATCGATATTGACTGAAACTCTGTTTCTTGTAAAAGAGATAGTAGCACATTTTGATATATTTTTTTTTTTTTCTTCTTTTGGCACTATCAGTCGGGTAGAGTTTTAGCCTCACTCATATAAGTCCTCCATCTTGATCGGTTGCCCTGTATACCAATACTTGTCAGATCTTTGGTTAGCTAATCTCTCCATCCCTTGCGAGAACATTTATTTTTTATTTATTTAATTTTATGTATTCATTTAATTCATAAAAATTAGATTGTAAATTCATACAGTTTTATGGGGTACCATTTTTTTATACACTTATGCATCGTCAGCATATAAAAGGAAATTGGAGAATTTATAGGAACTATTTATATCATTAATGAAGATATTAAATAAAAGAGGACCAAAGTTACTACCTTGCGGTACTCCATAGGTAATTATTTTTTATTTTAATATGATCATAGCCATCATTCCCACACGTTCTAATTTTACTCAATTTAATTTATTCATTTCCTTTTGTTTTATTGTGTAAATTACTTAAGCCGCATTCAGAGCTCTTTAAATTAACAGGTTGTAGACTGTTCTTTGTTAGCTGTAAGTTATGTTTCTATGCATTATTTTTAACGTTATACGTACCGTTCATAGCAAGTTAGAAATTAATATGTTACGAATAGTCCGACATCTGTGAATTTGACAACTATTTAGCCTCGAAATATCTTTTATATGTATTATCGTTCTTATAATTCTGTTGTCTTAGATTTCAACTACCTAATTACCTAAATTGATCATATTTACTGTCCGTCTTTGTAATTTTGAGCAAGATTTGTTAATGATGACATTATGTTAGGTTATGTAAAGGCATACGATAACTACGGTGTGAATGCGATAGCCAATGCGTTTATATGTCTGTCTCATTAAAACATCTCATTAGCTATAAGTTAAGAAAATTATCCATAATCCACAACGAACAACGTATTGAATTTAGAGGTCTGAACGGTTTCACGTCACCATATGACAAACTGCTAGTGATAGTAAACAGTCTATAAGCTACAGTGTATAAGCTATTGATTTAAGGGCTTTGAATGCGGCTTTACAGTTATTGTACTTAGTGGTCTGTTTTTGCCGCTATCTTGAATCTGCCACTGTTCACAAATATGTGCTCAGAGCAAAAATGATTTAAGTTTAATAAAAAACACGAGTACCAAGTGGCATTCCATGTTCATAGTTTAGTATTTTGCGTCGAAGGTTCTAAACTATTAACGATCATATCGAAAAAACTGTTGACGAAATTATTTGAATATTTCGAGATAGAGAAGAGATAAAATAAGAGAAGTTTTTGGTCCGTGGTATTTTCGAATAAGTCTTGTTTCAACGAGGTTTCAATAAAATTTAAATAAATTTAATTTGCGTTTTTCTCGATTATTTTGTGATGTAAGGCTATTACTTGTTTATATCGTTGAAATCAGAATAGAATACTCTATCGAATAAGTAAATATAAAATGTGTGTTTCTATTTAAAATAAGAAAGTTGCACAACGAAAGTTGGTCCAAATAAAAAAATTGCCTCACTCATTGATATTTTCCTGTAAAATTGTATTTGTTTTCTAACTTAAACTCTTATAGTTCTCTATAGTCTTGTAGCTCTTACAGTTCTCGAAATATCAATGGTACTAAATTTATTTCATATTATTAGTTTTGTATGAGAAACTTGTAATATCTCATGTTAAATCTCCCGTTAATGTATATGTCGCATATATTCTTTTGGTCGTTTTAAACATATTTTTCTTTATATCATCCTAATGTCTTCCCTGTCGTAAATCTATCGTATCCCTGAATATCCCATCTGATCCCGATTCGAGTATACTCGAAGCAGATAATTATTTCACGCATTATGAAGATTTTTATAGCCCATCTAGAGGTGGTTTGCGTGTCAGCGTGCAAGCTGCGATCGATATAAGGGTATTAAAAGTCTGCTAAAATGGACGATATGTAAAAAAAAAGTTTTGGAAGATTAATGGATGCATAGACAATTAATTTCTTCTATAAAAAAATGTGTTATCCTGGTATAAATTATTATTATTCTGATAAATGGATGTGCCATGTTGTTATTAATTTAATTATTATAAGCAAATTTTTAATTTAATTTTTTATTAACGAAGAAAACAATCTATGAAATTAAAGTATAAAGTTCCGAGCAGCGTTCTTAAATACATCAGCTTACTCAGAATTAATGACTCGATCATCCTGAATGACTTATAGCCTTTTGTAGTACTCCTCCCCCCTTTCCAAACGGTCATGGGCTAAATTTTTATAGCTTTTTATCTCCAACACTCGCAAAACTTTCTTTTTTAGGGTTTTGTAGGTGTGGCAAAAAACTCTTATAACGTCTGCCTGTCTATTTGGCAGCTATTGTGGCCAAACGGTTGGACCAAGAAAGTTGATATTCAGCTTGCTTGTACAATTCTTTGACCCAGATATAAGAAAACTATAGAGAATTCTAGAAAATATACCACGGGAAAAATATAAACAAATATGTATTCAACGAAAAAAATTATATATATTTTTTTTTAATTCTGATTGGGGTATCAAATTATACCTCTTAATGCGTGGATAAACCAACGAATTTTTATTTTTGTAAATTTTATTTATGAGATTTTCGCCAAAAATGTGTGTGTCTGTCTGTTCTGTAGAAATTTTGAAGTTTAATTTGACATGCTTTTACAACTGTTTAGTCCATATATAGGAAAACTTTATAGTTAAAAAAAAATACAAAGCGCAAAAAATATAAATAAATGTATTTAGAAATCAAAAATTTTAGTGGGGTATCAAATTAATCTATGCATATCCCCTTAATGCAATTTATTTTTTAGGCAATAGTCACCAAAAATATGTCAAAAAACTTTTGTTCCTCACCATATTTCCCAGATGAGTTGGTCTAAAAATCTGACAAAATTCTTAATAGTGTACATCTATGGGAACTGGAATTGTTCAAGGAGAATTTTAGATCAGATTATTATTATTTCAAAAAAATAACTTTTGTGTCTTTAAATTTATTGTGTTGCACCAAAAGAAAGCTCTTAAACCATAGATTAAGTTACGAAGAGTATTTTTTATATTTCTTTATTTTAAAACAATTTTAGCCAAAAATTTGCTGATAAACCCAAGGGGGTTGATCTATAAAAATCTGAGTAATGCATATTAATGTGAACCGAAATAGTACCACAGACATTTTTGATCTGATACTTATTTCGAAAGTTATCGAATTTTTTTGAACATCGTGTTTACAATATTTATCTGACTGACTGAAGAACAGGATAGCTATAGCTGGGTCTTAATACGAACGCTGATGCATCTACCATATATGGAAGCACATGGATTATTTTTTCAAAATTAATCGCAATTTTGATTTTAATATGTATACATAATTCGTTAACAATTACTAGATACCGACAAAACCCTGAAATGTGTGAAAATTCACATTTGATATCAATTTTTATATTTTAAGATTTTGTGCTTTTTAGGGAAGTTTAATGTTTTCAAAAATTATCCAACTAGGTTAAACTCATGTTCATACTTGTGGTTATAGATGTCTTTTATATGCCGAAAACAATATTTGACACACTTACTTTAATACATTTAATTCGTTCTTGTAGCTAGATACCGACAAAACCCTGAAATGTGTGAAAATTCACACTTCATATCAATTTTTATATTTTAAGAAAGGTTGGTGCTTTTTAGGGAAGTTTAATGTTTTCAAAAATTATCCAACTAGGTTAAACTCATGTTCATACTTGTGGTTATAGATGTCTTCCATATGCCGAAAACAATTTTTGACACACTTACTTTAATACATTTAATTCGTTCTTGTAACTACTAGCGCTCACAGATGTGTATATATATGAATTATACCTCGACGTGAATTTATACGTGCACATATAACATAGGGGTTTATTGATTGGGCTTATAAGATTATTCAAACCAGTAATAACACCAGTGATTTAATTAGTAAATCATCAACAGTGATATAGTGGGTTTGGGGAGTCGAGTTAACTAATGTGGTCTTCTTGGAAGTAGAAACAACAATCTCGCAAAAGCTGAAGTGCAAACGCAAGACAAAACGAAGAGAACTTCAAAGAAGGAATTAAGTTACGAGTCTCATTTCGTCTTTTAAATATTGACTAATTGATTTATTGAAGACAAATAAGACTACTGTCTGGAAAATAGATACAGAAATAAGATAGCCAGAACAACGTTCATTAGGATCAAGAAAATGCTGATGTGATCAGAATCTACAAAATAATCTTAGGCTATTGAGAAGATACTTCTTTTCATTTCTTCTCTAGGGTGTAGACATAAGGAAGCTGACCTATAAATCTAACTAAAGGCTTTCGAGTTTTGGACTTACCGCCGTATTTTAAAAGTATCATGGTCAACACAAGTCTAACTTGGAAAATGGTCAGAAATATTGTTTACTGTGAAGAGGGGAAAACTCGAATACGTTAGATAGGTATATGAAGCGTATGACTGACGATAGATTAGTACAAAAAGTGCTAAATGCAAAACTATTCGGGAAAAGGGGAAGAGGAAGACCCAAATTAAAATGGCTGGTCGTCACCGTCCAGCCAATAAATAGACAGACAAAAACTCTTGAATAAATAATTAGTGGAATGTTGCCCAATCAAGGTCGTAATGGAGGAAAATTCTGCAGGAGGCCAAGGCTCACAAAGGGCTGCAGCGCCAACCATGATGATGACGATGAAGAAGAGAAAACTGGAATAACTTGGACATATAAAAGTATGTTGATATCGTCATGCGTCAATCGATTCCTGCACGTAGCTTTTCCTGTCCGGCAAATATTATATAGTACTTTGTCTATAACGCTATACGTATCGTATGCATTTCAGCGTTTTCTGTTGCTGTCCGTCGAGAACATTTGCCGGAACGGTACGTGCCATAACGGATAGCTAGGAAAGGTGGCTGAAGTAATACGATTAGTATGAATATGCTGTCCGGCGAATTCTGGCATCGATGTGCTCTGGCATCGAATATTTTTAATGAACTTTTTCAGATAATTTTAAATATTTATGCTACTATTCAAGGGCAACTTACTATAGATAGTGAATAATTGATTATGTAACAGCTACTTTTTCTTTACCAGTAATTGCTTCCTTGAAAACGGTGTCTTGTTTCATTATCATTATTGTAATTTTTTCATTATCATAATGTATTGATATTATGGTTGTTACGGAATAATGTGGCTGGCTCGGATCACTACAAAAAACATTACGAACTAACTTATAACGAATACCCACCAAGTAATATATTAAATGACTTATGGTCTTCAGTTTTGAAGAGCAGTTTCGTTGAAATAATACAGTTTCGCATCGCAGTAAGGATATGTACTTTGTAAACAAATTTTGGTTCGGTTACTTAACCACCAAAATGTCAGCTCATTTTAGAACTTCGGTTTTATTATTCTCGTGAATATTTTTATCAGGAAGACCTAGAAATACAACAGTTAGCGTGTGGAATATGGTAGAATGGAGTACTTACCTTGTTAGGGATATTTGGTTAACACCAGATAGCAGCCTTGCAGCTTTGTGACGCTTTTTTGGAATACCTATACTTCTACTGCATCCTTTCAGTTACCCAGATAAATTCGTGTATAATATAGTGATAAATATCGGTTTGTAACTATTATCCTTGGGGGCCTTATAACAATTAAACGCAAACACATGACCATAACAAATTCCTAACAAGCGCGATAATGAAGTAAAATCATAGGTGATCTATCATTGTAAAACAGTCCGATAATTGCACTAAACCAAAACATGTTTAATAAATGCACCCACTACCAAAATGGCTGGGTCGAATTATCATTGGCCTGATTAATTATGCGAAATATCACTGAATAATATCAAATTTATAACGTTCAACGTACTGTGACAATGCTTCGGACCACATTTGTGATGAGTAAATGTTTTAGAGCTAATGGCCGATACTAAACATTTAGTTTACTATGCAAATCGCTTCATGTTAAAATTACAAAGCAAGAAATTTCAGTTATATTATTTCGAATTCATTCGGCAAGAACTGTTTTACATATAAATCAATTTACAGCTAACCAACAAAGTGACAACTGACGGTTAAAGAAAAAAAGCAAATTATTTATAAATTAAATGTCGTAATATAATTATAGTTAAGTACGCGGGATGCGCATTAGGTTGTAGACCTCGTCAACAAATGGTATTGTTGACGGCAATACTATTTTGTTTTTGAATTGAACCTCTCTCATAGGTAACCATAAGAAATGGCAAGTCATTCTGTCAAATACTTCGTTGTATACAGCCTGCATGATAAGGTTTTGAATGATTGACGATTAAAAGAGCGGAAAATAGTGGAGACCATAGGCATCACAAAAGTGTCGGTACATTACATCAAAATTTTTGTCCGAAAAAGCTAGGTGGGTGCAGCATTTGCGAAAATAGATTACCCACACAAGAAAGCAACTTTTACCATGAGGATTATCAGGAATTTGAAGCACTAATTGGTGGAACATCCAGCCTTTGCACCAGATTTGTGTCCCTCAGACATCCATCTGTTTCCAAACCTCAAGAAATTCGTGAGTGGAAAGCGTGTGTGACGTTTTTAATGTATGAAATTTTGTATATAAATAAAAGATAATAATTAAAAAACAGAATAAACTGATAATAAAAGACCAACCGAAGTAGACGGAATAATTTTCATTGTTGATCAGCAAGGAACATCTGGCTGGTTGTCCCCATGTGGCCAAGATTTAAACAAGGTACCCAGTCTGTATTTTTTTAGGGTTTTCTCGATATGACCAAAAATCCCCATATAACATCACACAATGATTACCTTATATAATAGTTTAGTTCGAAGCCACCTAGAATTTGCTAGTTTGGTCTGGAATCCATATTACCAAAAATATGTCGAACAAGCAGAAAAAGTACAAGGAAAATTTATTAACCGCCTCAACTACAAATTTAACCGTTTAAATCACTATAAAGGTTATAATTTCAAGCTAAATTTCTACAATATTGAATCACTCCAAAAACGAAGGATGGCAAACGATTTAATATTCTTTTTTTAAACTATTAATAATATTATAGATGGTCAGTCAATTATCCCGTTTTTTAATTTTAACATTTACCACTACCCGGTACGAAATCCTAGTAAGCTCTTCTTTATTCCAGTACTAAGTACATTGTCAAACAGCATCTCACCAATAACTCACAGAACATCAAGAGCATATAACCATTATACCACAAACGTGGATATTTTCTTTGGCACTTTAAATTCATTTAAAAAAACAATAAAAAATAATATAATTAGCTTTTGCTATAATTAACTTTATTCAAAATAAAATAATATTTCTTTAAAATAATGTTTTAATCTATACATACATCACATATGTATCTGTATAAAAATATCTCTGCTAATTGATGTGAATGCAACTTAAAACGTACAAATTTGTTTAATCATAAGAATTTTTTGTATTTTGTATTGTTGTGCTTTTATTGGGGTGGCACATTTCTAGTGCAGCTCTGTTACTCAAATTAAATAAATAAATAAATGTGTCTTCCTCTCTGTCTGTCTGTTCGGCAGTAATTATTGCCAAACGGCTGGACCTAGAAAGTTAAAATTTGGTGACCCACTCTTTGACCTCTTTGACCCACATATAGAAAAATTATAGAGAATTCTAGAAAACACACAGCATAGGAAAAATATATGCAAATATGTATTCAACGACAAAATAAATATTTTTTAAACAAATAACATAAATACTACAAATCCTAAATGGGGTATCAAATGAAACCTCTTATGCCCGCTTGTATAAAAGTCTTAAAACTAGATAAGGTAAAACTCGATGCATAACTCTAATTTTAGACTTTTATGCAACCGGGTAATAATGCGTGGATAAAGGAACAAATTTTTATTTTTTGAAAATCGATTTTCTTATGGGACTTTCGCCATATATGTATCCAAAATTTTTTGCCCTCCACCCTATTTCCCAGAGGGTTTAAACTTCTAAATAAAAGCTCAATAATGTACCCGAATAGTTCAGTGGGAATTTTTGGTGAGATTAGTTTTTCGAAAATTAGCAACCTTTTGTGAGTATGATTTTAAAATTTATTGTATTGTGCCAGAAGAAAGCTCTTAAAACGTATATTTGGAACAGATTTTTTTTATGTTCTTTATTTTAATACGATTTTTGCAAAAAAATTGCCCAAAAAACTCTTGTTTTGTACCCTTTAACCCAGGAGAATAATCTTACAATTTGAAAAAAATCTGAGTAATGCCCAATAATAAATATCGGAAAAGTACCATAAAAATTTTTGATCTTTC
The DNA here is from genome assembly GCA_963971575.1 of Liopterus haemorrhoidalis. Lineage (NCBI taxonomy): Eukaryota > Metazoa > Arthropoda > Insecta > Coleoptera > Dytiscidae > Liopterus > Liopterus haemorrhoidalis. The sequence goes on along the minus strand of OZ020613.1, from coordinate 21,225,807 downwards.
GAGATTTATCGATTTTTTTGCAACACTGTGCTTACAATATTTATCTTAATATACAGTGAATTTCTTTTATCCTGCAATATAGGTATTATCGTTACTATGGTTTGAAATCTGAGAGCAATTGAAATCTGAGAGCAATGTAAAATTGCGTTTCTTTTAATTTGCAATATAGGTGATTTAACATTGCTGTCAAAATAATTTATCGTTACCAGGGAAACCATGCATAATAATAATTTCAATGTTGCAGGATAAAACAAATTCACTGTATTTGTATTTTTCTTAATGCGAGCGGATCTCAAGTACAGTTTTAAGACTCTAGATGGAAGCCCGTGGATTATTATTTCAAAAGTTGTCGATTTTTAATATGTACCCACAATTTGTCACCAATTACTAAACACCTACAAAATCCTGAAATGTGTCAAAATTGACACCTCACATCAGTTTTATATGCTTAATATCGCTTGGTTTTCCTGCAGTATTGTCAAATGAGATGTTTTTAAATTGATTTATGTAATAAAAATAAGTAAATTAAATTGATTAGCACTGTACTGACCTATTTCAGAAAGTACCTGATATAAAATTATTACTACAAACAAAAGCAAATACTCGTAATTTTGCTTTCAGATAAATATTCCCTCTTGAATGCTTTGATCTATTGCTGGCGCCTGTTAATCTACAAATGTTTAAAAAATTTCATATACCTACATATGTTTTAATATAGCTGGGAATCGATAAAAAGGCATTGCATCTTTACCTCCATGACGTCCTAAAACCGGGAACTGTACAAAAACTTGGCGTATTTTATGTTTTATTAAATAATTTCATAAGAAATAATATACTTTTGTGTCACAACATCTATTTTTAAATTCCTGTTTGACGTTTCCGACGTCACACTAAAATGCTCTGAATGTACATTTAAGTTAAAAAAATCTGCGTCCTTTTTTTCCTCAACCATCCTTACACATATGTGTCTGTGTGTGTGTGTGTGTGATTGTTGCCTACACGCAAGGGGGCAAATGCGTGATTTGTGGACAAGGACACAGGCGTTATAGCCACAATGAGAAACTTCACAAAAAAACTTTGCACTTTTCTCTCATGCGCGTCACAATTTATTTTTTGAATAGAAGTAAAATGTGGGCATTATATAAGGGTGATAACGATGAGAATAGGGCTGGGAAGAGGACTGATATTTGAGTAGGTTTTTTACGAGGTAACACGATATATTTTTGTAGTTTTCCACCGTATTTTTCCCAGTATTATGTGATATCTTCCCGTATAAATAGGCAGTTTGTATTATAATATGATTTTTTTATTCAATATAAGTGAAGAAAAGCCTTTACCATCCCGGTAACGTACTATAAATGACATGTTTTTTCAAAAAAAAAAAAAAAAAAAGAAAGGTAAAAGCTTTATAACAATTCTAGATACTATGGATTGAAAACAGTGTTAGGATCAATATTTTATAAGTATTGTCGCATACACCAGTAGTTCTCAACCCACAACTTACCGCGGACTGGAAATATATATATATATATATATATATATATATATATATATATATATATTTTTACAAGTACGGGTAAATGTTTTTTTTTTAACACCTATGTTATTATTTCAAATAACGACACAAAATGAATTCGCACAGCTCCCTGGCATCATAGAATCGTAGAAAATCGGCATCCAAGTAAACTTATAAATAATTTTAATTTTTTTGTACATTTTCTACTAACCCTAAATTGTTTTAAAAGTTTGTGCAGGCCTGTTAGATTTTGCTGCTGACCGGAGTGTTTTCTAAAATGGGCTCCGCGGAACCCTGTGGTCCCGCGAAGATTTTCAAAACAAGGTGTCCTTTAGTAATAAATAAAATTATTTAAAGATTTTAGATGTTTATATTAATCGCATTGAGAAAATACAAGATAGATTCATCAAACATATTAAGTTAAAATACTCTACTGATATTACCCTTGTATCTCTGGAAAACAAACGAATAGTAACTGATATCTGTTTTGTATTCAGTTATTAACAACATATTTGACTGTCCAGATCTTATTAATCAATGTTATCTAAGAGTTCCTACTTATGCGACCAGACAAAATAATTTGTTTTAGTACCATAATGCTAGAACGAACTCTGCATATAATTCGCTTATGAACCGTTTAGCTTTGAACATAAATGAATTTGCTAGCAATCGAGATTTTCCCGATATATTTTCAGTCAATATTACTGTACTAAAAAATTATTTAAAAAGATTTTAAATTTTTTTTAAATTTATGATAATAATAATTTATACTATGTATTAATAAATACTGTCAACTTATATGTAATTTTTTGTAAATAAGGTACTACACTATTATTGGGCTTTGGCCTGTTGTGTAGCCAAATTTTGAAATAAATAAATAAAAATTAGATAAGTAATTATTTTGAACATTTGCTACGTAGAAGAAAAATCTATATAACAATATTTTTTTCATTTAATGTCACTAAAAATGAGGGGGCGGGGGGTAGTTGTCCATAGAATATAGGTATAGCAGTGGTTCAAAAGTCCTGGAACAATACAAGATCGCGGAATTCTTACGCGATCTTCGGAAAATCATATAAGGATTCCGCGATAAAATAAGTTTGGGAACCTTTGCATTATTATTTCATCATCTTATAAAGCAAAAACAGTCTTAACAGAACAAAATAGACGATTTATTCGTATTACATCAAATATCCCAGTTTATAATGCCCAAGAAGAAAAAAAGGCTGGGATAAAATTTCCACTACTTTTCTTTAGATTTTCACATAGGTTCAATATTGGGTTGTACTCTTCTCGTCTTTTTACTTCTAACTTGCCCGTTTTTTGCTAACTCAAACAGTTCTTGCTGGCTACCTCCTTTATCTCACTAGACCTTCTTTTAAGTTAGTGTTTTCCAAACTGTATTCTGCAGAACACCAGTGTTCCTCGAAAATGTATCAAAATCAATGTGAGATTGGTCACAGGTGCATTTTGCACTAGCCCGATACCAAGTTTTTTTCGAGGATTCAGTTCTTCACGACTTCAGCTATCACACGCGAAAAAGGGAAAAGTAACTTGCGTCTGCGTATATAACGTTAACAATAGACCCATCTCACTTGATCTGACTGAGATGGCGACGCCGCGCACGCGCCTTTGACGTCTTGGATTTCGTCCGTCTTCTAGACACAGGGGAAATATATCTCGATGTATTTGCTCAGACTATCACACACACAAGACATCGATTCGAATGCAGAGACTTTAATTTTTCAAGTTTAGACTTTAATGATAACTCTAGTGTGATAAGACTTTAAGTAATCGTAGTAAAATTCTATCCCTTTAAAAGTCTATCGTATAAAAAATGTTGCATAAAAGTTATTTAAATTTATTGGCGAACAACAACGATAGATTTTGCATAAAATAAGGATTGCGTAAAAAAAAATTGTTTTATTCGTACCCTTTTACTTACCGATGAACAATGTGGTGCAACTTGATTCAAAAATTTTACAATTGGAGCTCAAAACGTGTTGTATGACAGTGTGATTGTTTGAAAATGAAGCAAAAGAACTATTTTATGTATATTGTTTTACATAATTAGCATTTCAGATTAAATGGTATTTTCTTAACGCTTATATTAATTCATTTATTTAATTTATTATCTATATCTACCTACCCTGTAAATAACCAAGGTTTTCTGTTAGAATTTCAGGAGTTTTGATATGTTCCGTTGTAGGAAAAGTTTGGGATACGCTATTTTCGTCGGTCTACCTATGCTTCTTTTTCCATATCAGTGACGCCAGTGGACAATGTTAATTATTCACCTTCCATATGTTCTTCTGACGATATATACGCAGAACCACTTTTTCCTTGCTTGTATAATGTTTGTACCAAGTTTGCATCCAAGTAGACACGTTTCCTATCCAGCAGGTTTATTCTTAGCATTCCACACTACATGATTCTTTGGCATTATTTAGGATTTACTGTGTGAAAAGTATCATTTTTAATCCATCTAATCCAAGTAAGGATGGGTAAAACATCTAAGCTAGAAAAAAAATCAAACAACTAGAAGCTAAAACGTTTGGCCTTTAGCTTGGTACGGATTTTTTTTTTTTTTTTAGAAAGGATATAGGAGAGCTTATAGACAAAAGCTACCCACTGTTCTTCATAATTTGGTTATATTCGTTATTTTTAAAGAAATCTCATACGTGCGCAGCGTTACATTGAAATATTTGACATAAGATTTATATTTTAATATCGCGGCCGGTGAGACTTTGTTCTCATCATTTCGAGACGTTATCACTTCATAGTGAAATACGCTGCGCTCAGAGCTTACTCAGTTGTGAGCATATTTCAACAGAACGCTTCACTTTATAACGCTTGCTATGTCTGATATATTTCATTTAGAAATATTACCACCCAGAATATTTTTCACAGAATATATTTTAATCGCAAAAATATTTTTATGAAAAAAAAGAAAAAAATACACTAGTGTGTAATCATTTGCCTCTCGTTTTCTTCGTATTTCTCGGTTTTAAGTGAGAGAACCTACTGACAAATATACTAAGGCTATTTTTTTCGTTGAATTAACAAAAACAAATAAGGGTAATAAGAAAAGTTTTAATATACCTCTTTAAATTAACAAGTTATAGACTGTTCGTTGTGTCGCTCTGAGTTATACTTTAATGCATTCTTTTAACGTTCCATGTACCGTTCACATCTGTTATAAATTAGTACGTTACGAATAGCTCTCCATCTGTGAATTTTGAAACCAACTATTTAGCTTCGTAAAATATTTTATATGTATTATCGTTCTTATAATTCTGTTGTCTTAGATTTTAACTACCTAATTACCGAAATTGATCATATTTACTGTCCGTCTTTGTAATTTTGAGCAAGATTTATTAATGATGACATTATGTTAGGTTATATAAAGGCATTCGATAACTACGGTGTCACTGATAGAATGCGATAGCCAATGTGTTTATATGTCTGTCTCATTAAAACATCTCACTAGCTATAAGTTTAGAAAATTATGCACAATCCACAACAAACAGCGTATTAAATTTGGAGGTCTGAACGGTTTCACGTCTTACCATATGACAAACTTCTGGTGACAGTGAACAGTCCATAAGCTACAGTGCATGAGCTATTGATTTAAGAGCTCTGAATGCGGCTTTAGTCATACATCTAAATTATTTCTCAACGTAGTCGCCACCAACATTAAGGTATTTGTCGTAACGGGGAACCAGTTTTTGTATACCCTCCTCATACCACGTTGCCGCCTGGGTTCTCAGCCCATCTTGCACACTAGTTTTCAGTTCCTCATGAGTACTAAACCGCTTATTCCCCAACCATACTTTCATCCTGGTGAAAAAATGGTAATCGCTTGGTGCCAAATCCGGCGGGTGGCCGAATATCTCCCATCCGAAATTCTTCAGCAGGTCATTTATTTGTGCGGCGGTATGAGGGTGTGCAATTGTCATGAAGAAGGACAATGCGCTATCATTCATAATTCCCTATAAACAACACGCACTACCGCACTGTTGCTATTTACTTGTAGAAAATGGATCACAGAGCGAATGTCGCATGCGGCAGGATCTTTTATTGTAGTTGCCATGATGAAACAACGCTCACATTAAAACTACGGCACGTAATAGCCGTACCGGTTGGGAGGTACTGACGGATAGAGTGCTAAACACTACTGCGCAAACGCCGCTTAACAATGGAAACTGGGTTTCCATTGCCAACCTAACGGAATTTGAAAGAAAAATAGCTCTTGTAGCATGACTTTTTTTAGTTCGGAAAAAAGACTTTAGTAAAACAAAATGTGTATAATATAGCATGAGATATAAAATTTATATGAATCATAAAGTAATACTGCCGGCCGGCGTTGTTAAACGAACAGATTTAGTGGTGCACTGACTGCTAGACTAGGGGAGCTCGGGATCGAATCCCGGTGATGCCATGGGTGTTTTGTGTGTGTATATGTAGTTTTCAAGGCATAAATGTATCCAAACCAATGAAAATAAAACTTACACTGGTTAATAGCCGAAGTAGTTTAAAACCAAAAAAATTTTAAAAAAATGTAATACTCTTAATCAGTGCAGCTGGACAAAGGATATAAGCTGATTTTCGAACTGCAATGTTCACCATTTTTATTTTTTTGTACACTGAATTAAACTGAATTTCTGAGCAGTTTTGTTGAAAAAGTTTGAGAGAAATCAACAATCCGTTGACAATAAATATATAAAATTAATAAGAGCTTCCTGACTGTTGTACAAAAAGGATGTAGCTACTTTTGTAAAATTATAATGTGCTATTTTGGTTAATATCATTATTATCATTGGCGCGACCACTCGAGATGAGCCTAGGTTTGTAGCGCCCGTTCTGTTTCCAGGTTTCATTACCATATTTTCAATCTGTATATACAAAGATAAATATTTTTACACAGCTTATGTCAAATAATTTGCGTAAAAATATTTATACAAATTACAGGTTCTGCTTAGCCGTTCGCAACCGGCTTTAAACTGTAGGTGCCTTTCTGTATACGCTAAAAAATTGAAAACATGGTAGATTGAAAACATGGTCACGAAATCTGGAAACAGGAGGCCTTGGCTCATTTCGGGCTGTCGCGCCAATGATGATATACAAAGATGTGTTTTTTAACGTACACAGAAAATCACCTACAGTTTATATCCGGTAGCAAACGGCTAAACAGAACATTTTATTTGTATAAATATTTTTTACACAAATTACGAGGGCGGATTGATATATAAGGTCTCCAACTCTATAAAATAAGGATAGGAAAAGACAAAATAATAAAACCGGTCTCAAAATGAAGTAAATCTATTGTCTTACCAATGTACATAATTATTTTTTTAACATAATCACCATTTAGTGCAACACATTTCTCCAAACGCTGAATCCATTTCTTCATTCCGTCCTTGAAATACAATTGTTGATACAATTGCAAACAGCAGCCCAAACTTCAGTGTCTGATGAAAAGTGTTGACCTTTCAATACCTACTTCAACTTTGGGAACAATCAGAAATCTGAAGGTGCCAAATCAGGATTGTATGGAGGGGGCCAACCGTGAATTTTAGGCTCGCCACTGCCCTCGTTGCTGCAATGCGGTCTGGCGTGGTCGTGGTTTAACCAGCACCGTAGCAACGGGGTGGCGTCGGGGCATTTTCTAGGGGCACGGGGTCTCATGAGGAGCGCCATTGCGGGTGAAAACCTTTCTTTTGCTCTTCCTTCACTTGAATTTGGGAGGTTAGAACCTTTTTTTTTTGCTCTTCATTTGCTTTTGGGGAAGTAAATTTTATCAATTTACTTCATTTGCCAAGGGTGCCGAAAACATTGCTACGGCTCTGGGTGTAACCCACTGGCGAATTTACTTCACATCCATACAATCGTTGCCATAAACAGCTTTCTGTAAATTTCGACAGGCGCGCAACCTTCCACTGTTAAAAAATCTATCACGGATCGTAGCTTGGTACGCATCTCAGAAATCGAACTCATGATAAATGACACTATTACTCAATGACGGTACACAGGAAACTAAAATTTGCTAATACGAGATACTCGAAATTACCGTTTGCAGGTTAGAACTTGTTTCTATCCCCACTACTCATGGCGTAATTGGAGACCTTATATATCAATCTGCCGTCGTATTTCATATAGCCTGTTTCTTTAGTTTACGCTGAACTAGATTTTCAATTTTAGTAACTTTTACAGATAAAGTGAGGCTTTGATCATTTTGTTTAGCAAAAGCCTACTTCACACCTTAAACAAGAGCTTATGACAACTTAAAAATATAAAAATTCCAGTTAGTTCCGCTTAAACGTTTGGAATAGACTATATTTTGAAAGGAGCCATTTCAGAATTACAAAATTAAATGTATTATAAACTTAATAAGCATTACTTGTGACGTCATTCTTTTTATTAAAAAATTAGACTGAATGAACAATTTTCACAACAGGACTTAATATGTAGCTAGAAACATATTTGTAGAAAGAAGCCTTATCTATAATTTACTGCATCGTAGGCAAATATATGTCAATTAGTTGAAAATATGGCGTATATAATTCATTTACTATTATTTTTATTTTAAAATTCTATATAATTTTTTTAAATTAAAAATATCTTAACATATTAAAATTCGCTGCTTGTTGGTATAGTATAAGAATTTTGTGAGAACTGTGGTATTTACCCTGCCTTTATGATATCTTTAATTAATTTTTATCCTTTATCCTTTCAACTTAAAAATTCTATTTTCATGAATCACTTAAACTAATGTCAATCCTGTCCCAAAAATCCTGATTTGCATTTGTGCTTGAGTTGTGAATTTTGATAAGAAATGTCTTGCACGTATATTCGGAATAATTAACGAATTATCTCTCTGTGCAAGAGCCAGGGTAACTTTAACACTGTTTTCATCTAATTGCATCCCTGTTAGAGACTATAGCCTCTCTCCAGATATTTAATATTAAGACTCGAATTCTAATTAAGAAGGAATTGTTTCAAGTTGACGTGTTATGTTCAGTTCTTGGTGTTCCGTTACGTTTTCAGTTTTCTTTTCCGTTTTTCGGTGATAAATTATTACTTGAGTTTTCTTTAATTTTTGTGTCTCTCAGTTTAAAATATTTTTCTCTGAGATTTCTCAAGGGTTTGTCGTTTATATTGTACTCGCGTACGAATGTCTGTTTGTTTGGACAACTTCAAAATTATATTTTACAGAATTTTAAAACACATATTTATATGGAAACAGAAAGAAAAGCTTTACAATATTCTAACACAGGTCTTCTATGTTAAAATGACCACTGGTTCAACCAATTGAGTTGGCACGAACTTTTACTTTTTAACGATTGATGTTGGCTTCTGTTAAACAAAATGATCAAAAGCCTCATTTAAAGGTTAAAAGTTACTATATTTCAAAATATAGTTCCACTTAAATTAAGGAAATAGGCTATATTTGACAATTAATTGAAATTAATGTAAATTTTTACATGTTGTTTAGGAATTTGACAATCTGACATTTGAGGTTTTTGAATAAGTATAACCTTAACCTAACCATACATTTAAAATCCAGATTTACAAATTCACACAGTTCAATAAAAGTCCATTTACTGACAAAAATCGTTACCAGATTTACTAACGTATTATAAAATGAAATATACTATATTCAGACAAATTTCAATGTACGGAGTACTCAGGTAACCACGCAACATCCGTACGTTTGAGTGAATACTATGTGTACAGGTATGTCGTTGATTACTCTGTGACGTTATTCATTATATTAAAAAACCCGATAGGTGTACTTATTAGTCTATTTTACCACCATCTTGGATCTGCCGCGGTTTACAGATACGTGCTATGGATCAAAATTATTTAATTTTCGTAGAGAACACGTATGTCAAGTGGCATTCCATTACCAACAAGTTCATTATTTTTTAGACGAAAGTTCTGAACATTAAACTAATATATCGAAAAAATGTTGACATATTATTTAAACATTTCGACAGGAATCTACGTAAATATGTTGTTTGTAGCCCACAAAGGTTTAAGAATATTTCTTTAATTTCCTTAAATAGGTATCAGACAAATTGTTGCTTGATATCTATTATTAATTTATTGAGCAATATAATGGGTGTTTTTTTTAGAGGTATAGAACTTTAAATTGCAATAAAACAACGATGGATTATTCGATTGACATGAATTTTTTTTTATTCGGAAGATAATCTTGTGGCATTACATTTTAAATATGATTTCTGGCATATGACCGCCACGGCTGGCTCGGATGTAGTCCAATCTGGACGTCCAATTTTCGATGACTTTTTCCAACATTTGTGGCCGTATATCGGCAATAACACGGCGAATGTTGTCTTCCAAATGGTCAAGCGTTTGTGGCTTATCCGCATAGACCAATGACTTTACATAGCCCCACAGAAAGTAGTCCAGCGGTGTTAAATCACAAGATCTTGGAGGCCAATTCACAGGTCCAAAACGTGAAATTAGGCGGTCACCAAACGTGTCTTTCAATAAATCGATTGTGGCACGAGCTGTGTGACATGTTGCGCCGTCTTGTTGGTATGATTTAATGCAATGCCACAAGATTATCTTTCGAATAAAAAAAAAATTCATGTCAATCGAATAATCCATCGTTGTTTTATTGCAATTTAAAGTTCTATACCTCTAAAAAAAACACCCGTTACTTTATAATCGTAGAGCCACAAAAATGATATTAGATTACTGCACTCAAAGTTTCTTTCTAATTTTTGCATCTAGTTAAACGTCTTGTAGTGGTTGATCGTTAATAACTTCTCTCCAGACATTGCGAAGGAAAATCTCCTCCCGGGGCAGCCTAAATTTGATGCCTCTAACCTCTTTATCGCTCGAAACCCCCAACGCAGTGACAATATTGTCGCCCTCTAATTTTAACGCCCGGAGTCGATTCCTTCTTGGTCTCCATTCACATGGCTGTTTGTCATGGTGATAATGTTGAATGGATTCCAGTGGAAAGACCGTACAAAAGATTGAAAGCTAAAAGGTCAAATCAAAGTATTGTTTATCAATGTAAATAAGATATTGTTGCGCATGCGGTCCTGTAAGGTACGATGATAATCGTTCGAGATGATCACGAAACTTTCTAAAGACCACTAGTAAACACGAGATGGATCTGGAAAGAATGAATCGACTCTATAAGATGCGCAAACCAGGGCTTTTAGTCAGCCAGTTCCATGCAACTTACAAAATAGATTTAGAAAAGTGCTTGAGTCAGTTAGTTCCATGCAGTTGACTTAAGAAATGAGTTAGAGAAGTGATTGAGTTCATTAAAGCTACTGAGTTAGTTAAATTCAGTGATGTAATTCATTTGAGTGATCACCTGGATTAGTTTGCTCTACACGATGGTATACCGGGGATAGTTAACTGTTAATTAACTGTTTTTCATTATTATTGTTAATTAAATGTACAAGTCTAATATTTAAATATTTGATTAATTTAATATACAAAACTATAACAAATCGTCTTCTATTGTTGCCATATAACAACAAACTGAAAGCACCGACAGAGCAAGATGTAGAATTTAAGTGACCAAAAACTTTAAACAATTATTCAACGTCTCAGTTCCTTCAGGTTAAATGTTACGACCCTTGCTGGAATTTTTTAACAAGATTATCTAGTAACCTATACTTTTAATCCGTTTAGTTTACATGTCGTTCACTTGTTACAAAAGTTTTCTTAAGAAATTTGATAGCAAAAATTATATTTTTGTGGATTCGGACTACAAATTATTTCGGTTTTATCGATACAACAGATTATAAATTAGAACCTTAGGTCGTATATCAAAATGATGTAAAATACTATTGTGTGTGTTTTTTTTAAGCAATGGACTATTCTATAATTAACAAAATCCTGGCTAAAAATATTTATGGAAAGGCCAATAAATCTATGGACGTATAGTGAAATCATAAAGATCTCAAAAAATCGGGAAAAAAAACAGTTTGAGAAATGATTTGGTTCTTGGACTTGGACAAAATGTAACATTTTCTTTTTGTAAATTGATATATTTTATAGAGGTTAAATTAGTATAGATCAAGTATTTTACTCTACAAGTAAGACTATTAAATTGTAAAAACAATTTAACAGTCAATGCAATTCAATGCATTCTAAGCAATCCTTAAACAGTTCCCAAAAACAGCCTGTGTAGGTATGTAAATAATTATTCAAAAATTGTTCTCTTTTTTGTTAGACTATCTGGCCGCCCTATACTTGCATATCACTAGTTACATTTGACCATCTCATTCTAAGTAACTATGACCAGTATACTTCAGATTATTACATAGATAAATAGTTTTCAAAAATCATTTTTTCTTTACTATTATTTGGCCACCTATACTGGCATATCAAAAGTTACATTTGACCATCTCATTCTAAGTAACCATGACCAGTACACTTCAGATATCTGTGATTTAATATACTATAATCTAGTTGTATGCTCTAAAATTCAATCTAAAAATCTTGTTTTGCGTGTCCATAAAACGAGCGAGGTCCAATCACTTTCAATCACTGTTATGATCGTGGTCCGCCACGATATTTGTCGCCAGAGCCAACTACACCAAACCCACGATCGATCTTAACGACTTTAAAAAGAGAGAATTTCAACATTCCATCTCTTTTTGGTGATATAAGGTTGTAACGTGGTTTTTAATAAATATTTCAACCGATAAAAATTGTATTTCTTTTTGGTAGCGCCGGATTTACGTACAAAATAAACAAACTATAGATTAAAGACAAATTACTATCAATACCAAAACAGAGACAGGACAAGAATACATTCTTAACTGACTCATGTCTTGAATAGTTCCTAGTTTTACTTGGTATAGTGCGCGCTATCAATGAACTAAATCGTTCAACGACAGTTCACTGGGTGAAAGAAGGATCTAGGGATCTATTCTATTACTTGTCGATAGTCACATGCGCATTGTCCTGTCACCTATGGATTACAGTACAGTCCCCTATGTGGTTTTGTTTTGTATTCGGCGTTATCGAAAATAAATGTGCGACATCTTGAAATTTTAACATATTGTGACAGTCAAAATATACTTGTGGTTACCAAACAGGGGGTTATTCTGAATAGAAATACCAGAAGTCTTACAACTTATTAATAATTTCGAAAATATCGAATTCCTTTGAGAATATTGACTGTAGGATGACATGGTCACTGGATTCAATGGAGATGATTGCAGATGTCATTGGAGCAATAGTACACAACCGTACAACAATTTATTTAAATTAGTTAAATTTTATTAGATATTTCTTATATTTTTTAAATGTTTGAATTATGTCTGTAGGTAATATAATTATAACGCAGATTAGAGTGACAACGAAAAAAATACCATAGGGTGCCAATATTCAGTCAATTAAAATTAAAATAATATCGTTTTCCTAATTGCCAGTGTGCCAACAAAAATTTCTTGCGTGCAATCAATGGAACGCGTGTCATAGGTTCTTCACTCCTGTCCTAAAAATTTCTTTGGCTTCCATAGAATGACCCCCACGAGTTTTAACCAACTATTAGTCTTGCCATAATCTGTCCTTCGCATTTCGGTTGCTATATTCTTTTTTGCTTTTGTCGTATAAAGCCGGTCTTTTTTCGGTCTAGCCAGGTTGTGCCATAATGTTCGCAGAGATTTTCAACTGAAGAAAAGAGTGTTCGGACGAAATCGTCGGATGTGCACAGAGATATTGAAATCGGATGTTTCCGTTGTGTAGGCCGACAGTTATATTCTAATTTGTGACAAGACCCAACAGGAAAGTTGAATAAACTATTTCTCGGTTATGCTCCCATCCCCGTATGCTGTAATAGACCTCACTCGGCCGACTAAACTATTGGACGAGAAAAAAATCGCAATGCACGTAAGGTTTAAACTCTGTGACATTGCCTGGCCATCAAGATATCCAGATTTAGTCGTTGCAGTCTTTGGGGGGGAGAGTTGTCTTAAAGGACGTGTGTATTCCAACAATCCAATGTGTGTTGAACAACTGTACAACAATATTCGAGCAACAGTAATTGAAATAGCGTCATTTGTATACTTGTTATGTGTAATGAGAAGATGGTGTAAGTCAAATCGGAGGTAATAATAACAGATCTGAACTTTAGAACTTATCAATATTTCTGTAAGATATTTCTTCGAATTAATTTATACTGAAATGCTACCAACTTCCTGATACTTTTCTACCAACTTTTCAACAACAAAAAAAAAAAAAACTTTTGTCATCATCTTTTTAAATTGTGTGGCTTCAAACGATAAAACATTTTGATTTAAAAGAAATTTAAGAAGTAAAAAGTTGTAATTAATATTCACACTTTACAAACCGATGAAAAATTACAATACAAAAAAATTAATAATTTAATAAAAGTTAACGAGTACTTTTTATACAGGGATAATAAGATTTGTTAAAACGTCATATAGGCCACATGGATTTCATATATATGGAGATCTAGAATTGTCTTACCTTATCTGCTCCTATGTGCCACCTAGGCGTTGAGGACCATTTTTAGGTTTTCGTATATATGAGTTAGAAATCTGTCAGTCATGAGTCTGTACGATAGAAATTATGGCGAAACGCCTGAATCTAAAGAGTTTAAATTTGGTATACATGTAAACTCTTTCTAGCGTTTGTAATAATGTCAATTAAAACACACAGATTCAAGCACAAACGAGCATTTATTACAACGTCTATTTACAATCTGCCACATATATGTCATCACATTACAGTTGTTACATCTTACATCGTTACAAATTACAAGGAACGACCAACAGCTAGTCCTGATCCTAAACGGCCGTCCTGATCTTGCCGCGTTCTCGCGGCTCGCGGCATCTTCTAAATTTATCTGCAAAATAAAAAAACTTGCTATTCTAAAACTGCTTCAAAATGTAATTACTGCAAAATAAAACAGAGGAAAATGAAAACATAATGTTAGTTTTGCCCGACTCCTTGAGGTTCTTGACCATACAGGGTTTCACCGAACTCCTTGAGGTCCCTAAACATTCAAAGTCAAGCAAAATAAGCACATCTCCTTGAGGTCCCTGACCATCCAGAGTTCCCCTGAACTCTTTCAGGTCCCTGACCAACCAGAGTCAAACAAAACAAACACCATTCCTTGAGATCCCTGACTGTAATATTTAATGTACAAGGTGTCTCAAAAGAAATTTTATATTTATTTAGCTTACTGCGTGAACGCAACGTATCCGAGGGGCGCGGGGGTTATGTCAATCGGTAGCCTGGCTCTTGGGAATTCAGACGCTATGGAGCGTTTCTCGGGAGCAGACCGCGCGTTATGCGTGCGAGAGTTTTACAAAAACGGTGATTCGGCGACTGTAGCGCGTAGAAAATTCTACAGTATTCGAGGTTTTCGCCACTTAAATGATGCGCCAAGCACTCCTCTCATTCGACATTGGGTTAAAAAGTTTGAAGAGACTGGTACAACGCTGGATAAATCAAAATCCGGGCGACCTAGGTCATCAAGAACGGTAGAAAACGTGGAGAATGTTAATCAGTCTGTTCGTGACGACCCGAACCTTTCAATTCGGAAGCGCGCAAGTGCTTTAAATGTGCATAGATCATCATTACATCGCATTATGCACAGAGACCTAAAGCTGCACCCCTACAAAATTCAATTGGTGCAAGAATTAAAGCCCCAAGATGCCAGTCAGAGGCTTAATTTCGTAAATCAGGTGATTGAGCGATTTTCAACGTTTACCAATATTTTGTTTTCGGATGAAGCTCATTTTCATCTTAATGGCCACGTAAATAAGCAGAACTGCCGCTACTGGAGTGCAACGAATCCGAAACGTAAACATCAGAAACCCCTACATTCGCCTAAAGTGACCATATGGGCTGCGAAGTCGGCGCGAGGAATTATCGACCCTTACTTTTTTGAAGACGAAAGGGGGCGTGCAGTTACAGTGAATTCAGAGCGTTATGTGGAGATGTTAGACAACTTCTTGGTACCTGAACTACAAAACTTTCCTGGCTATAACCAAAGAACATGGTTTCAACAGGACGGAGCAACTTCACACACGTCCAATATGTCTCTGCCACGTGTTCGTGAAATTTTTTCAGGCAAATTGATCTCCCGGAGAGGTGACATAAATTGGCCTCCACGCAGTCCAGTTTTAACCTCTATGGACTTTTTCCTATGGGGTTATCTTAAATCTAAAGTTTACGCCAATAAACCGACTTCACTGGCGCATTTGAAAGAAAATATCCGTCACGAAATGGCAGCCATCCCTGAGTCCATCTGCCGAGACGTCATAAGTAATTTTACTGTTCGATTAAATGAGTGCCGAGAACGCGAGGTTCTACATTTAGACGATATTATTTTTAAGAAATAAATCCCCAAAAAGTGTATTTTAATAATTAATAAACATTTTTTCTATATACGGCTTACTTTTTTTTTAATCGATCCTCTAAATATAAAATTTCTTTTGAGACACCTTGTATAAAACAACAAGAACTGGTCAAAATTAGTTGAAAGTGTAGGGAGATCCCACTTCTGATGTAAATGCTTTCCAACTTTTGTAATAATTTGAATTAAAACACACAGATTGAAGCACAAACCAGTATTTATTACAAACGTCTATTTACAATCTGTCACTATATGTCATCACATTATAGTTGCTATCGTTACAAATTACAAGGGACGATCAACAACTAGTG